>VDFB02270651.1:284264589-284710937 GCA_007258455.2 Sequoia sempervirens | reverse complement strand
AACCCCTTTTCTACCACTCCCTCTCTCTTAAACTCTCACTTCCACCCCTTCTCCCTCTCTCCATACTCTCTCTCTCCCTCTCCCCATCCCACCCTACCTAGACAACTCTCTCTCTCTCTCTCTCTCTTAAAATTCTCGCTCCCTCTAAAGACATACATAAATACATACAAGCATAATACATTTATACATACAATCCTACATCCATACAAGCATACATACATACATGTGTAGATAAAAGCTTACATACATATAGCCATACATACAATATGCATGCACTGATACATACATGAATACATACATACATACAAGCATGCATACATATATACATACATACATGACACACCAACATACATGCACATACAAACATACAAATATATCAACAAACATTCAATAGAGTGACATTTAACATAAAGGAAGACATAACGCGAGCGTGTTATAACGCACTCACGTTATGTCTTGCTTGACATGTATCTCGGAGAAGCAAAAAAAATGTTAAAACTAAGACATAATGTGAGCGCGTTATAACGCGCTCGCATTATATTTTTCTTTGGGAATACCCAAGCCTTAGCATTGGTATTTTCCTTGGAATACCAACCCTAAGGCTTGGAGGGCATTCCCAATGACCAGAGTCATGTTTTTGCAAATTCTACAATTTTTCACATAAGCAAGTTCGTGCTCATTGTCAGGATTGCATCTGGTTCAATATCGACAAAATCGAATACATGGGTAATGTTAGGTTCTCTCTTAGCTATCCAACAATGTAATTTTTTACTTTTTGACAATGTTAAGCCTTTCATCCATAATTTATTTTGTTTGTATGTCTCTTTTTTCCAAAAGTAGTGTTTGGTATTTTTTTCATTATAAATTAACTGTTCATCGAAATTTCAAATAAATTACAATTTTAGAAACTAGAATCCATTCTACAATTTTTTTTAAAAAAAAATCAATTACTTTCCAAAATTTGTAGGGGGAGCATGGCCAAAATTCTACTTTTCAGGAAGTGCCCACTTAGAAAATTAGTAAAAAATCAAATATTCATTAAAAAATTATTAGAAAAATTGTGCATCAACTAGATACTGTTAGCTAACTTTTGACCATAGCAATTTTAAAAATACTACAAAAATGTTCACCGTACTAGGGTCCTACAAGAGTTGCTATGTTATGTTTTTTTGACAAAAATAACACTAATTTGTGTATGTCCTCTTTTGAACCCCTTAATCTCAACAATTTTCAAAATAAATTAGTAGTTTAGAAAGTAGACTCAGAGCACTTTGATCCTTGTTTTTGTTCCATCTCAAAATTTTGAGTGTAACTATCCTCAATTTCACGTCCAAGGTCAGTATTTCCTTATTTCAGAAAAAAAGTGGCCACTTAAGCCCCCTTTTTGGGAACCATCTTGGTGCACTTACCCACATATTATATAATATATAATATATAATATATACTATATATATAATATATATAATATGTATTATAAATTATATAATATATAATATATAATAAATATATTAGTAATACAAAATATTTTAAAAATATTGAATGTAACAAATATTCGTTATATGCCCATAAGAACGAATATCCGTAAATTAAATAAATATCTATTTCAAATGGATATCTTTTTTATTTGAAAAAATATGTAGCCTTAGGATTTCCCTCAAGGTTTCCTTGGGATTTGGCTTGGGGGTGTCATACCTTGAAATTCAACTGCAAAAACATGTTTAGAAATTTTCCCTAATTTTCCAGAGTTTTCTCTTGTGGAAGAAAACTTTTTTATCCAAATTTGATGAAAGAAAAAAGTTTATTGAGAAAATTGTCAGCTTTACACCAATATAAGATATGCCTTATTTTGAATTTAATAGATAATTATTATTGATTTTCTATATGCATTATGACTAAAGTCTTGATTGATAGGTTGATTGAAGAACATCTATAATTCTCAAACGATTTAATTTTTTTTAATTTGAAAGATGCAATAAATTTTATGCCTTCTATACTTTCAGATATAAAAAAAGGAATTTTATAAATTTTTGACCGAGTTATGGTGGTTAGACAAAAAAACTTTAATATTTTTAAAAATTTCTAATAAAAAATTCATAACTAATTATTTACTTGCAAAAAAATTACAAAATGAAAATGTAGCACATCCAAGCATGTGTTCTCTACTTATATTGAAAGTTTCAAAATAATAATTATTTTTTGCTTGTACTTAGGTTGGTCAGACATACCTATTTTTTTTTCTTGAAAATTTAGTACTACTGCATTGAAATTTTAAATTCTCATCAAATAGATTTACTTTTTCCAAAAAATGACTAATATCTTAGAAACTACATTTAATTTGCTACAAATTATGTTCTTACATATCTTGTAATTATGTTAATAACCTATTCAAATTTTTATGTCAAGTTACCTAACTCTATTTTTTTAGAATTTTCATTGCCACTTAAGGAACTAGTTTGGACCCCATGATCCTGCACTAACCCTATTGATAAAATGGCTAAGCTGGTGCGGAAAAAGGACTTGGAGAAGATGAAGATTATGGGAGAGTCTTTGTTGGAAGATGAAGACATTGGACACTCACTTTTCCTCCTCTCATAAATGATTGTGAACTCTTGAAATGTTAGGGATTTGAGTATGTCCCTAGACAAAAGACTGCCCAAGATTTAGTTTGTGATCATAAACTTGATATTTTATTCATTCAAGAAACTAAATTTCCTATTGAATATATGATGAGGATTTTGTCCAAACTTTGGAATAGGGGTTTATGCTAGTGTGTGGGTTCCCAAGGTTCAGCTGGAGGTGTTGCCCGTCTTTGGGACCCATACAAGATCATGCATCTCTAGTGGATGGCTAGTAGGAATTCTCTTTCTCTCTTGGCATCATATTTTGATTTGGGTGCGGCTATTATTTTTACCAATATTTAAATGTGCCTAATTATTTTTCAAGTAAGACTCTGCTTTGGTTTCATATTAGATCTATTTGTTCCTTTTCTCCTTCTTGTCCTTCAATTTTAGCGGGAGTCTTTAATTCTATTTACAATTTGGGGGAAAATTTGGGAGGAGTTAGTTGTTTGAGGCCTTCTTGTTCTTTGATGTGTGATAACATCTTGTTTCTTAATTTGGTTGATGTAAAACCCATTCATGGAACTTTCACTTGGCACAATCAAAGGTGTGGGGAGGGATTTATTTCTAAGATACTTCATAGGTTTCTTGTTTCTAATATCTAGATTGGTAATAGCTAGACATCCTCTTCAGAAATTCCAGGGTGGAAAGGTTCATATCATTGACTAACAAATCTCTCTTCCTCTTTGTTCTCTATGCCTAAACAACCTCCTTTTAAATTCCAACTTATGTGGCTTTGTGACCATACTTTGCACCATCTTGTGGAGCAGTAGTGGTTTGAAGGGAGGCCTCCTTTTGGCACTACAATGCTCTCCTTTCTTAAGAGACTTCAATATGTGAAATACAAGATAAATAAATAGAAAAAAATGTCTTTTGGTAACCTCTTTCATATGAGGAAAAAAGTGCAAGATCATCTAGACAGTATCACATTCAAAATTAGGGAAGAGGGGATGGTAGTGGATTTGCTTCAGGAAGAAACAAATACTCCAAGGAACTTGTTGAATGGGAGCTATGAAAGGATATTTTTTGGAAGCAGAAATCTCATACTAATTTCCTTCAAGAATGGGATAAGAATACTTCTTTTTTCATAACTTAGTAAAGGGGCATAGGAATGAGAATATTATCATTTCTCTCATATCAACTTAGGGGAAACAGTTGAATTCATACCAAGATATTATGGAGGAGGTGGTCAAGTTTTATTCTTCTCTTTTCACAAAGAATGGTACACATGCTTTGAATGAGGAGAATCATGTTTTAGGTTGCATCCCTTCAATGGTCTTAGATGAGATGAATATCTCCCTTCTGGCACTTGTCTCTTTGGAGGAGCTTGAAAATATTATGTTTTAGATTAATAAAGGTAAGGCCCCTAGTCCTAATGGTTTTCCCATAGATTTTTTCAAGAGTTTTGGGATACTATCAAATTTGACTTGTTGGAGGTGGTTTGGGAATCTAAAACTTACAAGCAAATGCTCAAGGCCATTAATTCCACCTTTCTTTCTTTAATTCCTATAAAAGAGGATGTTGATTCCTTAGATTATTTTTAGCCTATTGCATTGTGTAATGTGACCTTTAAGATTGTAACCAAGCTAATTGTTGAAAGATTGAAGAGTTGTTTAACTCCCCTGATTTCCCTAGAGTAAGGATTTTTTGTTAAAGGGAGGCAGATTGTTGATGGAATAGTTGTAGCAATCGAAGTTATCCACTCCATGTCTACTTCCGAAAAGAAGGTCATGTTCCTCTTCCTCTTTCTCAGTTCCTATTATTGATTCCCCCTCATCTACCTTTTAAACTTCTTGGGGACTCAAGTAAGGAGGTCCATTATCCCCTTACTTGTTCATCTTAATGGATGAGGGCCTTGGGGGGCCATTGAAGTAGCATAAAGAAATGTGCCTCATTTATGTGGGTGGAGTTGGGCACACAGTTTAGATGCTCAGTTTCATTTCCAATTTATAGATGATATTGCTCTCATAGGTTTAGTTAGAATTGAAGAGGCAACCAAATTCAAGAAAGCTCTTGATATATATACCTGGTTGCATCTGATCAACATAGGAATGAGGCAAGTCTAATATTCTCTTCTTTAATACTTTTGTAGTGATTCAAAAACGAATTGCCAATATTCTTCACTTTCAAATTGGAAAACTCCCCATATACTATTTGGGGATCCCCCTATGTGTTGGTACCTTGAAGAAGAGTGATTGATAGCAAACCTCAGATAGATTTCAGCCAAAGGTTAACCACTGGACCTTCAGGTGGTTATCCTTTGTTGGTAGGTTGAATATTTTGTCCTTTATCTTGCAAGATCTCCCTTCGTATAGGTTCATGGTGCTTTCTACCCCTAAGAGCTTCCTCAAGGATCTTGATTCCCTTGCCAAATAATTTTTGTGGGAAGACAAACTTGACAATCAGAAATGGAGCTTGGTGAGTTGGGATCAAGTTTGCAAACCAAAAGAGAATGAGGGCCTTGGTCTTTGGCAATTGGAGTTGAATAGTCATGTTTTGACTACAAAACTATATTAGAGGTGGTGCAAATTTTCGAAGCAGCCTTGAGCTCGGGTTTTCAATTATAAATATTTATGAGGAGTTGCTACTGAGGACATTCCATGAATGGAATTGAATGGTAAGGGATCTATGATTCAAAGAACTATTAAAAGGGGATCTTCTCTTATTAAGGATGGCTTCTCCCAGATTATTCAGAAAGGTGAGAGAGCTCTCTTCTGGATTGACTCTTGGGATGGTCATCCTACTATTATTTATTCTTTTCCCCAACTCTGACCTTTAAGTGATTTTTTTGTGATTGTTGCTTGGTCCAATGTTGATAGGTTTAAATTTTCTTCTTCTTTGGGAAGCTCTTCTATTTATCAATGGAAAAATCTTGAAAATTGGCATGTTAGTGGCTCTTAAGAAGAATGAAATACTCTATCCTCTATTCTTGTAGAGCAACCTTGTTGTTCATTAAAAGATAGTGATTTTCTTGCTTTGGGCCATGATTTTAAAGGCATCTACTTAGTAGCTTAGGGGTATGTTGTTTTGGAGTCTTATCATGGTAACCTGAGAGTGTATCCTAGGTGGAAGCATATTTGGAATAAGTTTGGGTGGCCTAAGTGTAATATGTTCCTATGGTTTTTGAGTCACAAAAAATGCCTCACCTGGGATAATATTAGGAAAAGAGGTTTTTGTGTGCCATCTCTTTGTTTTCTATGTGGGTGCAGTGAAGAAAGTACTAATCATCTATTTTTCAATGCATCTTTTCCTTGGAAATATGGAGACTCTAGTGGAAGATCTAGAGGAGATTGTTTATGCAAGCTTCATCTTTGCATGACTTTTGGGAGAACTCAGGCCCTCCTCTAGCTTCTACTCCCTTTTTAGTGGTAGCTTGGGAGTTGGTCCCTTCCATCATTATTTAACAGATCTAGTTAGAGAGAAATCGACGTATCTTCCAAGAGTGTCAATGGGTGGCTCTTTAGGTCTAGTATAAGGTGAAGAGCATCCTTAAAGAAACTATTGAATCTAAATTTGACTTGGGGGAATCTATGTCTTCATCATAAATGCATATTTCTACTTCCCTTGAGCTTTCTTTCCCCCTAGACTCTTAGGTGCATCAGGGAAATAGACAAAAACCTTCCAAGAAGGTGGATTAGTTGGGCAAGTGGAGTCCTCCTCTTGAAGGCTTCTTCAAAATTAATACTGATGGATCTACTTGGGGAAACCCAGGTGATGTTGGGATTGGAGGAGTTGGATGAGATAGTAGGGGATTTATTCAATTTTTCTTCTCTAGTTATATGGGAGTGCACTCTAATAATCAGATGGAGGCTAGGGCTATTCTTAAGGCTTTGGAGAAAGCCTGTGAGTTGGGTTGGACGAAGGTGATCTATGAAACAAATTCCATGATTTTGGTCTCTCTGCTTAACAAGATAGATTTTTAAGATTCTTCATGGAGTTTGGCTTTGATAGCGAAGAAAATTCTCCATATTGCTTCAAAATTTGACACCATTTCATTTGTCCATATCCCTAGGGAATGGAACAAAGTGGCGGAATAGCTAGCTAAATGGGGTTCTAAAGGAAGGGGGCATGGAATGTCATGTAATGGTGATAGTTAGATCAAGATAAAAGCCACACCCTGCTTCAGTTTCTTCATGAGGATCAAATTTTTTAGCCTCTTGTTAGGTTTGGATGACTTCTTTTTTGGTGGTGATCCTTGTAGATTGGGTTGTCTCCTAGACCACCTTTGCTTTCAGTCTATTCGGAATCCAGCTATGGTGTATTTTTTGATGACTGCAGTTGTTTGGTTTTCTTGTTGTATTGGCTAGGTTTCTTTTGAATAATTTTTTTTCACCCTCTTTTGAAAAACTAAAATTAAAAAATTAAAAAAAAACTACATTTCTTGGCACTTTTGACTAGTCCTTGTGATTCGACTAAACACACATTTCTACAAATTGTTTGTCTTAGTATGCAAAGAAATTCAATGTGCATTTAATTTCATATAAAGACAGAAAAAAGCATATGCAAGAACAAGAAACAATCATTCTAAGAACATTTAAATTTGGAGCATAAAAAACACATTGCATCAAAATCATATAAGTCATTTAGATGTCTTTCAATGGTGTCTACGACCATTTACTTAAGTAATTACTCTTACTTCATCTTGAGAAATAATCTAAAAGAACTTGACCCTACCATTGTGACAATCTCCCATAATGTATTTGTAAATACCACTTTTACAAATTTAGGCACAAAGAAGATGAAAATAAATAGATCTCAACATAGACATTTTTGTAACTTCATTTTCACACATCAAATCAAAACCAACTAAAAAAACTTAGACCATAGAGCCTAAAATATCCTTCAAACTAAGATCATTAATGTCTACACCTGTCAAAGTTAATTTATAATCGTTGTTAGCATTACTTAATAAGCGTAGATTTATGTGAAAGTGATTTCATTCCATTACAACTGTATACTGCAGCTGTTAGAGATAAAATGTGGGTTATTCTGCGTGTGTAAGAGGCATTTTAATTTACTTGAAACTGGCTAAAGTGGAAGGGGGCAGAAGTCTCTCTCCAAGGCAAGACTGTGAAGATTGCAAGGACAATAAAACATCCAAAGTATGGTACAATTTATATTGTACCTTATCATGTAGGTCTTGTCATCTCATGAGCACTGGACCCCTTTTTGTCTTTGGGAAGCCAACACGTGTAGTTCATACATCCTGTAAGCCCAAAGAAGTTTGACTGATCAGATTAATTGTGGAGCAAGAATGGACAAGTGGGTAGCTTGTTTATCCTTGTGCTAAAGCCAATACCAACCACCTGCATGAAAGATGTCTTCTTATCAGTGATGATGCCATCTGGGTTCTTTTAGAACCAGATATTTTAAGGGATCAAATTTTGTAAGGACAGATAGAGACAAATGCGATGCAGAAAGTGTTCAAAATTCATGCACCTTTACACGGTGACATTGTTTTCTGAAGACGTGTGCAATTTAGTTCTGCACGTCTCTCTAACTTGTATTGATCTATTCATATCTTCTTTGTGTTTACACTGTGTATATATAGTATTCTGTCATACTTCAGTCCTTGTTTATATTTACAGTGTGTATATGTTTACATTTATATTTACAGTATGTATCTGTTTAAAGGAACAAAAACATTCTTCTTTATGTTTACATTGGTGTATTTTAACTTAGATTATTATGTTTCATTCTCTATAAGGGTGTGTATATGTGTAAAGGAATATTATTTTTAGAGTTTTATTGAGGACATGGTATTGTAATTTGTATCATTATGTTTTATTCTAGGATATTCTAATTTGTATTAATATGCCTTGTGCATATGGGTTTGTTTTGAATAAAATTACATTTTATGAATAAGAGAATCATTTAATCTAAAGCAATATTATTGTTTAAAGTTTTTGGATTGTTATAATTTTTTGCATCAACATTTTGAATCACATTCTGTGATTGATCATGAGGATAGTAGAGAGCATAAAGAATAAAATAATCATTAATGAATCAAGAAGTGTGATTCAAAATGTTGATGCAAAAAATTCTAACACAATCTAATCCACAAACTTTTAGCAATAATCTTCATGGATTGTGGAAATCTGTTATCACTAACTAAAGCAATATATTATGTAATAAAATTTTAGAATTTGATTAACAAGAAAAATAAATGCAATT
This sequence comes from Sequoia sempervirens, assembly GCA_007258455.2. Taxonomy (NCBI): domain Eukaryota; kingdom Viridiplantae; phylum Streptophyta; class Pinopsida; order Cupressales; family Cupressaceae; genus Sequoia; species Sequoia sempervirens. Next base: position 284,702,145 of record VDFB02270651.1, on the reverse strand, counting down.
AGCGAATTGTAGTGGTTGATAGATATGTTTAAAAAAAATATTGGGTTGAATAAACCATTTCTTATATAATTTATGAGAACAAAAATGTATACAAGTTTACAGGATAACTATAATGCAAAAATCAAAGACATTACAAGATTACACAAGATATACCCTTGAAAAAACCTCAAGGGAAAAAACCCCACCCTCCAAAAGCATCCACACTTAATGCATTATTCAACAATGAGACATTACAACACACTTACAGAGTCCACAATGCATACTTCTAAAATGTCAAGCTCCTCCAATGCATCCTCCATGTGTCTGAGCATGTAACCACACATCTCATGCCATGCTTCACATACACACTCAACAAGAGAGCTCAATCAACATAACCAACCACAAACACTTTACTTTTATATATTCAATCTCACACAAAACAACCAAGCCATAAAGGTAAAACCCTATGACTCAAAACCATGAGTGCACAAAACTATTGCCCAACATTTGTCTTTTAGTACTAAGTTTTTTCCAATATTAAATATTTTTCCAACATACATAAAATATCTAACCAAAGCTACAAACAAATTTACAAGTGGGCCCAAGTAAATGTTTTATGCGACTAAACATATCTCCTAAAGATGCACCACAAATAAATATTTAATTTATATAATTAAAATTATTTTTTGTGCAAGATGTACAACACCTTTTTTTACAAGATAGATGTATGAACTGCTTTAATTAGTAATTTAAAAGTGTAATTTATAAGATATATTTGAAGTTTAACAATGACATTTGAATTAAGTTGTTCTTAAAATTTGGTGGATCAATCATGTGGACCACTCAAATGAATCTTGAATGTTGTGAATTTAACTTTAAATGTAAATCTAGCCTAGGATGCATGAATGTGAATTAGTTGACTAGTCTTGTGCACCACTCAAAACAATCTTGAATGTTGTGATTTAACCTTAAATGTAAATCTAGCCTATGATGCATGAATGTGAATTAGTTGACTAAGTACTTCTATGACATGATTTCTCCTTGTCTCTGATGTCTACTCTAGTGTAATGATTGTAATATTGAAAATGTCTAGGTAAAAATCATTGGATCATAAGGGCCAAGTTCTCCTAGTTTGGTCTCCTTGATTGGATTAACTTTATATTCATGGGAATAATCAAAGAAAACACTCTTTAAACTTATAAATACTAATGAATGATTTGATTTAAAATTAAGTTCATTTTAGTGCTACAAAGAAAAGGGTTCTTAGAATGTTTTTCTTCTTAATACATCAAATTTTGAAATATGAATTATTTATGAATTAATGTTCATTGAATGCATTTAATAACTATATGTAGCAACTAATCATGTAATCATGTACCAACTCAACATGTAATGACTAGTGAAATAAACATGACTTGACAAAATATTAAAATTTGAATTTAAGAATTTTGGGTCTACTTTTTAAGTATGAGATAAATCATGCATGTTGTAAGATTGATAGAAGATAAGAAAAAATGTGAATACGGATGTAGGGAACAACTATTTGAACATAGATATAATAATATACATAATAAATAATAGGTGTATGAGTGTACATATATAAAGAGAGACAATAATATAGATAATAAATAATAGAAACGTACCTATATATACCTATATACTATCAAAATAAATTTAAAATTAAATACAAATTCACTATCACAACATAATATTCTAACTTGTCTTATAAATATTCACCCATAATTATACATATGAAAAAATAGATACAATATATTATTTTTAAATTATTTTAGAAAACTTTGTATCTTAATGATTTATGTGTCTTTTAAATTATGTATATAAGAAAGTATATCTACTTTATAATATTGTCTATGTAATTGTAAAGGAACGAATTTAATTAAGTAAATAATTATTTAGATAAAAGAGTTGGAATTGATAATTGAAATATGTATTTGATGCAGGAGCATCCAGGGCACAGAGTAATCTTACATTAATCCATGTTGTTTTCATGTCAAATAAGGGTTGAATCAACTTCACTATGGCATTCTACAGGAGTTCAGGCCTTTACAGGTGGACATCGACATTCAGTATTAACGACGTTCAGCGAATAGGATCATCGGCATGACATGGCAATCTCGGAGGGACCTTATTTCATGTCCCTTCGACATAGCAACGATGAGGGATATAGTGGTGGATGGTTGCAAGAGTTCTTCATTAGGCTAATAGGTGGTTTTCAGCAAGACGAAGTAAGGAGTCCCTTCGATACTCTGACAAGGTGGCAGTGTTTGCAAAGCTAGGTATGCTCACATTGGAGAGAGACCTATCATTTCGATAGGACAATAAAGTGAGTCCCCTTGAAATTCTGATAAAGCATTTCATCGGAGGAATAGACACATTTCGGTAGAAAATCAAAGTGAGTCCCCTTGATATGCTGATTAGATGGGACTCGACAGAGTGATGATAAAGGTGAAAAACAACATCACTAGCGACAAGTGGTGATATCCTAGCAGCCTGGTAGGAATTTGTGGGCCAATATCCTTTGTCGACGATATGGCAGGAGATGGTGTGGATTCGAAGGCGAAGATCCAATGGCTTAAGGGATGATACGTAGGCGGTACGAAACCACAAGCCCATGATAGACTTTGAAGGACGTTGTAGTATGGCGGGTTGGAAACCACGACCCCATGTTGGTTCAGTGATGAAGTCTGTGGTATAGCAGTAACCCATGGGAACCACAAGGATCATTTGGATGGACCACGATGGAGTGGTATCCTACAGAATTGCAATAAAATAGAATGGAGTCATGGCAAAAGACTTTGATGGGACCCATTAGCAAGGTGATGTTGGAGTTCAGTGACGTGGATGGATAGATGGCAAATTACGATTGAATGATAGGTCAATTCCAGGGATAACTATAAGACCCCCTGGTGAAGGTGTAAAATCTTGGTAAATATTATATACTTCCCAATAAAAATATTAATTTTATTGGCAATTTTTTTTGTTTTTCAGGAAAAAAAATCTCAATTGGTGAGTCTTTTGTAATCGCTAGAAGTTTGTGGAAAATCTTGGTGAATTGCAATTTTTTTAAACCAATAAAATATTTTCAATGGTGATTAAAACCTATTTTCAAACCAATAAAATATTTTGATTGGTGAATTAAACATGTTTTCAAACCAACAAGATATTTCTATTAGCGAATTAAAGTTGTGCTCAAACAAATAATTTTTTTTTTCGCAATTCAAAAATGTTTTCAAACTGAAAAAAATATTTTCATTGGTGAATTAAACCATTTTTCAAATGAAGGAAGAAACAATTGGAAAATTAAACATAATCTCAAACCAATAAAAAATTCATTGGCGAAATAAACTGGTATGCCAATAATAAATCATAGCCTGGGTGGCAAAAATATCAAATGCTAAATATTGTTCTATTCTGGGACAAATTTTCCACACATCCAAATTCCTGCATAAAGTGTTTGGAATGGGGACAAGTGTTAACATATTCATTATGTTTGAAGCTAGATGTTAGTGCAAATCACTATAACCCACGACCGTTTGATGAATTTTTGATGGATGGTTGTAGTTGCATTCTGGAAGCAAATGTCTGAAGCACTAGAATTGCAAATTCAAACCTCTAGAATAACACTGGAATCATTAGATTTCCAAAAATCAATGGTTGATATTTTATTACTGATTCATAAATTTTTTCAAACCAAATAAATATTTTCATTGGTGAATTATTTTCATTGGTTCCTCGCTAGCCCACATGATTAAAATAATAAAATTAAGAAACAAAAGGGATAGCAGGAAGTGACACCTGTTCACCCTTGTGGTGGGCCCTATCACTGTTCAAAGGCACCAATGGTTGAATGTGATAAGATCAATGGTTAATATGTGCTCTGACAAATGAATCTTAGTCATTCCCCACTAACTTGTGAGGGACCCATTGTTAGATTTGGGCTTGTGGAGGGATAAGGGAATGAGCCACGTGGCATCATCGCCACCGCCCATAAAACTATAAAGGGCATGGGAATATTTGGTGAAATATTTCTTGACAATTATGAAAGGTTAAACAACATGCTACTAAAAGGATGTATGAGCACATGCAAAATTGTTCATTGAGATGTTCTAATCTCAACCATCTATTGCTAAAGGAGGATATACGTTATGATTGTTAGCCTATTGGTTAAAGGGGAAGCAAGTTGATGGTCATTGGGTTAATCTGGGCTGTTTCCTGCTAGCCCACAACTGTTGATCTAAAACTTACAAATCTCAAAGGGGATGATAGGCAAGGTCGTTGATGTCACAACTTGCATCATTTAATCAATTATATATCGAACCAGGTGTGTCTCAAAGCAATATGCGATAAGGATAGTTGTCATGGATTCTTTGGGGGTTTTTGCACTGTAAACAGCGACTTCAGGTATCATTTTTCCTATTTCAAGAGCTTTTAGGAGCTGTCAAGAGCTCTCAGGAGCTGAATTGTAGTGACTAATTCCTAAGGTTTAATGCTATCTTATTTTCTAATTTAAAATCATGTTGACTTATTTTTGACTTTATTGAACTTGATTTAGACAAACTCATGGAGACAACTAATTATTATTTTAACCCTTAATCTAAAACACATAATTCAAATTAATTATATTTTGCTTTAAAAGAAATCCATAATTAATTGCTGGAAATTAAACACTATTTTAAGAACAAAAATGAATTGCAGAGAAATGACGATTATTCTAGAAAACATAAAGACTAATCTCCATGAAAAAAATTTCAACAAACTCCAACTTTATCTTTCCTCAAGTTCCTATCATCGTTTGTAATGAAACTTAATAAATAACACTAAATTTAACTACTCTGAACAACATCTAAATCTGATTAATTTGATAAACCTTCTAATGATTCTAACAACTTAATCTAACAATTCTAACAAATTAATCTAACCATAATAAACTAAAACTTGAAACTAATTCGAGTAGAAGTAACTATCTAGATTTATCATTCACTAAGTCGGAAAATGATTTAACAACTTAACAATTCAGAATAAATATCTACGTCAAATTTAATATGAATGAATCAGAAATAGCATAACTTAACAAAATGCCAACACAAGATCATTCCAAAGGTTGAGCGGGCCCTGCTCTTTTGCAAGTAAGATCCCTTAACATAGTGATTGAATTAACTCCTTGCTTTCATTTCCACTGATCAAAAGTAGAACGCATAACAAAGTATTGCTATTGAATTATAGAAATCTGATTGAAAATTATCTAACTTCTAACTAAAACCAAAACATGGATATTTATAATATCTTTATTAGCTTATAACATGGCACTAACTGCCAAGACTTAAGGTGATCAAACTAAAGATTACAATCAAATTAAAACATAATTGAAACTGGACAAAAGAGAACTATGCTAGATTGGCACTGGAAGTAGAAGTTCCATAACCGACTTATAAAGAAGTCAATTCGGACTTGAGTGACTCATCATCTAGCAGGGCCCATCTATGGCATTTTCATCCATCGTGATTAAACAGAGAGTTTAACCACATCATCAATCTTTAAAATACCATGTTCAAAACCCTTAAGAAAAGGATAACATTATAGTAGTAAAAGATCAATGTAGCATAATTATCTCAAAAAATATCATCATAAAGTAACACAATTAACATAAACCATTACTTCAAATATATCCACTAATTTAGCTAAACATAAAGCAAAATAAGTAAATATGTTAATCTATAATCTACAGCTAGTCATGTCAATTGACAAAAATAACAAGTATTTTTAAACATAAAATTCTTTAAATGAAAGTATTATGATTCTCTCATCATTTCTTCCCCACTTGTTCTGGACCATGTCCTCATGGTTCCTCATCAAGAACTATTGTGTACTCCTTTTCCTTGTTCAGTGCCTCCATCCAAATGCAATAGTCGAATACACCATCCTTGTACTGATCTGGTAATAGGGTATTGAGTGCAAAGCCATGGTTTTTCCTCAACTTTTCAGACCATGGTCTTAACACTCCAATTGGTATATTTGTTGTTTCCCTGAGTTTTGGTGTGGGCATAATGATTATTGGCATCTTGAATCTCATGCCGACCTAGAATTCTTTCTACTGCTAGATCAAGGTGATGACATGTCTGATTTTGATCAAACTCCAGCTAATATTGTTTGGATTTATCGGCTCCCTTCTTCTGACTATTTCAGGAATGAGTCGATACCTTTCCTCAAAGGATTGTAGTGTTAATGGGGGAAGTGTTCCCTCAACATTTTGTAATGCAGAAATATTATCAAACAAGTTTGAAACATAAAGAGGATTAACTTGATTGAGCCTTACCACTAACCATACTGCTATGATATAATTTCCAGCATGAGGTATTTCTGGTCTCATTGGTAACCCATACCTTCTCTGAGCCTCCTTATAGTTGTCCATTCTTCTTAACCATTCTATCTGATTTTTCATTAAAGAGACAAATGGTCTGATTTTAAACTCACCAACATAAATATTCAACATAGAGTCATCATTGTCTCCCATCAAAAATCCATGCTAGTAAACTTCACACAATAAATTTTAAATGTTAGGGTGGATTTTAAAGTAATCCTACAGAAAATCGTGATACTCATGGTAATCGAGGCTTCTTCCTAAGATTAGTTGAATTAGTTTCCATTCTAGAAAATTTTCTCTAAGAAACAAAGCATACATCCCAGCTGGTCTTCTCATGGAAAGCATCGCAAAACTTATTTCTGTCACTTGCTCAAGTCTCCTTTCAATCTCATTTTTTTCTTTTTCCAACTTTTGTGCCTGCTCTTTCAACACTTTATTTTCTTCCTTAAATTTCAAGGTTGTCAATGAGAGATATCTAGGCTGAGTTGAAGGAGGAATATCTAATGGAATGGGAGGAATATCAGAGATAATGGAAGGAAAAGAAAGGTATTGCGGAGGAGTTATGGAAGTAGAGGTTTCTTGCGCATAAAACCACATAGATTGTTGTTTTAATTGCTCTTCTTTTTGTTGCAACTCTTCTTTTAGTCTTGAAATTTCCTCAACATTTGTTAATGCTTGTACACTAGCCTATTGTAGGGCATCCTTTGTTTTACTCAATTGTTCTCTAAACCTTGCTTCATTTTGTTCAATTTTCCTTTCCATTTCCTGAGTTTTGTTGAAAGATTATTGCAATTCTTCTTCTTTTCTTCTCAATTTCTCCTCAAGGAATTGCATGTTTTTCCTTTCTTGTTCCAATTTAGCTTCTAAACGGGACATTTTCATAGCCCTCAATAATTCTTCAATTTCTAACTCCTCTTCATTCAATTTTTCATGGGACTCTTCTTCTTCAATCAATAGTTCTTTTCCTTTTCTTTGCTCTACAGTTGGAGGAGGTGTAGGGGATCTCACGGCTTAATCTACTTCAAATTTCTCAGATGCTTCTTGTTCTTTAGTTTGTGCTTCAGATTCTTCAGTAGAATCATGAATTTCAAAAATAGGGGGTCCTTTAGGAGTTGGCATTGGGTCTTTAGGAGGACTTTGGGGTTGCTCAGGAGATTATACTGGTGTATGGGTTTCTTCATGGCCTACAACAGTTTCTTTTGTACTTTCTGAAACAGGGATGGACACTATGGTCTCAACATGGCTAGGGCTTTCCTCATGTACTTCTTGCTTCCTCTTTTTGGAACTAGTACGACCTACCCTAGAAAATTCTTGTGATTTTTTTTTTCCCATTTTCTTAGAAGATTCCCCCTTCTCAATTCTTTCCTTTTTAGCTATGAGTTCCCTTGTGGATTTCCCTTTTGGATTTTCTACAGGCATAGACAAAAATTCTAACCAACCCTACTTCCTAGTTTCTTTTTTTAAGAAATGGTGTTTAATTATCAAATGTGTCAATCCCTGGTATTTTATAGAAGATTCACCCCTAGCCTTTACTCTCAAAATCATTGAAGAGATTTGTTGAAACAAAAATGCTAGAAAATTTATCCTAGCAGAAGGATTTATCTAACCATACCTCAAATGTATTAATAACTGCATTGTAGGACCCAATATCGTGCCATACTGCCTGTCGCAGGTGAATAGCTTCATCAACCACGTCGCAATAGTTCTCTACGGCTCATCCAAACTGTTACGAGCTATGTCGCGTTGGTCTCCTTTATGCACTTGAATTTTCGGCCTTCTTTCTGGCTCCTAGTGAAACGTAGCCACCAATTTCTCAAATTTAACCCGACCTTTGTTAACTGGATTTCCTTCAGTTGGGATTCCAAAAATTTCACTTATAATTTTTGGAGTAACTTCAATTATCTCTCCCCTTACTTTGGTGACATTCACATTAAAGTTTCTCACAAATTCCCCAACCATTTTTGGCAGGAAACCTTCATACTACATCGCAAAATTTAGCCACCCAGCTTCTTCTAGCAATCTTTTGGTTTCTAGGTCAAGATTGAAATTCTCCATCTCAACATTTCTCTTATTCCCCATCTTTCTTTGTCAACAATGGCAGAACTCTGCAATTGAAGACTTAACTAGCGAACTTCAACTGGCAATCTGAATTACTTACCAAAAAAGTGGAATGATTATTTCTTGATTTGGGAGTAGCCAATTTTAAAATGACATGACATGCCATTAACTTTCTGCATTTATTTCCTTTACTACTTTGGACGATTCCCATGCCACAACATGAAGCTTGCAATTCAATTCGCAAGGTTGGTGGCATTCATTACACATGTCATCATGTACTTGGGAGGATTTTTGAAAAGACAACCGAATCATGAAAAGATCCATTATCATTGAGTGACATCATCCAATGTCAAATCATTCCTTACATCAACCATCCACCGCTTTTTGAAATGATTAAAAGTTTATTTATTATCATCATTAATTAACAGTATGGAGGAGATGTCTAGATTCATAAATATCTACCTATTTTAAATTAGTCTAACTACCTTAGAAAATAATATTCACATTAAATGCCCACCTTAATTTATTTCGAGCATTTGAGTTTTTCAAGAGCCTTTAGGGGTTCTTCAGGAGCCTTCAAGAGCTCTCAGGAGATTTGGAACTTCAGGAGTCATCAGGAGCTTTTGAGTGGAACAGAGGCTTCAGAGTCTGCAATCTTCAGGAGCCTTTAGGAGCTTTTGGGAGTTCTTAAGGAGCCTTCAGGAGTTAACTTAGATAGACTTCCATTTGTTGGTTTTCATTCATCTCTTTTTCTTTTTTTTTTCAAAAGAAAACCACCATTTGCTGGTTTTCAATTTACTTCCATTTTTCTCAAGGTAAACCTCCATTTGCTAGTTTTCAATTTACCCTATTTATTCATGCCTTCTTCAAAGGTTCAAAGATCTTCTCTCATGGAAGAGATGTCTTCCATGAGAAAATGTTCAATTTTGTGTTGCACGTAATCTAGAAATTCCTTCTTTGTAGTTGACTTATGATAAGTTTTTAGTCGATGACCATTAACTAGGATGACTCTCTTCTCTCCATCAATTGAAACTAATTGGACAACTCCATTTTCAATTATTTGTTGTATCTCATAGGGTCCTAACCATCTAGTATGGAACTTCCCTTTAAACTCTTCAAATCTGTAGTCAAATAACAATGCCCAATCTCCTTCCCTGAACTGTCTGGACACAATATGTTTATCGTGCCATTCATTCCTTTGCTTTTGAATCACCTCTGTATGCTAGAGTTCCTCCATTCTCATTTCATCAAGTCTATTAAGTTGCAAAATTCTACTTTGCTATGCTTTTGGTAGATCAATTCCAATTTCTACTGTTGTCTTCAATGTTTTTAATTCAAATTCAATTGGCATAACTAGCTTCTTTCCATACACTAGTTCATAAGGAGAGAATTCAGTTGTTGTTTTCCACATGGTGTTGTAGGCCCATACTGCTTCATCTAGCCTATCTACCCAATCTTTTTTCCTCAAAGAAACTATTTTTGTCAATATATTCTCTAACTCTCTATTTGTGACCTCCACTTGTCCATTCGCATGTGGGTGATATGGCGAAGATTTTCTGTGAGTTATTTGGTATCTCTACAAAAATGCTTCCATCATTGTTGATACAAATTGTGGTCCCTGGTTTGAAACAATCTCTCTGGGTGCACCAAATCTTTAGAAAATTTCCTTGTACAGAAAGTCTGCAACTTTATCTTCTTTTTTTGTTGGTAATTCCTTTACCTCAACCCATTTTGTTACATAGTCGATACAAACAAGGATGTATCATTTCCCTTTTGAAGGTGGATCCACTGGTCCCACAAAATTGATGCCCCATTTTTCAAATGGCTCGAGAGCTATTTGTGGCTGAAATGAAATTTCCATGGTTGTTGTGGGCCTTCCCATTCTTTGACACTCATCACAATGTTTGACAAAGAATGAAACATCATTTGTCATTGATGGCCAGAAATAGCGAGCTCCTAAGATTTTGTGAATTGTTCTCACAATTGAATAGTGTCCTCCTTTAGGTTCATGATGGCAGGAATGTACTACATCATATACTTCTAACTCTGTTACACATTTGCGTAAAACATGGTCAAGGCATAATTTAAATAGAAGACCATTAATCCATTAAAATTTGGAACTTTCACAAATTAACCTCTTTTTTTGCTTATGATTGAATTGACTTGGGCATTTCCCTATGACAAGGTAATTTTCCAAATTGGAAAACCATGGTGGATGAACTGATATAGCAAATAAGTGTTTGTCTAGGAATGTATCATCCACTGGTTCTTGGTTATCCTGCAAAATATTTTTTGAAAGAAAGTCAACAACAACATTATCTTTTCCAGGCTTATCAATGATAGTTACATCAAATTCCTATAATAAAATTAACCATCTAATAATGTGTCCACCTACTACAACCTTATTCATTAGATATCTAATTGTAGCATGGTTTGTATGTACGTAAACTTTATAACCTGTAATATAATGCCTAAATTTGTTTATTGCATATACTACTACTAAAAATTCCTTTTCTGTTGTTGTGTAGTTTCTTTCATTAGGATTTAAGTTTTTACTAACATAATAGATTGCATGCATGGCATCATTGTAATTTTTTTGTCCTAATACCACTCCAATAGCCAAATTAGATGCATCTACATGAATGTGAAAATGTTCTCCCCAAACTAGTCCTTTGATAATGGGAGAAGTTATTAGGGATATCTTAATTATTTCAAAGGATTTTTGACAATCTTCAATCCATACAAAATCCTCTTCTTTCTTGAGCAGGGTAAACAGTGGTGATGCAATTTTACTATATCCTTCTATAAATATTTTTTAATACCTAGCATGGCCAAGAAAACTTCGTACTTCAGTTTGGTTCTTAGGGATTTCAATGTTCTGTATGATCTCGCCTTTCTTGGGATCAACCTTTATCCCCTCTTTTGAGATGTGATGTCCCAAAACTATTCCCTTTGTCATCATAATGGAACTTTTCTCATTATTGAGTGATAATCTATGATCTTTATAGCGTTGTAAAACCTTTTCTAAGTTTTGTAATGCTTCATCAAATGTTTTGGCATGGGCTATAAAATCATCCATATAAATTTCAACATAAGAAGTGGTGAATTCTGCAAAAATGGCTAGCACTACTCTTTGAAATGTGGCAGGCACATTACATAGTCCAATGGTAAGACTGTATATGCATATGTGCCCCAAGGACAGGTAAAGGTAGTTTTTTCTTGATCTTTAGGGGCTACTTGGATCTAGTTATACCCACTGAAGCCATCAAGGAAAGAGAAGTAGTTTTTGCCTGCGAGGTTATCTAGTACCTGATCAATGAATGGCAATGGGAAATGGTCTTTCTTTGTGGCTTTATTCAATTCTCGATAATCTATGGACACCTTCCATTTACCATCTTCTTTGGAACAATAACTAGTGGATAAACCCACTAACTATTAGAGATCAGGTATATGAACCCTACTTTAAGCAGCTTCTCTATTTCTTTCTTAACAATGTCACAAAGAACAAGATTGATACGCCTCTATCCTTGTCTGATTGGTCTTACATCTTCTGTGTAAATGTGATGACTACAGATTGAAGGATGAATCCCTCTCATATCCGTATACTCCCAAGAAAACACTTCAATGTGTTCACTACTATATTTGACTCTAATTTCTAACGAAAGTTTGTTGAAATATTAAGAAAACTATTGTCATAATACTGATGAAACACTTAAATAATTTTTGTCAATAGTTTTTCATCACTTTCTCGATGAAATTTTAAATGTCGAAACCATGAAAAATGGATTTGCTGTTCATCGGAATATCAACGAAAACTTAGTCGATATTCCGACGAAAAATAACCAAAACACAATTGTTATGCCTCTTCCAAAGCATTGAAACAACACCAGAAATTTGTCTCAATTTCGACGATATGGGAAAGTCATTATGAAGAAAATTTCATCACAACTATAGCAAATTCATCAGACGTTTTTGGTGGTTCATTAGTTAGTTTCGTCAAAATTTCGACGAAACAATGCAATTTTTTTTTAAAAAAATATTTGTTCAAATGTAGGCATTCTTTCCTTTGCTAATGTTGCTTAACTGAATTATATAACATAATTGTATTTAATCACATAATCTTAAGGTGCTCAATATTTGAATCTATCAATTAGTTGTATCAAGGAATGAATTTCCAACAAGAGAATGAATGACACATGGAGTGGATGACATACTTGAAGTATTGCATCTATAGATCAAGCACAAAGATGAAATGCAATAAGGTAGTGGATTTATTTAGCCAATTATCAAATCACACACTCGTCATAGTGCTAGACTTGCACAATCAAAACTTCTCTAATTAGGACCTTTGAACACTATATTGAGACTTTAAATAGACCTACACCATGTTTTCCCAAAGTAAATAGGTGAGTGAGTTCCATTTGGTTGGCAATATTCTTTTCAAGCTTAGACATCTTTGTGTTCTAGAGAACACACCTCAACAAAGATGCATCACAATGGTGTACTATGCTAAAACAATTGAACATTTATGGATTACCAAGATACAAACAATGGAGCTACATCAACATTTATATTTGCCTCATATGCATGTAGACATTGAACACCATATCAAGTCCTTTGTTCCCTATCATATCACCAATCCCAAAAATAGGAAGCTGAGGATTCAAACACCTCTACTAGTATTGCAAATTCCTTGAGAATCTATTAGTATTGATTTTATGAATAGATTCCCTATGAAAAAAATACCAAAATGAATATACTTATTATAGTTTTTAGGTTTTCAAAAAAATTCCATTATGGTTGCTTGCAAGAAAAACATCACTACACAAGATACCATGTTCCTCTTCTTCATTTATGTTTGGATTCATTTCCAACTATCAACATTCATTATTTTTTGGTACACACATTTTTCTAATCCTTGTGTGAGAATTCAGATACACAACTTGAGCAATCCACAACATATCATCCATCAACAAACAATTAGACAATGGTAGTCAACTAGAATTTCTTAGATGAAGTGGGCATCTATTGTTGTAAGTATCCACATACTTGGGATGGAAATATACATATACATATACATATGATCTCTAACCTAAAAACTTATATTCCTGGCTATAAAATTTTGTGTAAAAACTATGACCGATGCACTGAAGAATGTCCCATGAGAAGAATTGGTTGTATCATTCCATTGGATTAAGGTGTTGAGGTAACCTTGCCCTTGGAATGTGATGTTTCCTTTTGATTCTGCAACTGAAACCTTTTCTCTGTTTGAACAATTTGATATGTGGGTCATGCTACACATTTTCTTGCAACATATAATGAGTTGATAGCAAACTTACATTATATATTTAAGAGTTTAAACATGTCACATAATTACAAGAATCTATTCTCCTTCTTTGTTAACTAAATATGTATTATAGATCTGAAGAGTTTAGGCATTATTGATCCAAGCAAGGAAATAAACTTACTTGTAGACACCTAGATTGAAGACAATCCTATTGGGACTCTATTTTGGAACTGCATCTATAGCCTTCTGTACACTTGTATAATCCCCACACCCATCCTGATCCACTATCACAACTTGGCTACAATCCTCATCCAAAATATAATAGGGTGGAATTTTTTCATCACATTTATTCTTATGTTTCTTCTTCATGTGGTGTTTTCTTACTATATTCTTTGCAAAACCAAAAGGGGTAGAACCTACAATGGATTCCAAAGCTTCTATCACTTTATTGCTTATATAGCTAATTTGACTGGTATGAATTGTACCACCCACATTCGATGGAGGCACCAATCGTGTTGAGATCAAAGCTATAACAATAGCAAAAGCCACAATCAGTAGATTTCTCCTGAAGCTATCCATCATTTCACATATAAATAATATTTTAGTCTATACTGTAGTTATAATTTTCCTTAATACAATAGAGAGATTAAATGTTGTGAATATAAGGTACTAGAGTAGTATTCATTATGAATCAATTTGTTACTTATGAATTGCTTCATCATTCCAGTGGATAACAATAGGATATAATGATCTACACATCCAAGAAAACACATTAGTCAATGCCTTTCAATTCACTTTAATGCAACCTGAGGTCATAAATTTGTTCCAATGCATTCTTAGATTAAGTGGGCATCTATTGTTGTAAGTAGTTGGAAGTCTTGAAAAAAAAAAAGAAAAAAAAAAAAGTTGGAAGTTCACATAGTATGAGACATGAATAGTTTCATCTTGTTTCTTTGTTTATAATAATATTGTACATGTATCCATAATATTTTTCTCATTGAAGGATGGATACTAAATAATTTAGGCAAACCAATTTGATGTGTTCCTCCTTTTTGGTCATGGGAATTCTCATTCATAGCCTTATTAATGTAACATCCAATTATACCCTATACATTTATATTTGAATAGAAGTACTAGGTAATTTCTAAAAACATTCTATTCTCTTTCAATTTTATGTTAGAATAACTGTGTTTTGTGTATCAAGACCATTTTAATGCATTTGAGTCATTTGATAGGCATTAGGATAAGTTATGTAGTCATTTTTATCCAATTTTCACACCTTGAAAATGTTGTCAAATAAGGTCTACAATAGGCTTTAGGTGCTTTTTCATGAGAATAGGGACTTGGTATGTCATTTTTCCAGGTAATTAATTAATTTAGAAGTATAGAAGCATTGAGGGATTCAAAGGGTGGAAAAAGAACAAAACTTGTAAACCTTGTTGTTAAGGTAAAAGAGAAAAATTAAGTAAATGGTAAATCAAGTGGTTGGAAGGGTAGTTAGAGTTGGTTATAGTCATTTGATCTAGAGTGGAAACCTTTAAAATGAGGAAGAATCTTGAGCAAATGGGGAGAGGGATGTAAAAAATGGAAAAATCAATAAAGAAACCCAGTCTTTTATGCAATTTTCTATGTTTTTGATGTAAAAACATGATTACAGAGCACTGTATAGCCTAGTATGGGCAAGTAATGGCTTTTAATTATAAGTTATTGAAATATATTTGAATCTAGTTCAATTTGGTTCAAGTTTTATGAATTTCCATGCTGTAAGGTAAAAGATATTGCAAGTTTATTAAGAACTACCTGAAACCCTATGTTAGGGTAACAGTGGCCCTTCTAAATTGTTTCTCTAAATTTATTTAATGCAAAAAGCTAAGGATAGGTGGAATAGTATTTCTATATGTGTTTTCTTAGATTCCAAAGGTGCAAAGGTTAGAGATGAAGTTTAGTCATATTTTTATGATGCCCTTGTGCTATTCTACCTCTGTCACATACTGTTAAAGGGAAGAATTGATGTGATTTTGATGTTTTGTTATTGAATTAAATGTCCATCACGAAGGGAAATACGTGAGAATTTTGTCAAGAAGTGTTAGAGCCCTTTTAATGTGGCTTTTTCAATTCAAGTTGGAGAATCTAAATGTTAAATGGACATGACTGTGTTTTGTGAAAGGACTGAAAATCACAGAGTTCTTTGAAGATTTGTTTTTTTTGATTGTGAGAGAGGCTATTACCTTTGGGTAAAAGTATTGAGAAGTTGCCAAGGTATGTTCTGATCCAAACTTTGACAAGTTTTGAAAGAAACTATAAGTTTTGTGTTCATTGGACTCACTGTCCTGTACAGGGCAGATTCATGACAACCCTAGATAAGACAACATTAACATTGTTACTTTTAAATGGCTATGTAATCATTGAGGGGGAGTCTAGATGAAGTTTATTTTATGCCTTTAAAGCATTGTTGAAGGTTTTGAGTGTGATCCTTAAGTGATATATGTCCCAACTATGAAGGTTGACAGTCTAATGAAGCTTTTAAAAGGCCTTAAGGGCAAGGACAACCATCATTTTATGGTGTTGTTACAAAACAAAATTGTCTCATATTTTGACATGTTTCTAAATGACTAAAAAGATGTCTAGAAAGCCTTCCACAACCCTGAATGGAGGTCTTTAGTAAAATTTATGTCTGCAGTTGGAGGTGCATGGCTACAAGGAGAATTGGCATTCAATGCATGTTTGGTCAATGGTGAAAGGGCAGACCTTGGTAAGTGTTTTTTTTTATTGGATTAGTGTTTCTAAGGAGTCTAGAGGTGGGGAGAACCTAGTTATGGGCTTGTGAGTTGTAAATCAAAAGTTTCCTAGTTTGTAAGTTGATTGCCACAAAGAGAAATTTTAGTTTGATGAATTGATTTTTGTTAAGAATAAAGTGAATAGTGTTGGTTGTGATCCTAGCTCTACTCATGCATTAGAGAATAGTCTACTCTAAAACTCCAAAATCCATCATACCTATTTCTTATACTTTAACCAAACATAGTATCATCAATTATATCATTAGTTTGACAGTAACCAAGCACTCAATACCATCCTTTCCACTGTTTAAGCAAACATCTCTGTTTTAAGCAGTCAATTCATCCAATTCCTTGTAGGTCACTCAAACCCTCAAACAGGTGATTTCTTTTCAATCACAAAGCATCTTAATGAATTCAATACAGATTCTTAGACCCTTTTTCAGTCAACAATAACATACTTCAAGGGAAATAAAGCTTGTTGTGGAACAAATATCAAAAACTAGACTGAAATGCTGCTACCAACCACATTTAGGTCATATTTACAAAGTAACTACCCTTAATACACCACCAAATTATCAAATAAAAATAAAAAATCCTTATTTACACCTCCAAACTCAAGATTCTCCTGTTCATAAGGGTAGAAAGCTTGAAAACATATTGTTTCATTAAAACCTTAATTATAGGGTGAAAAGACACCAAAACAAGGAGGGTTTCATGCATGAGACACTTACAAAACCCTAGTAAACCAGCCACCACTTGGAACATGATTGAATATGTCTGATTATTCTTTTAGAATCATCTCCATGGTCATGCACATGTTTTTTTTCCAAAATCTTGTTTGAAACCTCCATTTTCAAGTGAAAAACTCAGATTTTGCTTTGGAATCACAACATCATATCCTTGTTACCCCTGCACACAAAAACATTCTAAACACTCTAAGGAAGTCCTACATAGTCCATCCCACCAATATCTAGCCCTAAATTTGGTGGGATGGAGAATTCTTCCCTAAAAGACTCTCAAAACACAGTGTGGAGAAATACATGGAGAAATACAGCCCAAGGCACTGAAAGTTGCCTTCTAATTCATTTATTTCTTAAAAGTTAACCCTCAAATTCCTTGAAATGAATACTAACTCCTTATAGAATGAAATCACACAAGAAGCCAACACTTGATGTTCCTAAATTGGCAATACATAAATAGAAACAATGAAAGAATGTTGCAACTTAGAGAAAACAAGGGTTTTATTCAAAATTTGGTACAAGAATACAAAGATCTCTAATTAATCTCCTTTGCCTCCCATATGCATGCTTTTATAGAGTTTCTAAACTGACAACTACCTCTCCAACTTCCTTGAACTACCTATTTCCCCAAGTTTCCACTTGTCTTTTCATATTCCTTCTCTTTTTACATTTTTGGCAATTTTGACAATATTTCCCCAAGTTTAGAATAACTGTGTTTTATGTCAATATTCAAATGAAACTCAAATCGATTGCTCAAAGAAGAAAATCACCATACATATAAAGGGCAGTCACCTAGAAGGACTATCAACTAAGGGAAATAAAAGATAGTCATGCAAAGAGTAGATTCAAAGGACGACAATCCACAAGCATTTCAAACAAGTACAGTGACAATCCCCCTCACCAAGTGAGCAATGATGGAAAGAGTTTAGAGTCTTCAAGAAGATGCCAAATCATGAGAGGTAGAAACTTATTTAAAAGACAATCAATAATCAATAAAGGATGGTCTTAACAGTTAAAACAATGTATGAAAATATCAATAAAATGGACTATGAGATGAAAGATCAACAATGCATAGTGATTTGATGAATATGGGTGACAGTGCTAAGACAAAGGAATAGTCAACTAAATGCAAATTCAACGGTCATTCAACTTACGGAAATAATAAAGATTACAGAGGCTTATGATGCTTATGATCATAGATATAATTTTTTAAACAATCCAAAAGACTATCCTGTGCCCTTAGCAAAGGTTATGACTTTGATGTATTTTCAATGGTTTTATCCACTGTGAGTCTCTAATGGATTGGTAGACTGTGGTTTATCCTCCATAGGTATTTATGAAATATGTTTACCCTTAGTAATGTATTAATTACTGTTATCCATTTTTTCAAGACAAAGATTAATTATTGAGATTACAGGATTATGACAGTATGCTAGTTATGGTTGTGGCTTAACAAGGGTAGATTTTGGTAAGGAAGACAGTAAGTTGAATGAATGTAAGTAGAGAAATTTTTGCATACCTGCAGATGGTACAAAATTTCATGGTTAAGTGGAAACCTCCCATCAACAAGATCCAAATATCCATGTATCTATCTCAATCGAGCCTCTAAACCCTTCAGAGCTATCAATTTTTCCACTAATCTGTTATGCACAAAAGTCAAATTTTAGAGTTATGTCACCATTTAAAACAAAGGAAAAAGAGCTTTGAAACCAAATCCACACACAACACAATGTGGTATTAATACAAAGCCATACAAAAAAACTAAACTCAGAACATTGGAATGGAAACAACTTCAAATTATGATGTAGAGCATGGATTCACTTTACTCAACTAGAGGCACATTTCACAATAATGGGTTCTTCATCTAAAACATATGTACGAGGTTCAAATAGTAAACAGATTGATGAAAGATAGAGGAATTAAAAAGATACTTGGATGTAGTTGGATTGAAGGCCATAAACTGGTACATGTTTTTTGTGTAGGAGACATATGACATCCACAAACATGGCAAAGCTATGCAAAGTAGGAGAAATTGGATTGGAAAATGAAGGCATCAGGGTATAAAGAATCATTTTTCTACCACCATAGTGTAAAGTTAGCACTTTCTTTCATCTTTGCATATTGGTTTGATGCTTCAAACAATTCATTTCTTATATTGAAAAGTGCATTACCTTATTGAGCTTCTCTTTGTTTCAAGAATAGTTTAATATCCTCTACTTAACAGGGCCAACCATGTGATGGTGGAAGCTCATTTGGCCCTTCCCCCCCCTTCACATCACTCTCAATTCCCCATAACTGATCATATAAAATTAATCATTCATTTATCCATTAATAACATATAACATTCATTCATTAGCATATAACATTCATTCATTAACATATTCACATTCATTCATTCATCCATTAATAACATATAACATTCATTCTTTCATTTTTTACATATTATCAAAAATATGGTTGTCATAATATGATTACAATCACTTTTTTTTTTGTTTTTTTTTTGCAAATAAAAAAAGTTGAAATGGAGTATCATTTTCTAAATCATTTGTCCCCCCTTTAGTTGTTCTACACTTTGGTCGCGATCTTAATGTATGCCTAGTTGTGTACTCACGGCGTGGAGGCCACTGCAAGGAGGGGTCTACTGCAATAACAAAGGAATGTTAAATTGATATGTTTTATTATTATTGTTACAAGTATTTCATTAATTAAAAGAACATTAGAGTGGTTCTCTTTACCTGAATGGGCCACATCATGTTCCTGATCTTGTCTTATAGCCTCATGTTCAACATGCTGAACACCCTCTAAATCCTGATCTAGAGTTGAAACACGAAAGGTTACATTAATTAATACACTAATTGCAATTAAATATGTTTAAAAGAACATTAGAGTGGTCCTCTTTACCTGATGGGGCCACATCATTTTCTTGATCCTCTCTAGCCTAATCATGCTCAACATGTTGATCATGCTCTACATGTTCTAAAGTTGAAACACGAAAAGTTACATTAATTAATAGATGAATTGCAATTAAAGATGTTTAATTGTATTAATCCATACTGCATTTTGTATAGCACATGAATACATCTAGTATTGGGATGCACACCATGATCTTCATCTGCAAGTTGTGCTCCACCCTCACCAGGCTGCATTCCAATGTCATGTGCAGTATTATCATTGCTTTCCTGTTTAAAACAAATAGGCACATAATTACTTTATGGTGGAAATTAATATTGAATAGATTGCACAAGTATTCAATTTTAAATAAACTTTATTGAGTTTATTTACTTGCGTGTCAGATGTTGTGGAAGCTTGTGTTTTCCCAGTCAAGACTCTTAGGCATTCATGCAGCTAATTTCATATAACCACCAGAGCCAAGTTTGTGTTGCCCATGTTTTTCTAGTCTTTCCTTTGTTGCCTTCGATGTGCCGGGCAGCCTATGAAAAGTTTGAAATATGTTAGATTATGTAAAAAGAAAGAGTAATCAGTATATCACTACCAAGAAGGGAGGAGACCTTTCCTTGCATATGTTTGTGGTGGAGGTATTAAAGAAGAATTGTATGCCTCTATTTCCATTCATTAGATCTAGCTTAGCCTAACATATACTTGGGCTCCTTTGCCCCTATAAAGAGAAGATATTTGGAAACTAGGCATGAAAATTGTAGGTTAAAGAGAATGGGGGTGCCAAACTTACAATACTCATTGTCCCTTGGTCATCTATTTTCCATGAGTTCCCTCAACCTCATCCTCGACACTAGTATTGACCTTGTTTTCACTCCTCCAAACTCTTCCTCGGCACTAGTATTGACCTTGTTTTCACTCCTTCAAACTCTTCATCGACGCTGGTATTGACCTTGTTTTAACTCCAAACTCTTCCTTGGCACTGGTATTGACCTTGTTTTCACTCCTCCAAACTCTTCCTTGGCATTGGTATTGACCTTTCACTTCTCCAATTTGATGAGCTACAACCTAAAATTAAAGGTTTCGTTAGGTTTTAAAGTATGTTAATTAAAATGAAAATTATGGCGCCTTTTAGATAGGTTTTAATATTCTACAATATAGTTAAGTATATATTAGCTATATTTTACATAATAAATAATATAATTATATATTATATTCTTTAACAAAATTATTAAATACATATAAAATTATTATAATTAATAATTAATAATAAGTATATTTTTATATAATACAAAATATAATTAATATAATATATATTTAATATAATAGTAATATTAGATTAAATTATATATACTATAATTATATTTATTATTATATAATAATATATATAGGATTTTACCTAATATTTTAGAGGATTTTACCAATACACTATGGTTGGTTTACCATTAAATGGTAGTTGTGTTGGGTGAAAATAATGTAATCAACTTTTCAATAGATTACACAACTAGGACTTCAGCCACAGCTAAGTGAGATGTAAATCTCTCCTCTCGAAAAGAGGAGGCACCCTTCTTACTGCTGACAGACGTGATAGTAAAACAAACAAGTAATTACAAAATGTACACAATACTTACGAAGTGGCGGGGGTGTGGTACATTCATCCTTCTCTCTTTTTTCAGAGAAGATGTTTACAATGATTCACTGTTGGAAGTTCTCAATTCTTAATAACTTTAAACGATCAACTAGCAGTAATACCAATACCTCTATCTTGTCAAAGCAAAGTGTAGAGATACCAGAAGTGATTAACAATAAACAAATAAAGTAAAAGGGAAAGCTCACGAAGGCACAAAGTCGTTCCGTAGCTTTTTCAATGGTGGAACTGTGAAAAATGTATCGTTCATCATGTTAGAAGCACAAAGTCTTCTTAGATGCAGCAATTCCTCAAACATCATGAACAATTACAAGCAAAAAGTCTTGTAGATCATCCAACCAAATTATCAAAGAGCATGAACAATTACAAGCACAATGTCTTGTAGATCATTCACCAATAGTATCCAAAGAATGTGAATAATTACAAGCACAAAGTCTTGAAGATTATTCAACCAAAATATAAACAAAAACACAAATGCAAATCTAAATAATAGATGCAACACAAAGTTTACATAAATTACTTAGAGTCCTTCAGATTCCATCAGCTAATCACCACCAAATAAGATCAATTTGTAAGATTATCGAATCCAACAAAAAGTCTGGCTTGCAATCTTCTTCTTTATTGATTGAATTTCATTCACAAAGCATGAACACAAAGTTTCACAATTCTACTTCAAAAAGGGCAACACTTCATTGCAAAATACTAAAGGATAAACTTTACAATGGAAATCCCTCACATTATATAGAAAGAGGGATGAGCAAAATTAGGAATCTAATTGAGGAAATCAAGAAAAGTTGGGTGAGCGATTTTAGGAGATCTCACCTAACTTGGACCAAAGTCAAAGTGTAATTTGTTTTCAAAATATTACATCTTCGAACTTGGTGCAATTACAATTTACAAAAGGACATTTAAGATGTCAGGAAATATTTACAAGATGCATAATGGGAAGCATCAAAATGTTCAACACTGGAGATCAAGAAGCTTCTTCATGTTGCCTTGCTTTGGGCATGAAATTCTTTATATTTCTTCCTGGTCTCTTGCACGAACTTCTCATCCGGACCAATGGTGTAATCCACAATGGTGTGAATTCTCGTGATTGATCTCATGGCAGATGAGTGAACCTTCTTGCACCTGTCAAGATGTGTTTTCAGGTTATCCAATGTGATCCTTGTATCACAAATGACGTTCAGTGAGGCTTCTAAAAAGTCTGAACTGTCAATCAATTTTATGATGGCTTCTTTGAAGATCTGAGATATTTCTGTGGCCGGCAGGAAGATACGATTCTCCTCAAGAAGTTGACCGAGCAACTCTTTGATACCTTTCTCAAGAATAACAAGATGTCCTTCAACATCTTCTTGCACTTGGTGGAGATCCTGCATAAGAGATTGAATTACTTGAATCCGATGTTTCAAGGATTCTCTTACCTCAACGAACTTTTCTTTGTCAGGAATTACCCCAACTTCCACCAATTTACTGAGCTTTATCTGGTTCATCTCCAACCACGTTAGCAGGCATTTTTCCATATTTCTACGCTCCTGGGAAAGTACACTTTTTTCTTTATCAAGCTCTGTGGTGAGCTTGGCTAACAAGGTAGTTTTCTCATCCGCAAAAATTATGATTTGAGATCCGTGTTCTATGATCTTCTCAACAAAATCATACAACACTCTGCCTTTGGAGGCTAACTTCTCAGCTTTCTTGACAGCTGGGTCTTCAATACTTACCACTGTCAGCGGTTGTGCATTAGTTGGAGATCCTACAAGTCTCTTTACAACAGTGGCATAATGCTTTTCCCTCTGTTTGTACATATTGTGGGCTTGCTCTACTTTATCCAGTCTTCCAGCCAAGATATCCAATGTCACTTGCGCATCGACCTTTGCACTTTAATTGGTAACCTTTCCAAGCTGAACTTTTGTCACTGTGTAGTCTTCCATATTGACATCATCTTCTTCATGTGGTGGTATGCCAATCTATGCATACTTGTGGCCAGACTTATCAACATTCAGCCTTGAGTATACTTTTTCCTTTTTCTTCCCTTTAGCCTTTGGAAGGACTATCTCTTCGAGGTCGAGCTCCTTTAGAGAAATCATTTGCTTTTTCTGCTTCGACACTTGAGATATTAGCCAAGGGGGAAGAAAGGAGGTGTGAACTTCTAGATTCACTGTCAATTCAGTCGTCATTGTTACTTCTAAAGTTATTGCCACGTCTGAAGTTACCATGGGTATCGTAACAATAGGAGAAGTGTCTGTCGTCATTGCTCCTGTAGATTGCACATTGAGCTGATCACACATTGACTCATTCATGAAATGATTGAATTCATTTTCAGAAGTGATATCATACGTTGGTGAAGACAGGCTAGGAATGGATGATGGAGGGCTTGACAGTATATCAACCATATTAATGCTTGTCACTGAGGGAGTATCAAGCGGGGTTGATGCTGCAGGGATAATGGATATCTCAACTACAGGAATGCATGTGGTAGGAATAGGTGACAAGGGAATAGGAGGTGGAGGGGTTCTTGAATTTGGAGGGGTATGAGAAACATTGGAAATCACAGGAAATGATGTTCTAGGAATTTCCTCAACTTCATTCTTAGGAGGAGGAGTAGTTCTTTCTTGATCATGCCCGGGTTCCTGTTGATCACCCTCTTGTCTCTCCGATTCTGGTTCACCTTCAAAATCACCTTCAGATTCTTCTTCAAAATCTTTTTCAGACTCTTGCCCACTTTCAGAAACTTCTTCTGCATCGAAGTCTACTTCTGCTGAATCTTCATCTTCAACGGATTGATCACTTGAAGTTCCTTCTTCATCAGAATCTACCTCTTCTGGAATAGACTTTTTACCTTTAGAGTGAGATGGATTGGATTATGTGGTTTCTGTCTTTTGGACGGACTGGGTATCTTTCTTGCCAACAGTAAACTTGATCCTGGGACCTCTTCGGGAAGAAGTGGGAACAACCGCTGATTTATTTTTATTGCAGAGTTCTTTCTATTGGCGAGCTTCTGCTTCAGATTCTTCTCCTTTTGAATCTATTTTGAAACTTTTCATTTCATAACCATGCTTATGTAACCATTCTGCAGTGTTGGCTAGGATTGGCTTCAATCTCTCTCTTATGCTGGTAATTTCTTTCCTAGACCATTGAATTGTAGGCAATGGCCTTTTAGCAATTCCTTGCTTGTCATAGACAACATTCATGATATCACCAGGATCTAAAAAATCCTCTAGTAGGTCAGCAATATCAAGGTCTCTGATCTGCTGAACAGTCAACCTGCAATAATCCATTTTGCGAATGGCTTCTTCATCTCTGCAATCAGCCCAGATGTCTTCAAAATGGTACTTGTGATGATGACCCTTTTGTAATCTTTTTCTGACATCTCGGTAATCAAAATCAAACCTATACCTGTAGGTCTTGATTGTCATGATCTTCATTTTAGCATAAACAAACTTAGCCTTTTGTACAGTTGCGATAGTATATCTACCAATGGTCAGTGGGAACTTGAATCCACGCTTGTGGTTACTTCTTCATTCTTTTTGCACTGAAATCAACTATCTGCATGTCTCCATGAGAACCCACTTATCCGAAGGATAACGTGGTAGCATGTAAGGAGAGCCAGTGTAGCACCCTACTCTCAAGTAAGTAAATGTTGGGAATTGAAGAAATAGGCATCCAACTTTACTTACCACCTTATAAGCCTCATCAAATACCCTCCTTCTTTCAAGAGCCGAATCAAAATTGAAAAGCAAAGGCACAAAGAAAGCATCTGTGACCCGCCTGAAGTGATGAAAGCTTTCCTTCAGTTCCAGTTGATAGAAAAATATGTACACAGGTACCATCATCCGATTCCCTTTTGTAGATAGACCTGGGAATTGTCTCATTACAGCCGCCGCGTACACGAGGTAAGAAGTCATATAGAATTTCAATGTGGAAGGAGCATTGATCAACTGCTCATGTATTTCATCACTGATTTGTTTGTCCCAGTCAATGTGCACCTTTTGTCTTCTTATAATCCTGATGTATTCATACATCCAATCGTGAAAAGTGGATGATTCTAGCAAGCCTTTTACTCTGCTTAAAAATGTGATCATATTTTTGACGTCATTCTTGAAATCGCTTCGCAGAGTCCCTTTGGCCATCTAGAAACAGGTTGTCTAGGCTTCTTCAACCATTGGGAATTTATCAGGTTTTTAGCCTTGTTGGGATCAGCGTCAAAGACCTCTTGTGCTTTTTGTATAGAGATATCAATGTATTTTTCCATTTGAGGAACCTTAAACACAATGTCAAAGAAATCAGGGTTGAGTCTTAGAATCTCGTGCCCAGAAGAATCGATCACACTTCTACTTTCTTTGATGTAGTGAGATGCCACCTGAAGAACAAACTCCGTATTATGTGCAGCCGTAGGGAACATAGCTACCAAATGCAAGTTACTGTGTACAATTGCTCTCATTGGATCAGGAAGAGGCTTCATCTCTGTTTGCTTCGCAAAATCAACCAAGTCTTGATGGCCAACCTCTATGTCTTTTATTTCTTCCACCTTGGAGACCACTACGGTCAGCGGATAGACGCCTCGATATTTATAGTTCATTTTTCCTTTTACTTTCGAAGAAGATGGAGGTTTACCGACAGTCATCAGGAACAAATGGAACTTCAATCACTCAAACTTTGAAGATCTTTGATAAGAGACAAGGGAAAACACGAAAAATGCTGAAGAGGAACTTCAAATTTTTCAAAAACATGATTGCAGTTTGAGGAGAACTCGCCCATCATGAAGAAATGGAGAATAAAGATCATAAACAATGAAAAATAAAACTAAAACACTTTTAAGTAAAAGGTAAATTTGAAAACCTAACTCAAGTCGAGCAATAAATTTAGGCGCGAAAAGTGGCACGATTGACGAAAAATGTGAAAAACATGAAGAAACGCGCCAGGGCCAGAAAAAGACTAAGTGTGGGAAAAAAGTGTAATGGTGCACTTTTTTAGCGCTATTACATTTTCAAAGACTTCACTTTCATGCAGGGGCGCTAAAAATTAGCACCCCTGCACTTTTCATACTTAGGAAAATTTTGGCTTGTGAGCAGGAGCACACTTTTTCAGTGCAACTGCATTTTTCACAATTCGCTAAGTATGAACAATGAGATTTCGTGAAGGGGCTCATTTCGAAGGTCTTCACAAGGAAAACATAGGGGGATGCTAAAATTGACTATTCAAGGCTTTGGAACACATTTTGAGGTAGCTTGAAAATCACCTCATTATGCGTACTTGAACTTCACAAATCCTAGGAAACAGACAAGTTTCGTAGGGGGTTATCCATGGAACGAGCGCTGCTAGATTATGTGATAACAGCTGTCTCCTGCTGGGGATCTTCCTTCGGTCGTTCTTTGAAAAGAATGAAGGAAGAAGAATTCCAGAATTCAAGTGCCTTTATCCATCCATTGGGCTTAGGGTTAGACGACGACGACAACAGAACTTAAAACATAAAGACTCAAAAGGACTTAAAAATAAAAAGTATTTACATACCAAAGCCAACTTCTTTACTGTGTAAAGTGCTTGAGATGTTGCCCACTGTGAGTAAAGGAAAATGGCGTTCCATCTCCGTATGCTAACAAGAAACTATTTTCACCATGCAACTAATGTATTTGGAAAGGTCCTGTCCAGAGTGAGTCAAATTTCCCGTGCATACCCTTTGGTTCTCTTCGTTTGTCCCATAGGAGAACGAGGTCACCAATTTGAAATTCTCAAGACTTAGCTTTTTTGTCAAACAGCTTCTTCACTTGGTCCTGGTGTTCCATGATGCGGTCAGCCACTTGAACTCGATTCTCTTCCAATTCAGAGAGATACATGATGCGCTTATCAACAGAGTTCTCAAACATCTCATCCTCAATGGCCTTAGCCAATTTGAGGGTTGGTAGTTCCAAGGTTATAGGAATCTTGGCATTCAACCCGTACAAGAGTTGAAAAGGAGACATGTCGATTTCTCACTTCAGAGTTATCTTGTCTGCCCACAAAGCGTCGAACAAAGCCTTGTGCCACAAACGTTGATTCTCGTCCACCAGCTTGCAGATTATAGTCACTAGATTCTTGTTGCTAGATTCTGCCTGACCATTACCTTGCGGATAATAGTCAGAAGAATGTGACAAAGTTATACCGTGTTCAAAACTTAACTCAGTAATCTCGTTTGATGAGAAGGTGGAATCATTGTCAGCAACAATCTTGTTCGGCACACCGAACTTGGAAATAATGCTTTCTTTTAAGAAACTACACACTACTTCTGAAGTAGCACACTTGGTAGGTATCACTTCCACCCATTTGGTGAAATAGTCAGTAGCAGTTAAAACATAGATATGTCCAGCACTTGACGATGGATTAACTACACCTATGAAGTCAATGCCCCATTGCTGGAAAGGTTCTTCGATCACAACAGGTTTTAATGGCAAAGATGCCAACCTGGGACGACTAACAAACTGTTGGCACAATTCACATTTACGCACCTAAGAGTACGTGTCTTGAAAAAGTGTGGGCCAGTAATACTTCGCTCTCAAGATTTTGTGAGTGGTTACTAGTGCTAAAAAATGCCCACCACATGCCAAATCATGATAAGATTTCAGCAATATTTGCTATTGTTCCTTATCAATGTATCTGAGAAACGTCCCGTCCATTGCACGATTATACAAGCCGTTGTCCCATAAGACAAAGTTAGCTGATTTCAACTTGATGGTTCTCTTTTCCTTTGGAGTCAAGTGATTAGGGAATTCTCCATATGTGAGGAAGTGAGCAATGTTGGAATACCATTTGTCAATGGTGCTAACAAACAGTACCATTGGGAGTGTACTGGGATCAACCTCTTCCTCATCTAAAAATTCTTCATCCTCTGAAAATTATTCATCTGGACTATTTTCGGCAATAAGCTGACAAAGTCCACGTCCACGTATCAACTTAGTGGGTTTGATTTCTAGATCATATTCCTGAATCTTGGCAATCCAATTGCCTCTTTTTGTTCCAAATTCTTGTTGTGTTAGGATAGACTTAACAGTCGAATCTGGGACGAGAACCTTCACATGACTACTTAGAATGTAGAACTGGAAATGCTTGACGGCTTTTACAACTGCAAAAGCGTGCTTCTCCATTTGAGAATATTTCAATTCATAATTCTTCAGGGGGCAGTTCATGAATGCAATAGGGGATTCAAAGCCTTCATCATTTTCCTGTACCAAAATTGCTGATAGTGTATGCTTGGAAGCATAACTGTACATAACAAAATCTTTGGTGTAGTTAGGGTAGACCAACACAGGCGCATGAGCAATGGCCTCCTTGATATCATCGAATGCTGCTTTTCCTTCTGCCGTCCAATGGAATGTGGTGTTACCCTTCATCATATTCACAATATGATAGGTCTTTTCAGCAAAGTATGGAAGAAACCTCCTTAAGAAGTTTACCTTGCCGAAAAAAGAATGAACAACTTTCTTGCTTGACGGCAAAGCGAGATATTTAATTCTATTGACTCTTTCCAAGTCAATCTTGATTCCCTCTGTAGATACAACGTGACCAAGAAGTTTACCTTCTGTCACTCCAAAATTTCGATTTTTGGGATTTAGGGAAATATCGTGCTGACGACATCTTTCAAGGGTTTTCCTCAAGTGGTAGAAATGCTCCTGACGTTGCTTAGAGAAAACTGTGAGATCGTCAAGATACACCACAATGAACTTGCCCATCACGTCACAGAAAGTGAGATCCATGGCACGTTGGAATGTAGCACTAGCGTTGATCAAACCAAATGACATCCTGCGATATGCAAAGGTTCCCCATGGCGTTGTGAAAGCGGTTTTGTGTTGATCGCTTGAATTAACTTCAATTTGATTATAGCCGAAAAATATGTCTAGCATGGAGAGCATCTCAGATCCAGTTGCATTTTGTAAAACTTGATCCATCACTGGAAGTGGGTAATTGTCTTTGAGAGACAATTGATTTAGATTTCTGAAATCTACACAAATGTGGATTTCACCATTCTTCTTATGAACGGGGACGATATTGGCTATCCATGTTGAATGATGGATAGGGAATATTATCTGCGCATTCAGCATCTTTTGAACTTCCACCAAAATTGTTCTAGAGATCTTGGGATTGTATTGCCTTTGCTTTTGTTTGTAAGGCAAAGCTCCAACCTTGAGAGGAATATCATGTTGCACTTCTTTAGGCCGAAATGATTTAGATCTTCGTATGAATATGCCAAGACATCAATATACTCCTGTAATAGTTGAGCAAACTGTCTTCTTTCTTCAGTCATGCAACATTTTCCAATGTTCACCATCTTAGGGTTGGATTCAATTCCTAAATTGATCTGTTCCACTTCATTAGATGAGTCAGAATCCGAGAGTTGCTTCTTCACGTGGTGATCATGCTTGTCAAAAATCTTTTCCAAGGATACCAATCCTTTGGGAATCTTATTCCCTTTGAGTTGCAAATATTCTTCACCCATGACAGGATCTATATTAGACATAGATTCTCGAGGCGGAGAATCGCTGCCCTCAAAATACAACTCATCAAAATTCTCTTCTTTCTTAAGGAAGGCGATGATTTGATGATCGTCATTGAAAATTTTCCAGTTCTCTGAATTGTCAGGGACACTCGGGCGGAAAACCAACTCTATGGTGTAGGTAGAACCTTGAAAGTCTTTGTGTGGCACCAAGAGTGTGGCAGAGATTGCGAGGGAATCAGCTCTAGTATTGTATTCTCTAGGAACAACAGAGATATCAAAAGCTTTGAATTCCTCAACAGAATCCCATACTAGATTACGATAATGCCTGAGTCTATCATTCTTTGTCTGATAGAGATTTCTCACTTGACATACTATCAGCTCGACATCACCTTGTGCATGAAGATTTTTTATACCTTTCTTCAGCATGACTTGCATTCCCAACAACAGGGCTTCATACTCGGCAGTGTTATTGGTGTTATCAAACTACAACTTGAAGGAGAAAGGGAAAAAATTTCCTGTTGGCGAAATAAAAACCATTCCTACTCCAGAGCCGATCGAAGAGCAGCTACCATCAAATTCGAGCAACTAGACACCGTTGGGATCACCAATGCTAACAGTGTCGAAGTCCAAAACTTCATCATCTGACGAAGATTCATGGTCGGAGATAGACAAATCACCTGATGACGTCTCATTTGAAGTGGAAGAAATATCATCATTTTCTAACTCATTTTGAGTCAAGGATTCCTCTACCTCATTCATCTATAGATAGTAAGCTCCCACGCCTGAGGATTCGAACAAAATCTAAGCTCTGGGATCATCTGAATTGGCAACTAAAAACTTTGATTCTTTTTCAGGGACCAGCTTTTGCATCACACCTTTTACTGGTATTCTTGCTTCGGACATATCCATGCTTAGTTCTCCTCCAACATCTTTGCAGAAATTGTGTCTGAGGAGGATTCCATAGGAAGCTGGTACATCGGCCACAAGGACCGTCATTTTTATTTTCTTCTCTGGGTATGCGGCGAATGCGTATTGCGCATCTTTGATCTGACCGATTAATGGCACTTGTTTATTCTCCATGGAAAAACAATGGCTGAAATTTTTGGTCATTTTGAGGCCTAAAGCAGTAGCTACCTTGGTGGGCATCACATTGTTGAATGCACCAGAGTCTATGACACAGTTACTCAACTTGAAACCATTTACGAGTAGGGAGATGAAAAAATGGATCAACACGTCTGGAAGCGGTTGGAGGATTAGATACAAGGTTACTCTGTGATATCTTGGGTTTAGGAGTAAATGGGATGTCAGGAGGTGTATCCTGACTTGGGGAAATTCTTTTAGCATTGACGAACTTGACAAGCCTGTCAAATTGGTCGAGATTTGCTTTGAGGTATTCAGCCTCAGACATTTGAACCTTGGTTTTCTTGGCATGGTCAATAATGTCAAAAGCCTGGAAAGAATTTTGTAGGTTGGAAGTCGTAACTTCACTGATTGGTTTCACAAAAGGTACATTGGTCTTTGGAATGAGAGGATTAACTTTAGGAATAATCGGAGTTGATGAAGGAGAGCGAGGTGCACTTACTTGTGGATTTGCTGCTTTCTTAGGTTGCCAAGGGAGGGGAGATCCTCTTTTGGTGATCGTTACTAGTGGCTTCTCTTTTTCTAGAACAACAACAGCTTGAGCTTTATCAAGTTGATTTTGTTGATGCCGCGTAAAAATAGCGTAAGTGTCAGTCACCAAGTCATCTTCTTCTTCTTCTTCTTCTTCTTCTTCTTCTTCCATCATTTGCAAATAGCTAATCTTGGAGTCGCTAGCCGGTTCAGTTTCTTCTTCTTGGAAGAGATCGGTATTTTCTTCTTCAAGGTATTCGAGTTGCACATAATCATCTTGTTCAGTCTCATAGTATCCCGCAGCATTGTTAGCGGGCGGGGCTTCCAGAGCAAGCCTTCCTGGAGGTGCAAGGAGATGATTCTGATTTTTGTTACCAGCATAATTAGGGAAAGTCCTCCTAGGGACATCCTTGTAATTGTTACTATTGTTATTGCTTGAAAATTGTTTCTTAAGAGACAAAACTTCATTTGCCAGCCTTTGGACCATGGGGTCTATGAAGTTTGAGCTGGCACTAAGAGTACTGACATTAGATGCCGAAGACCCTAAGGCTTGCATCCTTTTATTTCCATTAGTTCCCATCCTGATTTCTCCAGCAAGGATCATGTCGTCCTCCAGACTGGTAGCCAATTGCTGGGCTGCTTCAACATTAACAAGATTTTCCCTACGTAAGTAGAAACTCACCTTGGGTAGTGTGTTGATGAAGAAGCACTTTAGGTTATGATCTGTTGGTATTGCATCATTTGGGATCCACGTCACCAATTTATTGAATTTCACCACAAACTCACGCATAGGCTCGTGAGCTTCTTTACGCATGGTGGTGAGCTGCACCAATAGAGCATGTGAATCTTCAGTAGGCTTAAATATTTCTTCAAATTTAGTGTGAAGAAAGGCCCAATCAGTGACGAAGGCGTTAGGAAGAGTAAAGAACCATTTGGTTGCAACCCCTTGAAGGGATTCAATGAACAATCTTACAGAAACATCTTCATGTTCAATGCCGAGAATGCCACAAACGATGTAGAATGCGGATATGTGCTCATCGGGGTGTTGTTTGCCATCACCTTGAAACTTTAGGAGATGTTTCTTGTATACATGCGGTAGTTCATGCAAAGGTGTAGCCAAACGATGGGGACCAAAAGCATTCCCCCATGGTCCCGTAGGTGGTGCAGCCATGACTGGTTGCGCAACAGGTAGCTGAACAGGACGTTTGTGGTAAACAGACCAAACACTTGGGAGAGGAAATCTTTGGCTACGTGGAGGGTAGCTTATAGCACATTGCAATGGTGACCTTACTCATGGAAGAGTAAATGGAAAGTCGCGTTGCAGCAACTCCTCAAAAAGTGGATTTGTTACTCCTTGAGCCCTCAATCCTCGTGTATATATCTGGTCTGCCAGAATGTAGATCTGAATACGATGGATGTTATAGAGTTAACAATATACAAAAGAACAGCAAGAAAGAGGAAACTTATCTACTTCAATCAAAAGCATGAGGCTTAGATTGCGTATGTCGATCCCCAGCCGAGTCGCCAAAAAACTATTGGGTGAAAATTATGTAATCAGCTTTTCGATAGATTACACAACTAGGACTTCAGCCACAACTATGTGAGATGTAAATCTCTCCTCTCGAAAGGGGAGGCACCCTTCTTATTGCTGTAGCGATAGTAAAACAAACAAGTAATTACAAAATGTACACAATACTTACGAAGTGGTGGGGGTATGTGTACATTCATCCTTCTCTCTTTTTTCAGAGAAGGTGTTTACAATGCTTCACTGTTGGAAGTTCTCAATTCTTAATAACTTTAAACGATCAACTAGCAGTAATACCAATACCTCTATCTTGTCAAAGCAAAGCGTAGAGATACCAAAAGTGATTAACAATAAACAAATAAAGTAAAAGGGAAAGCTCATGAAGGCACAAAGTCGTTCCGTAGCTTTTTCAATGGTGGATCTGTGAAAAATGTATCGTTTGTCACGTTAGAAGCACAAAGTCTTCTTAGATGCAGCAATTCCTCGAACAGCATGAAAAATTACAAGTGCAAAGTCTTGTAGATCATCCAACCAAATTATCAAAGAGCATGAACAATTACAAGCACAAAGTCTTGTAGATCATTCAACAGTAGTATCCAAAGAACGTCAATAATCACAAGCACAAAGTCTTCTAGATTATTCAACTGAAAGATTAAAAAAAACACAAATGAAAATCTAAATAATAGATGCAACACAAAGTTTACATAAATTACTTAGAGTCCTTCAGATTCCATCAGCTAATCACCACCAAATAAGATCAATTTGTAAGATTATCGAATCCAACACAAATTCTGGCTTGCAATCTTCTTCTTTATTGATCGAATTTCATTCACAAAGCATGAACACAAAGTTTCACAATTCTACTTCAAAAAGGGCAGCACTTCATTGCAAAATACTAAAGGATAAACTTTACAATGGAAATCCCTCACATTATATAGAAAGAGGGATGAGCAAAATTAGGAATCTAATTAAGGAAATCAAGGAAAATTGGGTGAACGATTTTAGGAGATCTCGCCTAACTTGGACCAAAGTCATAGTGTAATTTGTTTTCAAAAGATTACATCTTCGAACTTGGTGCAATTACAATTTACAAAAAGACATTTAAGATGTCAGGAAATATTTACAAGATGCATAATGGGAAGCATCAAAATGTTCAACACTGGAGATTAGGAAGCTTCTTCATGTTTCCTTGCTTTGGGCATGATAGTCTTCATATTTCTTCCTGGTCTCTTGCACGAACTTCTCATCTGGACCAACGGTGTAATCCACAATGGTGTGAATTCTCATGATCAATCTCATGGCAGATGAGTGAACCTTCTTGCACCTGTCAAGATGCATTTTTAGGTTATCCAATATGATCCTTGTATCACAAATGACGTTCAATGAGGCTTCTGAAAAGTTTGAACTGTCAATCAATTTTATGATGGCTTCTTTGAAGATCTGAGATATTTCTGTGGCCGGAAAGAAGATACGATTCTCCTCAAGAAGTTGACCGGGCAACTCTTTGATACCTTTCTCAAGAATAACAAGATTTCCTTTGACATCTTCCTGCACTTGGTGGAGATCCTGCGTAAGAGATTGAATTACTTGAATCCGATGTTTCAAGGATTCTCTTACCTCAACAAACTTTTCTTTGTCAGGAATTACCCCAACTTCCACCAATTTACCGAGCTTTACCTGGTTCATCTCCGACCACGTCAGCAGGCATTTTTTTCATATTTCTACGCTCCTGGGAAAGTACACTTTTTTCTTTATCAAGCTCTGTGGTGAGCTTGGCTAACAAGGTAGTTTTCTCGTTCGCAGCAATTATGATCTGAGATTCATGTTCTATGATCTTCTCAAAAAAATCATACAACACTCTGCCTTTGGAGGGGAACTTCTCAGCTTTCTTGACAACTGGGTCTTCAATACTTACCACTGTCAGCGGTTGTGCATTAGTTGGAGATCCTGCAAGTCTCTTTACAATAGTGGCATAATGCTCTACCCTTTGTTTGTACATATTGTGAGCTTGCTCTACTTTATCCAGTCTTCCAACCAAGATATCCAATGTCACTTGCGCATCGGCCTTTGCACTTTCATTGGTAACCTTGGCAAGTTGGACTTTTGTCGCCGTGTAGTCTTCCATATTGACATCACCTTCTTCGTGCGGTGGTATGCCAATCTTTTCATACTTATGGCCAGACTTAGCAACGTTCAGCCTTGAGTATACTTTTTCCTTTTTCTTCCCTTTAGCCTTTGGAAGGACTATCTCTTTGAGGTCGACCTTCTCCAGAGAAATCATTTTCTTTTTCTACTTCGACACTTGAGATATTAGCCAAGGGGGAAGAAAGGAGGTGTGAACTTCTAGATTCACTGTTAATTTAGTCGTCATCGTTACTTCTGAAGTTATTGCCACGTCTGAAGTTACCATGGGTATCGTGACAATAGGAGAAGTGTCTGTCATCATTGCTCCTATAGATTATACACTGAGTTGATCACGCATTGACTCATTGATGAAACAGTTGAATTCATTTTCAGAAGTGATATCATACATTGGTGAAGACAGGCTAGGAATGGATGATGGAGGGCTTGACAGTATATCAACCATATGAATGCTTGTCACTGAGGGAGTATCAAGCAGGGTTGATGCTGCAAGGATAGTGGATATCTCAACTGTAGGAATGCATGTGGTAGAAATAGGTGACGAGGGAACATGAGGGGGAGGAGTTCTTGAATTTGGAGGGGTATCAGGAACATTGGAAATCACAGGCGATGACGTTCTAGGAATTTCCTCAACTTCATTCTCAGGAGGAGGAGTTGTTCTTTCTTGATCATGCCCGTGTTCCTATTGATCACCCTCTTGTCTCTCCGATTCTGGTTCACCTTCAGAATCACCTTCAGATTCTTCTTCAGAATCTTCTTTAGACTCTTGCCCGCTTTCAAAAACTTCTTTTGCATCGGAGTCTACTTCTGCTAAATCTTCATCTTCAGCGGATTGATCACTTGAAGTTCCTTCTTCATCGGAATCTACCTCTTCTGGAATAGAATTTTTACCTTTAGAGCGAGATGGATTGGATTCTGTGGTTTTTGTCTCTGGGATGGACTGGGTATCTTTCTTTCCAACAGTAAACTTGATCCTGGGACCTCTTCGGGAAGAAGTGGGAACAGCTGCTGATTTATTTTTGTTGTGGAGTTCTTGCTATTGGCGAGCTTCTACTTCAGATTCTTCTCCTTCTGAATCTATTCTGAAACTTTTCATTTCATAACCATGCTTATGTAACCATTCTACAGTGTTGGCTAGGATTGGCTTCAATCTCTCTCTTATGCTAGTAATTTCTTTCCTAGACCATTGAATTGCAGGCAACGACCTTTTAACAATTCCTTGCTCATCATAGACAACATTCATGATATCACCAGGATCTGCAAAATCCTCTGGTAGGTCAGCAATATCAAGGTCTCTGATCTACTAAACAGTCAACCTGCAATAATCCATTTTGCGAATGGATTCTTCATCTCTGTAATTAGCCCAAATGTCTTCAAAACAGTACTTGTGATGATGACTCTTTTGTAATCTTTTTCTGACATCTCGGTAATCAAATTCAAACCTATACCTGTAGGTCTTGATTGTCATGATCTGCATTTCAGCATAAACAGACTTAGCCTTTTGTATAGTTGGGATAGTATATCTGCCAATGGTTAGTGAGAACTTGAATCCATGCTTGTGGTTACTTCTTCATTCTTTTTGCACTAAAATCAACTGTCTACATGTCTCCATGAGAACCCACTTATCCGAAGGATAATGTGGTAACATGTAAGCAGAGCCAGTGTAGCACCCTACTCTCAAGTAAGTAAACGTTGGGAATTGAAGAAATAGGCATCCAACTTTACTTACCACCTTATAAGCCTCATCAGATACCCTCCTTCTTTCAAGAGCCAGATCAAAATTGAAAAGCAAAGGCACAAAGAAAGAATCTGTGACCCACCTAAAGTGATGAAAGCTTTCCTTTAGTTCCAGTTGATAGAAAAATCTATACACAGGTACCATCATCCGATTCCCTTTTGTAGATAGACCTGGGAATTGTCTCATTACAGCCACCGTGTACACCAGGTAAGAAGTCATATAGAATTTCAATGTGGAAGGAGCATTGATCAACTGCTCATGTATTTCATCACTGATCTATTTGCCCTAGTCAATGTGCACCTTTTTTCTTCTTATAATCCTGATGTATTCATACATCCAATCGTGAAAAGTGGATGATTCTGGCAAGCGTTTTACTCTGCTTAAAAATGTGATTATATTTTTGACGTCATCCTTGAAATCGCTTCGCAGGAGTCCCTTTGCCCATCTGGAAATAGATTGTCTAGGCTTCTTCAACCATTGGGCATTTATCAGGTTTTTAGCCTTGTTGGGATCAGCGTCAAAGACCTCTTGTGCTTTTTGTATAGAGATATCAATGTATTTTTCCATTTGAGGAACCTTAAACACAATGTCAAAGAAATCAGGGTCGAGTCTTAGAATCTCGTGCTCAGAAGAATCAATCACACTTCTACTTTATTTGATGTAGTGAGATGCCACCTGAAGAACAAACTCCGTATTATGTGCAGCTGTAGGGAACATAGCTACCAAATGCAGGTTACTGTGTACAATTGCTCTCATTGGATCAGGAAGAGGCTTCATCTCTGTTTGCTTCACAAAATCAACCAAGTCTTGATGGCCAACCTCTATGTCTTTTATTTCTTCCACTTGGAGACCACTACGGTCGGCGAATAGACGCCTTGATATTTATACTTGATTTTGCCTTTTATTTTTGAAGAAGACGAAGGTTTACTAGTAGTCATCAGGAACAATTGGAACTTTGATCACTCAAACTTTGAAGATCTTTGATAAGAGACAAGGGAAAACGCGAGAAATGCTGAAGAGGAACTTCAAATTTTTCAAAAACGTGATTGCAGTTTGAGGAGAACTCACCCATCATGAAGAAATGGAGAATAAAGATCATAAACAATGAAAAAGAAAACTAAAACACTTTTAAGTAAAAGGGAAATTCGAAAACCTAACTGAAGTCAAGCAATAAATTTAGGCACAAAAAGTGGCACGATTGACGAAAAATGTGAAAAACATGAAGAAACACACTAGGGCCAGAAAAAGACTTAGTGTGGGAAAAAAGTGTAATGGCACACTTTTTTAGCGCTATTACATTTTAAAATACTTCACTTTCATGCAGGGGCACTAAAAATTAGCGCCCCTTCACTTTTCATACTTAGCCAAATTTTGGCTTGTGAGCTGGAGCACACTTTTTCAGTGCAACTGCATTTTTCACAATTTGCTAAGTATGAACAGTGAGTTTTCACGAAGGGGGTCGTTTTGAAGGTCTTCGCAAGGAGAACATAGGGGGATGCTCGAATCGACTATTCGAGGCTTTGGAACACATTTTGAGGTAGCTTGAAAATCACCTCGTTATGCGTACTTGAACTTCATGAATCCTAGGAAACAGACAAGTTTCATAGGGGGGTTATCCGTGGAACGAGCGCTGCTAGATTCCATGATAACAAGTTGAAACTTGTTTTCCAATGACACTGTAGTGGTTTCCAGGCATGAGATTTGTTTCAAGCTCAAATCTCACAATATATGTAGCCTATTAGCTAATACAAAGAGAGATAGAAACTAAAAAGATAGAGAATGAGAGAAAGAGATGAAGTTAGATAGATAGGGAGAGAGAGAGAGAGCATGAGAGAGAGAAATATAAGAGATACAAAGCAAACGAGAGAGGGAAAAGAGAAACTAAATTTTGATTGGTTGTTTCATGTCAACAATCCAAGGATGGCATGTGTCCTTGGGGAGTTATGCTCAAGGTAGCATGCCATTTGATTAAAGATATGATAATTCTCCTTTAAGACCTCTTCAATGTACCCATTGCACACTTAAGGAGACAAAGATAAATAGAGGGAAGAAAATATAGAGAGAGAGGGAGATAATGAGAAACATACAAATAGAAAGGGAGACAAAGAGATAGAGAGAGGTAGAGAGATAAAGAGATAAGGATGAATAGATAGAGATATAGGGAGGGTGATTGATATATATCTCCCTATCACTCTCTATCTCTCTATATCTCCCACTATCTATGTCACTCCCTCTTCCCCCCTCTACCACAATGTTCCTCCAAGATAAGCCAATCAAATCCTACCTTATGTGTCATAGTAATCAAATTGGAGATGATCCTAAAAATGACATTGCGAAGGGTGATTGGTCTAAAAAATCTAAATGACTTTGCAATTATTTCACTACTACGATCAATGTGTCATCTTTCATGAAATTTCCCAAAACACTATTCATTATGATCATATGGAAATTTCTAGGAAAGCTACAATAGTTGTATAACATCATGAATTAAAAACATTAAAAACTACATCATGAATTAATTATGTAACCACATAAGTCAAATATAATTCTATCAAGAAGTCAATATCAAATAGATAATATAATCGCATAACTCATACATTTCAATGTCATTGATCTTCTTCTTCAGCCAACTCTTTGTTTGTATCATCCGTTCCAGATTCGACATTGTAAGGATTGGTCATATCATCATCATCGTCATTGATACCAGTTTAGATAATGTCATCATCCACACAGATATCATCTTCATGAACATTAAATCCTACATCATCATGATCTAGTTCCTCTTCTTCAACATCTTTGTCAGGGACATCATCAAATAACTGTTGATCCTAATCATCATCTACATCATCTTCTAGTTCTTTGGTATCTTCTTCTTCCACCACATTATACTTTACCAGCCTTCCTCTTGGATCATTTCTAACAACAAATGACCAACCTGGTTTGCTTGGAACCTCTGAGTAAAATACCTGCTCACATTGGCTTAGAAGAACATAGGGCTCATTTCCAGCTCACTCGATCGACCTTGTATTAACCATGGTAAATGCATTATCATGTTCAATAATAGTTCTCTCAGGATCAATTTCGTTCAATCGTAGCCTATACCATAGGACGACGAACAAAACTAATTTGAAGGACTTAAAGTCACACTCAAGTATATCATCCAAAATCCCATAGTATCAATTTTCTGAGACTTATGGATGTATGTCGCTTCTAGATGAAACATTAGTCACTTGAAAGACTGCAGTTATCCCAGAATCACACGTTTTTTTTGTGTCATCCAACTTTTTGATTCAAAATTTACGACCATTGCACCACATAGCCTTGTGGTGTTTCACCTACAATATGTCAAACATGTAAAAATTATTGTAATATCATCAGTTGATAAACATATTTATTCTTGGCCGAATGTATGCAAACAAAAAAAATTCAACATATATATACATCAATATAATTGAAAATAATTAAATAATATGGGTGATTAATATATTTATATGTACCTATGATTTGTGAGAGTGGCATTGCTTCCACCCACTTGGTGAAGTACTCAGTTGCACTGATGTTGAAGGTATGGGTATCAGAGGATGGGGGATATATCTTGTCGATTAGGTCAAAACCCCACTAAGAGAAGGGCCATGGTTCTACAAGAGGCTGTAAATCTTGTGCAGGAGCATGTATCAAATCTACGTGTTGTTGACAAGGTAGGCATTTCTTGATGAACTCACAAGAATCATGTTCTAATGTAGGCCAGCAGTATCTTGCTTTGAGAATTCTCTTAGCCAAGGCCATGCCATTTGAGTGGGCCCCACATACACCACTATGTACTTCTGTTAACGCAGTATGGGCTTTAGTCTTGTTTAGACACTAGAGGAAGGTTCCATCATACCCACATCCATAAAGTGTATCACCTATGATTA
This sequence comes from Sequoia sempervirens, assembly GCA_007258455.2. NCBI lineage: Eukaryota > Viridiplantae > Streptophyta > Pinopsida > Cupressales > Cupressaceae > Sequoia > Sequoia sempervirens. Next base: position 284,660,982 of record VDFB02270651.1, on the reverse strand, counting down.
TGTAACGAAATGTTCATTTGATGAAAGATTTTCTTTGATTTTGTGTGAGATCGGGAGGTAGGATATTGTTGCGAAGGTAAGTGTAGATTTCATGGTACCATGGTGATGTGGGACCTACAATGTCACACACCATCTCACTCTCCGGGATATCACAAGCTGAGATTAATAGTTGTTCAATGAGGAACTCACACTCTGTTTGATCCTTGGGCATGTCAATTAGAAAACCAATGGTAGCCATGGCATCTTCTACTTTGTTTTGTACTCTTGGAATCTGATCAAATTGGATGGAAGTGAAATACTTTTTGAAGTCATCTACCATGCATTTATAAGGTAGTAGCTTATCATCTTTTGTGAGAAACTCATCGTTGACTTGTTTGATGACTAATTGAGAATCACCAAAGACTCTCAATTGAGTAATATGCCATTGGATTGCAACTCTGAGGCTAGTAAGACGAGCTTCGTATTCAACTATGTTGTTTGTGCACGAAAAATTCAACCTAAATGACTTCGGTATATAATCACCCTAGGGGGTGATGAGCAAGATTCCTGCCCCCGATCCATTGTGTGTGTACAAACCATCAAAGTATAATGTCCATGTGGCCGCTTCTATTACTGTGAAGCCCCTTCATCAGGAAATTTTGTTGTTAGAGGATAGGCATCTACCAAGGGAGCATCTGCCAAATGATTAGCTATCACTTGTCCTTTAATAGATGTTTGATCCACATATTCTATATCAAATTCACTTAACAACATGACCCACTTAACCATGCGACTAGTTAGAGTTTTTCTGGATAATAGATATTTGAGTGGATCGACCTTGGAGATGAGCTTTACTGGATGACTGAGCATGTAATGTCAGAGCTTTTGTGAACTAAAAACCATAGCTAGGCAAGCTTTTTCCACTGGGAAATAATTAAGCTCATAACCCACGAGGGTCTGACTAATGTAGTAGATTGGTTTTTCCTTTGATGACTCATCATGTTGTGCCAACAATGCCCCTAGTGCCACGAAAGTAACAGAACTATACAACAGGAGTGGTTTACCAAGAATTGGTGGCATAAGGATTGGTGGGTGAGCAAAATACTCTTTGATCTTGTCAAAGTCAAGTTGACACGATTGATTCCACTTAAAGGTAGTATCTTTCTTCAGGAGATGAGTGAATGACTGACACTTGTCAACTAATTGAGCAATCAACCACTGAATGGATTGTAACTTACCTTGTAGGCTTCTTAACTATTTGAGATTGTGTGGTTGAGGCATATCCATGATTGCTTTGAATTTCACTGGATCGACTTCTATAACTCTTCAGGAGACAATGAAACCCAGTAGTTTGCCTAATGTGACCCCAAAGACACATTTATTCAGATTTAGCCTTAGCTTATACTGCTCTAGATGCTCAAAAATCTTCTTAAGTATAATAGGATATTCTTCCCTTGTTCTTGATTTCCCTAATAGATCATCAACATAATCTTCCATTATGATGTGGATGAGGTCATGGAAGATAATGGTCATCGATCATTGATAGGTTGCTCCCTCATTTTTAAGGCCAAAGGGCATAACATTATAATAGAAGGTGCCCCATGGTGTGGTGAAAGTTTTTTTATGTTGGTCTTTAGGAGCAATCCTGATTTGGTTGTATCTGGAGAATCCATCCATGAGGGAAAGCATCTCATGCCCTGTAGTTAATTCCTCCAACATGTTGATGTTTGGCAGAGGGAAATCATCTTTGGGACAAGCCTTGTTGAGGTCACAAAAGCTTGTACATACTTTGATAGCAATGTTTGGTCTGGCCATAGGCACTACTTTTGAGATCCAATCTGAGTAGTCAATGGGCCTTATGAATCCAACTTCTAATAGCTTCTCCAACTCTTTCTTAACCAGTAAAGCCACCTGAGGGTGCATCTTTCTTAGTTCTTGTTTGACAGGTTTGGCATTCAAACATATGTCAAGATGATGTACTACTAAGGTAGGATCAAGGCCTGGCATGTCTAAATATGTCCATGAGAAATTGATTATGCCTTCTTTGAGAAGCTTGGTGATGGTAGAATATTCTTCCTTTGATAGTGATTTGGCTATGTATGTGAATTTGGGATCCTCTTTAGTTCCCAAATTTATTTCCTTTGTTTCCTCAATCAGGATGGATGATCGTTCAGATAATTGAGTCCCTACAAGGGAAAGATGAAAATCCCCATCTTCTAGCACCTCATCGAGGTTTTCACTATCAGATACACCCTTTGTTTTTACTTTTTCTAGGTCAAGAAGTGCCTCAGGGAGGTTTTCACTAGGTGACCTTTTTTGATTTTTCTTCTTTTTACTTTGGTGGTTAGGGTGTTCATCTTCCCCCAATCCCATAAGATGTATGTATTGATCCATAGAAGGAAAGGTATCGATAGGTGCGCTACCATGTAGGTCCTAGTCTATGATTTTAGGATGTTGAAGGGATAGGCTAATGGTCTAGATGTATAAGCAGTCCAAAATGGAAGACAAGTCAGTGTGATCTACATCATCATATGCGTGTATGATGGATTCCTCCTTTGGTATGTCTTCAAGGAGACCATTTCTCACACTAACATTGTTAGAGGCACTAGATGATGCTATAGGTCCCTTTTGTTTGGTGTCATGACCCAAGCTCAAGTATATTGGTCTTATTGTAGCCTCAATATGGTGTTTCCTTCCTTGCTCTTCGGCACCAAGGCCTCCCCCCTAATAATTATACTTCTCCAAAAACTTAGAAGGCCAAGGATAGTTCTCCTAGAAATATTCTTTCAAAGGAGGAGAGGGGTCAGGTTCCTCATGGTAGACCCATTGGCTTATGTCATCTTCTGGTGTATCTTGTCTTAACCTAGGAGAGCAGTAAGTACTAGTTCCCACATTCTTGGAGCTCAAAGTGATAGTCTTGTCTTCTAGTTTCATTGTAGACTAAGAAGGTTGGCCATATGTGTGTGGTGAGGGTGGAAAAGTTGCCATGTTCAAAGCTATGTGCATTTCATATTCACCACATCCCTTGTCAATAATTTGGACTTTGGTAAGGGTGGAATCAGATGTGGATGATGGAGTGGATGAAGTGGTGGCTAGTGTGGTGGTAGATGAATGGGATGATAATGTCCACAGTGGTCCCATTTCCACTCTAGGACAATAGTGGGAATGAGGAAAAGAAGCTTCTAATGCACAAAAAATATTCAAATGGTTGGGGATCCGTGTGTATGGTAACTTATACCCCATTGAAGGGGAATTTCAGACATTGATGGTATGTGGATGGAATGGCTTGCATGGCGTGAATCCATGGGTGGTTGAGGAGGAGGTTATAGGGGAGTTCCAGATCAAGGATGTGACATGTATTGTATTGTACAATTGGACCAACCTAGATCAAAAAACATATTGTTCCTTCAAAATCATGCTCTGTAATATCATACACCTTGATTGTGATGACTTGATAATTTAAATCAGCATGGGTGTATCCCACTTGTTTTATGAATTTTAATGTACAAAGGTTTAGGGCAGAACCATTATCTACCAATACCCTCTTTATTTTAAGTGGATTTACAAGGACCTCTAGATGGAGGGGACAATTATGATTAGAGTCAATGCAGGGCATGTTGTTTTGGCTAAAACCTAGTTGATAGGTGGAAGAGAGGTGCCCTACCAATGCTTGAAATTGCATAGGGTCTATGTCATTAGGAACTTGGGTGTCCCGTAAGGCCTTATTTAGGATTTCTTGGTGTGCGGGAGAAGAATTAAGCAAATACAGAATGGATATCTGTGCCGAAGTCTTTCCCAGATGGTCAAGAATGTTGTATTGAGAACTCACATGAGATGGTTGGGTGGATGCAGAGGCTCCAAGGACTGTGATGCGGGTTCGATGGGTGGTAACAACACATTGTGGGTCCTTGCATTTTACATGTATCATAGATAAATGTGGTTCTACTTGCTCAATGTGCATGATGATACCCTGATAATTGAATGACACATTCTTATAACTGATGTTGTTTGTGGTGTTATCCTGATTATTACTGTTACTAGGCCCTGGATTGGTGTTTGATGTGCTAGGACCTTGGTTATGCTTAGGGAAAGCATTTTGATATATTTGCAATTAAGCATTGGATGAAGGTGTCGTGTTGGAATCCACATTTATGTCACCCCGATCTATGAGATCATGGATGTACATTTTTAGAATTTGACACTTATTCAATGTATGCCCTTTAATCTTGTGGAACTCACAATATTCATTTTCTTTAAACCATGTTGGTTTAGGCTTGGATTCGTCAGGTGGCTTGGTCACAAGATATGTAATCGGATAGTTAGCTTGAAGGAACCTATTAAACATGACACTTAGGGGCTCTCCTAGTTGAGTAAATTGACGTTTGTTACCACCATGATTGTTTTGATTGGATTGTTGGGTAGGACGAGGTGCCCCTTGTGGTACTGATTTAGCATGAGGATTTGAGTGCTGAGGAGGGGGATATTGTGGCTTCTGGGAAGCATTGGCTAATTGGACGTGTTTGGTGTCAGTGACACCATCATTGACAATGTTTTTGTTTTTGTTCCAATAATGAGGCTTATCCCAGGATGAATTCTCTTTATCAGAGTTAAATTTTTTAACTAATCCTTTAGAAATAAGGGCTCTCTCAAGAATAGGACCTTTCTCCACTATTGCCACAAAGGTCATGACGCAGTGAAGTCTGAAATTATGAGCCATATCCTAATTAGAGTTTTCAATGAACAAGGTGACCATATCCTTTTCCCTTAGTGGGGATTGCATTTGACTAGCTAGGGCTCACCATCTTTGAAGATAGCTCACAAAGGTTTCTCTCTCACGCTATTTTTCCTTCAGGAGATCTAGTGTATCAATATCCTTCTCCAAATTAGAGAAGTGGGAGACAAAATCTTCTGAAAGCTATGCAAAGGACTTGATAGATTTGTTTTCAAGACCCATAAACTAGTCAAGGGATATCCCTTGTAAACTCCTAGGAAACAATCTCATGAGGTAATTGTCATTATGCATGACTTCTTGATAGTGGGCATAGAACTCTTGAAGGTGAGCCTTGGGGTCTTTGGTTCCTTTATACTTATCAAATTTTGGCATTTCGAAATGCTTCAGGAAAGGAACTAATGAGATTGAAGGATCAAATGGGTAAGGACACATATCTTCAAACTTGAATGATTGTTTGTTGTTCCTTGCTTGTAAGTCCTTTAACAAAGCTTTGACTTCTTCCGGATCTTTATTGATAGGTGTTGTGGGAGTCAGATAGGATGGATTAGCCTGATTGTATGCAAGATACTACTGATATGATGAGGATGGTGCTGAAATAGCTAGATCATAAGTGGGTTGAGATGTGTATGGAGGTTTTTTTTGGTATTGATTGGCGTAAGAGGATTGTGGATTGACGTAAGGTGGATATGAGGATGACGAATTCTAATGGTAAGAGGTGGAAACTACTTGTTGGTATGGTGGTTGTTGTTGATAGTATGAAGTGGATGGAGTACCCTACTAGTATTGTGTAGCAACTTGATAGTACGATGATGCGAAAGCCCCTTGATGGTGAGGCGACGGTTGTTGATAGTAGGAGGTGGATTGAGTGCCCTATTTATAAGGTGGTTGTTGTTGTGTGTAGGATGTGGATGAAGCACCTTGTTGGTATGAAGGCTGTTGCTGAGCGTAGTATGGATTGGATTGGTAATTATACGTAGCGTTGGGTTGTTTCGTGAAGTATGGTTGTGGGTTAGATGACTATTGGTAAGGATTTGTATGTGATTGTGGAGGGTTAGTGTAAAGTGGCGGTTGAGTCCGTGGTGGATTCTAGGAGGCCACATGGATATTTGGATTAGGGTTGGATGTAGCAGCATAAGTGGTGTGTGTACTAGATAGATGGTAGAGATATTGTGTGAGAGGATTGTGCTGCATTTGCATAGGAATGTGTGTATGTTGGGGTGGTTGTTTCTGTTGTGGTGGCTACTGATAAGATGGGAAAGATGGGATATGATGTTGTGGGACTACTGTAGAAGTTCCATGAGGTTGTTGCGGTGGCTGTGATGCAAGTTGCGTAGGAATGGTAGTGTGTTGCTGAGGAATCAAAACATTTTGCTACAGAATTGTGATATTTTGTTGCGGGATTGTGACATTTTGTTGTGGAGGTTGTTGATGAGGTGTTTGAGATGAAACAACAACTGTAGTAGTATGTTGCGGCGGTGCTTGCGAGGGGATAGCAGTGTGTTGTGGTAGTTATTGCATCAAAGTGGATTGATGAGGGTTAACGGGAGGCTGCTGAAACACTGAGATATTACCTTGAGGTGATGGTGGTAGATTTCTAGCAGGTGTAGGTCCTGGAGGTTACATCAATGCAAGGATGGGAGTGCCCCCAGAATTGATAGTGGTTGACTAGGATGCTACAGTGGGAGTGGTGGAGCAGACATAATGTTCTGCGGCATGCCATAGGCGTAGGGGTCATTAGGATCAGGTGGTGTTGTAGAGGTTACAGATGGGAGGCGGGGATAACTTGTGACTTGATGTATCACAAAATTTCTGAACTCAATGTGATACCAATTGTCTATAGGTGCACCTTTGGTGACATACGAATTTCCTGGAACATTTTGTGAGGTTTGTGGATCTTGAGGTGCAGGAAGAGACTGGGTGTCAGTATACTGTGACATATTGAAATCAGGGGGCGGTTTGGATCCTTTCATGATTAGAGTAGTGAGAATCTTATCACCACACTCATTGAGGAGGTGATTCATCATCTGAACATTAGCGAGATTTCCTAGATATTCATCAATGGTGACTTCAGGTTGATTAGCCATGTTTTTTTCTTTGGGCGGTGAGGTGTTCTGAACGTTAGTATTGGACTGTGATGAAGCACCATTATTGGGATCTTGTGGGATGTTTGCAGCGTTGTTGGGATCTTGAGGGATATTCAGCTGGGAACCTTGGGCTTGTTGTTTTTCCATTTGCTTCTTGGCTTGTGATCAAGTCTGAATGGGCATGAAAGTGCAAAGCTACTATGTGAACTAGGATGAGGCTAGACTCTATGATGCAATGCAGAGATGACCTAAGTGATGATTGAAGGATTGATTTGATTGGATAATAGATTAATAGATTGGATAAAATTGGATGATTGGATAAGGATTAGATTGGATTAGATTGGATAAGATTGATCGATAAGATTGGATGATTAGATGAGTTAAGATGATAGAAGGGATTCTAAACCAAGTTCAGGAATCACCCTAGGTGACTTAAGGTGCTGATTGATCGGATAAAAGGAAAGATAGATGATTGAGGTACTAAATCCAACTTGAGATGGAAGTGGATTGATTGGGCTGAATGATGATGACTAACTCAGGATGGATGACAATCCTAAGTAGATGTTGTAGGATGATGATCGATTTTAGACACCTAGGTCAATTTGGATAATAACTTCAAATAAAGTTCAAAGGATTTGGATTGAGTAAACGATGGGGGATATGTAACCTAGAGATGCTTTATGATGTAACTATATGATTTAGATGATGAATGGATGACCTTTGAAGAATGCATATACAAATTATGGGTGAACGAAAGATGTTGAATGGCTGGATAAATATTAGACTCACCTCACCAAGGTCAGGGTCGCCCAACTGGAGGTCAAGGTCACCCAACTTAAGGTCATGGTCACCCAACTAGAGGTCAAGGTCGCCCAACTGGAGGTCAAGGTCACCCAACTAGAGGTCAATGTTGCCTAACTGAAGGTCAAGATTGCCTAACTTAAGGTCAAGGTCGCCTATCTCGAGATCAGGGTCACCCAACTAGAGGTCAGGGTCATCCAACTCAGCTTTTAGACTTGTCTAAATTAGAAAAGGGATAAAAAAAACTATCGAAATAGGCAAACAGATGCACCAAACGGGGAATGGATGCTCAAAACAGGTAGAAAAACACTTAGAATGGGAAAACAGATGCTCGAAATAGGGAAAAAGATGCTTGGAACAGGAAAATGGATGCTCGGAATGGGGAACAAATGATCGGAATGGGAAAATAGATGTTTGGAACGGGGAGCCAGATGCTCGAGATGGGGAAACAAATGGTTCATAATGGGTAAACAAATGCTTAGAATGGGAAAACAGATACTCAGAACAGGCGAATAGACGCTCAGAATGGGGAAAAAGACTAATGGAATGAATGAATGAGAGGTGGGACTGTCTGTTTAGAGTGCAAAATCACCCAACTATGGGGCAGGGTCACCTTTGTTGAGGGAAAGGTCACCCAAGTCAAGGCAGATTCACCCCTCTCGATGAAATAGGAAAATTTGATTGGTTGTCTGATTGACAGTGACTCAGGCAGAGGGAATAATCGCCCTTGTTCCGGGCAGGGTTACCTATTCAGTGAAAGATGGGGAATTCTGATAGAAACAAGTTGGGAAATGATTAAGACAGAAGGAAAGGTCTCCCCTATTGAGGGCAAGGTTGCCCCTATTAAGGGCAAGATCACCTCGGTTCAGGGCAAGGTTGCCTCTATCAATAGACCTAAACTTGACTTAGGTAAATGGCTATGGAAAAGGACCAAAAACATAGCAAAAAATAAGCAAAAGGTAAGGCTGACTTGACTAAACAAAAATTCACTAGTTTTGCACAAAAAATACAGCTCAAACAACACAATCCTAAGATTAGTGAAAAGGGTATGGCCAACATGGTCCTCTAGCTAGGTTGAACAAGGAACTAGGGAGTCCTCGATATGCACATAGTACGTGAGACACAACTGTGAACACCAGTCTATCATAGGTGTGAGTCATGAACCCCAACGAGGTACTGGAGGCTTGGACCAACTCTTCACGTCTTATATAGGTATCACCCTAGCTTCGACGCTTTGCTAGACACGATGTGACTGGATTGGGGTACAACTTTGGCTCTTCCCCCTTTATATACCCCGTTGGTACATGTGGTTGGGATCGTCCCTTGGGGTGATGAAATCCCCAAGCAAGTCAGGCTAAAAATAGAACACTAACCATTTTTGGCTAGTCTCCAGGCTCACATGAAGTGCAAGGGGAAGCTTGAACGATGTAATGCCCTTTGGGCAATGCAAAGGACTAAGTAAGCTACGATTTCTCTTCACCCAGGATCACCAAATGGAAAAGTGGGATTGGATATGTCAATAGATTACTTGACAAGCAAAGCACACAATATATTGACTCTGCCTACTTAAAACTATGTGCCTAACTAGTATGAAAATGAAAAGTAAACAAACTAACTAATAGATTGGGCCTGTTCATCCTGCAACAAATACATTAGAAGTTTCTGATCTTCGGTCTTCAAAAATCACAAAACAATTGCACAAATGTTAGTAAAAACTAGCACAATCACAAATAGGACAAGTTAGGGGGTTAGTATTAATCAAAACAACATAAAACAGACTCTAGAAATGAATTTTTAATCACCATTTTTACCTCACAGATGCCTCTGTTTAGGTCGAGATCACTCCTGTTAGGGTAGGATCGCCCCTGTTAGGACAGGGTCACCCCTGTTCAGGGCAGGGTTGCCTCTGTTCAGGAAACAAGGAACAAATTTTCTCCCGTTTCTTAGATGGGCAATTCTGTAAGGGCAGAATTGCCCCTGTTCAGGTCGAGGTCGCCTGTCCTAGGGCAAGGTAGCCCATGTTGAGGGCAAGGTCACCCCTATCTATCACAGAGTTTCCTTTGTGTAACCTAAACCTGCAAAATATCAAACAAAAGAGAACGTGAAAGCAAAAGACCCATTTGTGGGTCCCACCGGGCATGCCAAAAATGTGAGCAGTGTTATTTTTACTATCCTAAATGACACAAAATAGAAAGATGGAAAGTAGAAAACAACACTTCATCACCTCAATGACTAGCCTAAGCTGAGTCAAACAAAATAAAGATAAAAACCAAATTATACCATGTTCAAGTGATCTTCTTGGTTGGCCATTTGATTGTTGATGAATGTGTTCTCCTTGATGGCAAATGGATTAAAATGCTATGCAAAATGGTGAGAATGCAATGAGAATTAAAATGATGAAGTTGGGTATTTTGGTGAGTGTATGCAAAGGATGCAATATGAGCTTCAAGAGTGCAATAATGGTGAATGCAAGAGCTTGAATGAGAGTATGTTGAATGCTTGTGAGTTGTGAGAGCTTGAATGCAAGATTGTGAATGTGATGAATGAATGAATGTGAGACTGAATCTTCCATTTTAAGGGAATATTCTTTAGAGGAATCAACGGTTAGGATTTTTCCAACATGGGAAAAATGAAGGGTTGTGGTGAGTTGATAGCTCGCAAGCCCTCACATCCTGCCATATGAAAGAGGATGTGTCACAAGGACAGGTGAGTTGAAAAGAGGTCGTGTGAGGTGGAGGTACTTGCAAGTACCTTGGTATTAGGGGATCTCCTTAAAAAGGAAGTTTTTGTCCCCATATGAGGGTGATGGTGACAAGTCAGGAATTTTAAAAAGTCCTCTCTTATCATCATGGTGATGAGAGAAGTTGTTGGGGGAATAAATGTGAATTTTAAACTCACATGATTGGAAAGGATAAGTGGTTGGGAGAATAAATGTGAATTTTAAATTCACATGATGAGAAGTACCTTGTGGATAAGATAAAGTCCTTATAAAGGAAGTCCTTGTCCCATGTGACTAATGTGACAAGTGAGAGAATTTAGAATTTCCCAACAACTTGCATGGGGAAGAGAAATGCATTGAGTGAATAAATGTGAATTTTAAATTCACATCTAGGGAAGAGGTCAAGGCTCAAAAAGGAAAGCACTTATGAAAGGTTGACTTGGAGGACATGCCAAAGATGGCATGTGATTAGATTAAGGTTGTGCAAACAGGTGATTAAGAAGATTAATGAGGGATTAGGGAAAAGTGTCAAAATATGGAGGATGTGACATTAATCCTGGTTAAAAGTGTGCACATCCTAATCATGGATTAATTAGACTAACCCAGATTAGAAGAAGATTATGGAGGATGTGACAAGGAGAGAGAAAATAGTGAATTTAAAATTGGTTTGGACAAGGAAGAGGTAAATTGATTTAAATTCAAAAAGGTAAATGACTAAATTAAATAAATTGATATATTTATTAAATTTAGAGAGGAAAGGATGAAAGGTAAAGTATTTAATTATTAAATTAAATACTTTAGAAACCTTAGGCAAAGGGGGAATATTAATTAAATAAATCATTTAATTAATACTGATGGAATAGATGAATAAAGGAGATAGGTTTGACCATATGGGAGTGGTCAAATTTGGATCCTTACAGTATCATTTCAAATGGAAATCCATGTAGGAATAAGATAAAAAGACTATCAATAAAGCATTGGTTACATCTAAATAATATAGATAGAAACTAGACAAGATAAATAAATATTAATAAAAATAAATATAAAAGTGATAATTAGCAACATATACTTTGATAAATTTTTAAATTTTCTTATGAATTTGTAGAATAATGTCATGCTACTACAATTCAAATTATATGTCCAAGAAATATTCCTACAATATTTTTTGATGTGGAATATGCCTTTAGATACAAATTATTCTCTAACTTTTATATCTAGATAGATTATTTGTAATTGATTTTTGGCACCCAAACTCCATAAAAGGGACACCAACCAATAATTTTAAGGGATTGGTAATTATTGATAAATGAAGGACTAGAAATAAAGAATTTTTATTACTTAATTCAATTCGTGGTTTCCTTTCACATAGTGGATTTTGTTTAGAATTACAATAAATTAGCATGTATGAATGTCTATTCAAGTTATCAAAACTTCAAAAACTATAAGGTGACCTAAAAATCTCTTCTTACTATGAAATATATCATGAAATTACTTCATTCTCAAGATATTTTTCATAATTATTGTATAATATAATTTTTTTATTTAAGCTTCCATTCCATGTGTAGTTGTGATAATACTCGATGAAGCATAAGATAGTTATTTGATGTTCTATTGCTAGTCTATGTGTAACTAATTGTAATAAAAAATCTATATTAGGTTTTCTTACCTTCTCTTTCTAACCCTCTTTTTTTCAATTTATTTCCATAAAATTTAAAATTCTAAGAAAAGCATTACAATATTGATTATTAGATGATGTAAGTTATTCTATGAATAAATTTAATTTTATTGTAAATCACAAAACACTTATTCAGGGTTAAATACATAAATTAAGTATTATTTTAAAATCTAACCCTATTTTATAAACTCCAAACATGTAGGTCCCTTTGTGAAAATAATATCCACAATGAATAGCTAAGATTTACACACATTGAGAATCTATAGTTAAAGCCTTGTGATCATTAAATTATGTTTTAGAGTTTAATTCTCTTTCAAGAGAGGAAAGTTTATTAGTGAATTTTATCAGAGTTGATAATGACTAATAAACATGTGAACACAAATTTTCATTTTATTATGATGAGTTTGATTCTTATAAGAACTGTGTTTGGAAAGAATAATAGAGTTTAGTTTGCTATTGGAAGTACCTGATCAAAATATGTTTTAGAAAAGATCAACTTGGATGTGTTTGGTATAATATATGTAGGTTATATTCCTAAACCATCATATTATGTTTAAATTAGAAATTATTACTCAAGATACAAATGGGATTATTTTCTTAGATTTAAATTTGAAGTTTTCTCTAAGCCTTTGCACAATAAGATGATTTTTGAAAAGAGGATGAATAATATTAATGGAAAGGACCAAAAGTATGATGAATGGTACATAGTTATTCATTTTGGTTGTGGTTGAGTATTACTTATTATTTGAATATAAAAACATCCTTGTTCAACTCTTTTTATAAAAGTGATCTAAGTTGGATCCCAATGCTTAAAAATGCGTATTCATTAGATATGATGAGAATGTTAAGGGTTACAAGTTTTTGAATCCTCAAACATTGAAAATGATTTATTCTAAGGATGTAGTTTTAAGAAACCTATAATATTTTCTAATCCATGACATCTAAAGAAAAAAATATTGTATTTTAAGACTAATCTTGAGAATTAGGAAGATGAATATGTTGAAGAGAAAAATGATGGATTTGAGGATAGAGAGGAGGTATAGGATTCATGTGAAAATTCTAAGAAAATTGAGCATGCAAAGGAATAGGTAGAGCCCCTTCACCATTAAGAAAAAAACCTATAATATTTTCTAATTCATGACATCTAAAGAAAAAACCCATTGTATTTAAGACTAATCTTGAGAATTAGGAAGAATAATATGTTGAAGAGAAAAATGATGGATTTGAGGATATATAGGAGGTATAGGATTCATGTGAAAATTTTAATAAAATTGAGCATGCAAAGGAATAGGTAGAGCCCCTTCACCATTAAGAATATCCACAAGATAAAGGAGCCAAATTAAAAGGTATAGGCCACCAAATTTCTCTTTTTAATTTATTTTATTGTGTACTAATGATAAAAAATAGACCCTTTATGGAAATTTTTTCTTTATATGAGTTTGATTGTTGTATGAAGGTCATTTAGGAGGAGATGATGACCTTAGAAAAATGTGACACTTGGGATCTTGTGAGTTTTCTTGAGGGAAGGATGCCCATTGGTTGCAAGAAGGTCTTTAAAAATAAATTTATAGCATATAGTAAGTTAGAGAGGTACAAAGCTAGATTATTGGTTAGGGCTCCTCCTAGAGAAAGGGAGTCAATTTTGGTGAATTTTTCTATCATGTTGCTAAATTATAGTTTATTATATTCTTACTTTCTTCTTCTATTGCTTGTAATTTTGAAGTAGAGAAATTCATCATAGAAAATCCTTTCTTGTATGGGGATATTGAAGAGAAATTTTATATGTGACAAGAAAAATAATTGGTTTGCAAGTTGAAATGGTCATTTTGTGGTTTGAAGCAATCACCTTGGGGGTAATATCCAAAGATTAATGTATTTGCATTGAAGTTGGGTTTTGTTAAAAGTGAATAAGATAAATATATTTATATTAAATATTTTGATGATTAAATTATATATATATTCTTTTTAAAAAAGTATGTGCATAAGAAAATTAATATAATTTTATTTTACAAGGAACATAATATTATGTTTTTTATTTTTAGGTTTAAATTTATGTTTTCAAAAGAAAATAAAATAGTTATTAAAAAAAGAGATAATTGGTCTTGTTCAGAGGTTGGTTATTATTATTATGTAATTTAGAGAAGGAAAAAAAAAAAGTAATTGAAGTTTAAGGACTCTTGGAAGTGTTTTGTGTGAAGAATAGAAGGATTGTTGTCCTTTATGAATTTTTTGTTCATCTCCATTGATTTTTTCATATTTTCTAGAAGAATTGAGATAGGATTCGTATCATAAACTTGGGTTTAGAAAATATATTTTTTTGGCTAATAAATGAATATAGGTTGTTTGTGAAAATATTATGATATCATTTTATTGTGCAAAAACAAATATTTAATACAAATTATAGATCCATTGAAGTAAATGTCTTGGAAATAATTTTGGCGAATTAGAATTGTATTAACTTTAATAGAAAAACTATTAGGCTAATTGAACAACTTTTTAAAATCTAAACTTGATCTTATGGATTGAAAACGATAGATTCTTGTGTAGCAAAAAAATTGGGAAAGGGGTTTTTCCTATGTTTTACATGATTCATAATTTTACAATTTATGGTTTTGGATAAGTTAAGATAATCTAGAAAAATAAATGATGTGGGTGATCCCACAATAGTGGGTTACACTTTTTGGCCAAACTTGACACTTAACTAAACTTTTTTAATTAAATCTTCACTTTCAGACACCTATAGTTGCTAAACCATGAAAAATTTGATGATGCAAACTAGTGATTTGTGAATTTTTTTCTATAGATTCTAGATATATATTTAAAAAAAAATTTGGAATCAAATTGTGTCTATTTTTCCATCTCCTTCAATAAATAGTTTTTAACAGTAAACACCATTTTTAAAGAGTGATGTTTACTATATAACACAACTTTTTTTCTATGAAGGATAAAATTCTATTTTTTTTTTAAATTTAGATTTGTAACTACGATACCTAGCTCCTTTATTTGGTTTCATAGTGTTTTATTGAATATTTTTTTCTTAATTAAGTTTTGAAGTCAAACCAAGTACAATTTAGACATATGTTTACTATATAACAATTTTTTTTTGTTGGATCAAGGAAATAAATACCAAGAGCATAGATATTTTTCAATTTTTTTTGGTAATATACTATTTTTACACATGTGCAGAACAAAGAGCTTGATTTTCAGTGAAAAACCTACATTCACAAGAAATAAAAAAATATAATAATCAAATTAAATATATTTAAAAATATACTTTTTTGGAAGCTTATAATAAGGACTACATACTTAAAAAACATAAATTTTAAATGAATTCATTTGATCCCCCAAAAGGAAAATAAAAAGTGATTTTTTATCATCATTTTGATAGGTTTAGAGGAGACTCCATTATAGGTATGGTTTAAAACTAGCAGACTTCTATCCAAGGGGGTTTGATCAAACCCTCTTCAATTAAAATCCTTTAAATGGAACCTTTCAGGGCTTAAATCATTATATTTTCTAAAAATATGTGATTTTAGCAAAAATCAAGATGTCCCAGAAAGCATAACCTATTATTGTGGCAGCACCCTTGCTCACGGTTAAAATTTTTAATCTATAGTATCTTGAAAAATTATAATAGAAATATTGCATGGAAATAATTTATTTATTTATACTAATTTGGAATTCCCTATGGTTGAGGATTCTATGCGAATGGTGCTTACTGTGGAGGTGATGAGCCCGCATGCAAGAAGGATAATTTTCCCATCTCAGGGGCTTTCTATTTTTCTGTCAAACATCATAGATTTAATGCAATCTCTAGGAGAGTTAGAGTTAATGGTAGGAAAATTTGTGAAACCCTAGTATCTTTTAAATAATGCTATTTTAGTTTCTATTCAAGGGTATAATATTTTTAGTGGGGAAGGGTATATAGGTGGTCTATTTCCTAGAGAGTTTATAAGGCATTTTCAAGGATTTGAGGAAGTTTATGAGGCCATCAAATTGGCACTGCAATATAGAAATGATAGCATGTCATTGAGGGCCTTGAAGAAGAATTCTCGACAGATTTGTGTGTTTATGGACATGGACATCAAGGAGAAATATTATGATGTTTCTTTTCTTAGAGAACACTCCCCTCACCCACATATTAATGCTTTTCCTTATTGGACCGAGGAAAGATGGAAGCCTTCTGCTTTGATTGATGGTCGTTTGGAGACTATCACTGAATGTAATGATGTAGAGGATGCAAATATTGTGGTTCAAGATCTTGTAGCTCGTCTGCGTATTGCTCGTGGGGTACAAAAAAAGAGGGACCTATTAGCAGGATATGACTTCTTTACTCCTGGTAGGCATTTTGGTGCAGGAGCACCTGCCAAGGTGCCAAATTACAAGCACATTTTTGATGTGTTGTTTTAAAATCATTTTTTTTTGTTATTCTGGGTCTTTAGCACCTTTTAGTTTGTGTTTGGGAACCTTTTTGGTTCATTGGGAAAAGTTGAATAAATTAGGAAATGTTTTGGTGGCCATTTCCTATGTTTTTGTAAAAAGTTCGACAACACACTGTGTTTTCAAACCGCGTGTTTTTTTGCCATTCTTGGTTAAAAACGTGAAACCTAATGAAACCTAACGGTTTTGGAGGCGTGAAAAAGACTCTTTCTTGACCTGGGAAGAGGTTGGAGACTTTTGATGTTGGCAGTTTCATGGAAATAGAAGAAAAACAGTGATTTTGTTGAATAAAGATATAGTTTTTTGTTTTGTTTTCTGGAAACAGCGATTAAATGAACTGAGTTAGGAATTTGGTTGTTTGTTACAGCATGTAGGGAAGTCATTTTAATCATAATTGTGGCTGTATAGTCAATTAACTCATCGCTATTTCCTTTTCTTGTATATATTGTGTTTTTCTGTTTTGCTGTTTGACTATTAAAAAAATCAGAAAAATGGAGTTCTAGCCTATTTCCTGACCGTACCAAGCAGTATGGAGTTAGTAGGAACAAGGATAGGCTCTCCTTTTGTACATTATGTAAATAAAGAAGTATTTAAGAGTGTTGGTGGCATGCCAAAAAGCTTTTCCTAGGCGAGTTGGCTATCACTCGGTTAGGGAAAGATTGTGCAAAATTTGTTTTCCATGTTGCAGGGGTGCTGCATCTCCATTTAAAGAAATGTGTATAGTAGTTGCTGGGGACCTTACAAGGCTCTGACAAGGGTAGGAGACATTATCAAATCACTTGGTGACTGGAGAAAGAGGACAGTCCTTTGTATGTACAAGAAAAGACCTTAGAAACCCTAAGTCTTGTATAAATTCTGTGTTAGCCCTGTGTACGGCCTGAAAAGGTCCTAAACCATAAAAATCTTGAAGTGTTCCAGATTTGAGCAAGGGTGACAGAAGCAGATTTGGCTTGATAAGGTGAAGGAGAGGAGTGAGGAGGTTTTTTTCTTTGTGTAAAGAGGCCTAATTCTTGTAGCCTCTCTAAGCCCTAAGCTAGGGTATGAAGAAAGCGATGGAAGGAAGGAGTTTTGAGCTTGTGCAAGAACCTTCACTTGATTGTTTTAAAGCTTTCGAAACCCATGCACACCCCTATATGCAAGTTGGAAGACGATAGGAGTTTTCTAGTCTTTATAAGAACTAAGGGCTAGATGGAGTGTATGAGGAAAAGCACCAAGAACTAATTGATGACAACAAACTGGAAAATAAGCACCAAGAACTGTTTAGCAACAGCAAACTAGAATTGATAGTAGGGTTGGCAAGTGACCAGGGGTGCCTAACAACTTTTAGGACCTATAGGTTGAATGGTGGAGTGAAACACCAAGGGGTTATCTATTGGAGACCCAGAGCATTGAGCCAGTGATTGACTCAATCCAACCTTGTTTCTATTAGATTGGTATCAGAGCAGCTAAAGATTTGGGAAAGCAGCTTATATGTCAGAGGAAGTTGAATCAAGTGAACCGCCCAAGATGGTGACAAATTCACAGTTAGCCAAGATGGTTGAAGAGCAGGAAGAGGATAACAAATCTCTAAAGGAAAGAATAGAACAACTTGAGGAAGCACTGAACAAGGTGAAATTGGAAGGCAAAGTGCCAAAAGAAGAAGAGGTTGTAGAGGAAGACAAAGTCCCTGAACCTGACCCTGTTCTCAAGGAGGAGCCTTTCTTGAAGGCATTAAAAGCCCTAAGTGGAAAAGGACTTGAGGGTGTACCACTATTCCATGGAAAGATGGATCCTAATTTGGTAATGGACTGGATAGATGGAATGGAGAATCACTTCGAATGTGATGGAGTCACTGAAGCACAGAAGGTGAAGGTGGCAAAATCAAGGTTGAGAGGATCAGCTTTAACATGGTGGAAATTTGTTTAGAACGAAAGGGAGAAAGAAGGAAAGCAGCCCATATCAACCTGGAAAGGAATGGTTGCAAAAGTGAAAGAAGCCTACATGCCAGATGATTATGAGATCCAACTCCACAAGAAGAGGCAGATTTTAAGACAAAAAGATCAAGATGTCAGCACTTACACTGAAGAGTTCCAGAAACTTTGTTTGAGATCAAATGTGGCAGAAGATGAGAGCCTAAAAGTGGCTAGGTACCTCAATGGTTTGAAGTGGAATATACAGGAAGTGATGGCTTTGCTTAGCCCCAAGATAGTCCACCAATGCTATCAGCTAGCTATCAAGATTGAAGAGAGGAATAAAAGGAAGCATGATCAATCCTCCAAGGGCAGAGGAAGAGGCAGAGATCAAAGAGGACAACATGGAGGTTACCAAGGAAGAGGTAATGAACAAAGAAGCCAAGGTGAATCAAAGCTTACTGAGCATGGAGGTGAAACCTCATCAAGAGGAGGATTTAATAGAGGAAGAGGACCTCAAGGAGGTTCAAATAGAGGAAGAGGAGTAGGCAGAGGTAACTCTTACTTTTCACCATGAAATGTTATAACTGCAATCAGCTAGGTTATCCAGCTTATAGGTGCCCGAAGAAAGCTTCATCTAGCAATGAGAAAAGAGTAGCTTATGCACAAGAGGACACCATGAGTGTAAAGACACCTGAGATCAGTCATATAGAATCAGAAGTAGGTGAAAATTTGATGTTTAATAGAGTGTTGATCAGACAACCGGTCAAGGAAGAACCCAAGCAAAGGAGAGCTTTGTTTAGAGCAAGGTGCAAGATATTGGGAAAGGTATGCAAGGTTATTGTAGATTCTGGTTCTACGGACAATATAATCTCTGCGGAGGTAGTAACTAAGTTAAAATTGCAGAAGGTACCTCATACCAATCCCTACAAAGTCACATGGTTGAACAAAGGGCAGAGTGTCTTAGTGAATGAGCAGGTTACAATGGAATTCTCGATTGGAGGCTACAAAGACAAGCTGATTTGTGATGTGCTACCCATGGATGCATGCCATCTTCTTCTTGGTAGGCCATGGCAGTATGACAGAGGTGTTGTGTATCATGGAAAGGAAAATACCATAGAATTCAAGAAGGATGGAAAAACCTTCAAGCTGCAATCATTGGTTGAGGATGATGAAGGACAGTCCAAGGTTTCTAACATTATGTTGAGCAGTGGCAAAGAGTTCATCAAGGATCTATACCAAGGGAATGAAGGGTATGTGATCACTATGTAGCCCAAAGAAGAGGAAAAGGCTGAAAGGACAGTGTTACCAGCAGCAGTCCAAAATTTGCTTGACAAATACAAGAGCATAGTGAGTGATGGAACACCAACAACTCTACCACCCAAGAGAGCAATAAGTCATCAAATTGACTTCATACCTAGAGCCTCATTGCCTAACAAAGCAGCATACAAACTGACCCCGAAGCAGAACCAAGAGGTGGCAAGACAAGTGGAAGAATTGTTGAATCAAGGTCTAATTCAAAAGAGCATCAGCCCATGTGCAGTCCCAGTTGTTTTGGCAACAAAGAAAGGAGGCAAATGGAGACTTTGTACTGATTCTAGAGAAATTAATAGAATCACAATTAGGTATAGATTCCCAATACCTAGGATTGAAGATTTAATGGATTGCCTTGGAGGTGCAAAATTTTACACTAAGCTAGATCTTAAGAGCGGGTATCACCAAATCAGAATTAAAGAAGGTGATGAATGGAAGACAACTTTTAAGACGAATGATGGTTTGTATGAGTGGAAAGTGATGCCATTTGGCCTCTCAAATTCCCCTAGCACATTCATGAGACTAATGAATGAGGTGCTTAAGGATTTCACAGGGATTTTTGTGGTAGTCTACTTGGATGACATACTGATTTTTAGTAAGACAGTAGAAAAACATTTGAAACATGTGGAGATGGCTCTTAAAAGGCTGCAAGAAGAACAATTGGCAATCAACCTTGAGAAGTGTGAGTTCTTCAAACAAGAGCTTGTGTATCTAGGCTTTGTGGTATCCCAAGGAACGCTGAAGATGGATCCAAGTAAGGTAGAAGCCATCCTAAACTGGCCTACACCAACCATAGCAATTGAGGTAAGAAGTTTTCATGGTTTGGCTCAGTTTTATAGGAAGTTTATAAGGAATTTTAGTGGTATATGTGCACCAGTGTTAGATACAATCAAGGGTGGTCAGAAAACAAAGTTTAAATGGACACTAGAAGCTGATAAAGGGTTTGAAAAGCTGAAACAAGAGGTAGCAACCCAACCTATACTTTTGTTGCCTAGTTTTGATAAGTTATTCACAGTTGAGTGTGATGCAAGTGGAGTAGCAGTAGGAGGTGTCCTTAGTCAAGAAAGTAGGCCTGTAGCCTTCTTTAGTGAAAAACTCAATGAAGCCAAGCAAAAATACTCCACCTATGATCTGGAACTTTATGCTTTAGTGCAGTCCCTTAGGAAGTGGAGGCATTATTTATTGCCCAAAGAGTTTGTGGTTTTCACAGATAACCAGGCACTCAGTTACATCAACACCCAAGAGAAGTTAAGCAATAGGCACTTGAAATGAATGGAGTACATCCAAGCTTTTACATTTACCATTAAACACAAGAAGGGGCAGAAAAACAAAGTGGTAGATGCATTAAGCAGGAGGATGTTGATAGTCCAAGAGATACAGCTGAAAAGCATTGGATTGGAAAGTTTTAAAGATCTCTATGGTGAGGATGAGGATTTCTCAGAAGCCTACAAGGTATGTTCAGATTTTGCAAATCATTTTCATAGTCAATATGCTGAGTATACGTTGCAAAATGGATTGTTATTCAAGGGCAATCTATTATGTGTTCCAAGAGGATCAATGAGGGAAAATCTGATCCAAGAGAAACATAATGGCAGTCTTAGTGGACATTTTGGAATAAACAAAACCTTAGAGCTGGTACAAAGATTTTATTACTGGCCTAAATTAGCAAGAGATGTTAGGAAGTATGTTGAACAGTGTGTGGTTTGTATGAAAGCCAAAGGGGGAGCTAGAAATGCTGGTTTGTATCAGCCCTTGCCTATTCCTAACAGACCATGGGAGTGTGTGAGCATGAATTTTGTGGTGGGTCTTCCCAAGACTAAATCTAGTTTTGATAGTGTTTTTGTAGTTGTGGACAGATTCAGTAAGATGAGCCACTTTATTCCATGCAAGACTACACATGATGCAAGTTACATTGCCCATCTTTTCTTCAGGGAGATAGTAAGAATCCATGGATTGCCATTGAGTATTGTTTCTGACAGAGATGTGAAATTCATGAGTCATTTTTGGAAAACATTGTGGAGCAGATTAGGAACTAATTTTTCATTTGGATCAGCTTACCATCCTCAGACCGATGGTCAAACAGAGGTGGTTAACAGAGTGTTAGGTACCCTATTGAGGTGCTTGACAAAGGAATATGGACAGACCTGGGATATGGTGATTTCCCAAGCTGAATATGCATATAATGATAGTGTGAACAAAACTACAGGGAAAAGCCCATTTGAAGTTGTGAATGGGATGCATCCAAGAGGAATTTGTGAGCTTAGAGACCTTGGAACAATGGAGAATAGAAGTGGACATGCAGAAGATTTCAGTCAAACCATGAAGGAGATTCATGAGCAGGTTAAGAAGACAATCACAGCAGCAACACAAAAGTTGAAAGATAAAGTTGATGAATCAAGGAGAGATGTGCAGTTTCAAGTGGGTGATTATGTGATGGTTCACCTCAAAAAATCCAGATTGTAGAAGGGGATGTCCACCAAGTTGCAAATGAAGAGAGTAGGACCATGCAAGGTGTTGGCCAAGTATGGCAAGAATGCTTACAGGGTGGAGTTACCATCAGATTTAGGCATATCTCCGGTGTTCAACGTTGCTGATTTGATCAAATATAAGGGCACAGTCAGTGATGAGGTTCAGAATAGTCATGAGGTATTCAAGGACATCACTAATGTACCCCTACCCCATCAAGAGCAGCTTGAGGCAGAGCAGATCTTAGAGTCCAGGGTGAAAAAGTCTACAAGGCACAAAAACTACATGGAACACCTTGTCAAGTGGAAAGGAAAACCTGAATCTGAGGCTACCTGGGTTGAAGAAGCATATTTCAAGAAGCACGAGATTTATTTATCACTGCTATCTCCTCAAGTTCATTGATCTTCGTGCTGAGAGGGGGAGAATGGTGCAGGAGCACCTGCCAAGGTGCCAAATTACAAGCACATTTTTGATGTGTTGTTTTAAAATCATTTTGTTTTGTTATGCTGGGTCTTTAGCACCTTTTAGTTTGTGTTTGGGAACCTTTTTGGTTTATTGGGAAAAGTTGAATAAATTAGGAAATGTTTTGGTGGCCATTTCCTATGTTTTTATAAAAAGTTTGAAAACACACTATGTTTTCAAACCGCGTGTTTTTTGCCATTCTTGGTTAAAAACGTGAAATCTAATGAAACCTAACGGTTTTGGAGGCGTGAAAAAGACTCTTTCTCGACCTGGGAAGAGGTTGGAGACTTTTGATGTTGGCAGTTTCATGGAAATAGAAGAAAAACAGTGATTTTGTTGAATAAAGATATAGTTTTCTCTTTTGTTTTCTGGAAACAGCGATTAAATGAACTAAGTTAGGCATTTGGTTGTTTGTTACAGCATGTAGGGAAGTCATTTTAATCATACTTGTGGCTGTATAGTCAGTTAACTCATCGCTATTTCCTTTTCTTGTATATATTGTTTTTTTCTGTTTTGCTGTTTGACTGTTAAAAAAATTAGAAAAATGGAGTTCTAGCCTATTTCTTGACCGTACCAAGCAGTATGGAGTTAGTAGGAACAAGGATAGACTCCCCTTTTGTACATTATGTAAATAAAGAAGTATTTAAGAGTGTTGGTGGCATGCCAAAAAGCTTTTCCTAGGCGAGTTGGCTATCACTCGGTTAGGGAAAGATTGTGCAAAATCTGTTTTCCATGTTGCAGGGGTGCTGCATCTCCATTAAAGAAATGTGTATAGCAGTTGCTGGGGACCTTACAAGGATTTGACAAGGGCAAGAGACATTATCAAATCACTTGGTGACCGGAGAAAGAGGACAGTCCTTTGTATGTCCAAGAAAAGACCTTAGAAACCCTAAGTCTTGTATAAATTCTATGTTAGCCCTGTGTACGGCCTGAAAAGGTCCTAAACCATAAAAATATTGAAGTGTTCCATATTTGAGCAAGGGTGACATAAGCAGATTTGGCTTGATAAGGTGAAGGAGAGGAGTGAGGAGTTTTTTTTCTTTGGGTAAAGAGGCCTAATTCTTGTAGCCTCTCTAAGCCCTAAGCTAGGTTATGAAGAAAGCGATGGAAGGAAGGAGTTTTGAGCTTGTGCAAGAACCTTCACTTGATTGTTTTAAAGCTTTCAAAACCCATGCACACCCCTGTATGCAAGTTGGAAGATGATAGGAGTTTTCTAGTCTTTATAAGAACTAAGGGCTAGATGGAGTGTATGAGGAAAAGCACCAAGAACTAATTGATGACAACAAACTGGAAAATAAGCACCAAGAACTGTTTAGCAGCAGAAAATTGGAATTGATAGTAGGGTTGGAAAGTGACCAGGGGTGCCTAACAAATTTTAGGACCTATAGGTTGAATGGTGGAGTGAAACAACAGGGGTTATCTATTGGAGACTCAGAGCATTGAGCCAGTGATTGACTCAATCCAACCTTGTTTCTATCACATTTTCAGGAGGATACTGAAGCTCAAGATGAGAATTTGGTTTAGGTGGAGCGTATGGAGGAGTAGCATGTTTGGATGCCAGTAAATAATAAATTTTGGTATTATGTATGCAGCCTAGGTTCTTTGGAAGCAGTGAAGTTGTTTACTTAGGAGCTATCTAGAGGGTCTACACTTACTTGGTCTTGCTCGATCTTGGCATGTTACTACTGAATTTTGTTTTGTAAACTTTCATATCTACATTATGATGAAATTGTAATCATTAGAAAGAAAAATTGGGTAGTAATATTGGATTTTTTTTCCTTATCAGAAATGAACTATACACGTAAAACTTTTATATAATATATATAGGCCATGTGCCTTTTATTTAAAAAATATATATTTATTTATACTTCATAGAAATGTAATTTTCTAATTTTTTGTTTCATATAATGGTTTATAGTAAACAAGGTTAACTTTAGAAAGTTAAATTGGTCCTAAGTATGAGTAGGATGTAAGTACAATGTGTTATAATCCAAGATCTACTAGTTTCAATATGTTATCATCTAACTTATGGGATCTTGTGATTTTTCTTGAGGGAAGGATTATATGAATGGTTTGGAGCCAATATATTGTGATATGTAATAATTTATTTTGACTATATATACATGTGATAAGTTATTTTGATTATGTGTGTAAAATCCTAACTTGGAAATTGGTGTTGTATTGTCTCCTTAGTGAGGTGATTCTATGTGACATATATTATGTCATGGTTGATTATATTTATATGTGGCATGTGTTATATAATGATTTTACTTGTAAGAGTAGGGAGGTACTCATGAGTAGTAATTATGGGAGTTACCCAAATATTCTTGACATTAATTCTTCCTATGGGATAGGATGGTTGATATCTTGAATTTTGTTGGAAGTTACAAGGTTAAAGGAGTAGGAGTGGTTGGATGTCCTCATCTTGGATGGATACATCATGGCATCATCTTCTCCACTTAATTCCAACATATGTGAACATCTCTCCTTAATAAAGGTGGTTGAGACTGATATTTTTTTCTTTCTATAGAAACAACATCATGGTTAGGCTATAGTTCTCTCAATCGAAGAAGGTGCACAATTTTTTAATACATTTACTAGGCCATCCATCACTAGTAGCTAGGAGATCTTTGAATTGAATCCGTGTGGCCTATTGTTTTTGTATGCATATTGTTCTACCTTGGGGGTAGTGTGTTATGTGAATTGGCATAGTTAACCTTCTTACCTTATGTGAGGTAGTGGTACTTGGTTACATTGAATAATTAAGAGATGCATCTAGATCGGTTCCTAGGATATTGAGTATGTGTTATGATTGCATATTATTTATTTTTTACTTGAAAGTCATTATTTTTGTGTTCTTGTAAAGTTGATGATGTACTTGTATTCTTGTATATTCTATATGCTTGAGTAACATATGGTGAGTGTTATATATTGTATGATTGTTTGTATGTTAATGGATTTTTTATTTTATTTTATGATCTTGCACATGTATGGTTCTATAAATGGTTTGATGTGTTTAAAAAATGAATTAGTTAATAATTACTAGTATTCCACATTGGTTGGATTCTTCATTTTCAGACCAATGGTTGTGGAAGAAAGGAAAATCCTCATGGTGATTTTAGACCTTCCCCATTCATAGAAACCACTTGGAGGAATTTTACCTTATAGATTTGAGCTTGGAGATATTTAAATATGCATTTATGATGTAATGGTGCATGTCCACTTATACATGTGGTATTGTCTTATATATCAATGTATTCATTATCATTTTGGGGGGTTTAGTATTAGATCCCTTTTAAATTTAAACTATGAAATGATATTATCTTCATTGTCAGTCCTTGTGATGTACTTATGAGACTTTCATATTTATCTAAATATATGTATTGATTCTCATAGATTATAACATACATAATGTAGGATATGTATTATTTTATTATTAGATTATATCAAAAAATTATAGGTTTCTTTTTGGGGGCATGTTACAATTATAAGTTGGTTTCAATTGGATAAGAAAGATAGAGTTCTATTTTTTTGGCCAATAATTCCATGTAGCATGCTCATACTAAGAACATAGATGCATAATATCACTTTGTTCTTGAGATAGTGGAGAGTGGTAAGGTCATGATTTATAAGGATGCCATGAGATAATGTTATAGATTAACTTATAGAACCTATGAGCATGAATAAGTTATCTCTGTGGAAGGAGGTCATGGACCTTGCATCCTATACTTTATTTAATTCTTATGTTTCTCTCGTGCTTTTATAATGTATATATCAAGTGGAAGAATTTTGGGATTAGGTGATATCTACCCTAAAAATTTGTATGTCTAAGATATCTAATTATACATGTAGATGGATATTAATGTTTTTGCACCTTAGTACATGAAATGGGTGAACTTAGACACCCATGTATGATGGGAGCATCAATATTAATTATTTGTCTCTACTTATTTGAGATTGTAATTGTGAAATGACATGAAAAGAAAAAATAAAGAGAAATGATCATAATGGAATAAAAAGAGTCATGAGTTTTAATTAGTTATGATAGTTAAGTACTTGACAGTTAAAATTTTAATTTTCTATCATTATGGTGGAGGGTACTTCTAAAGGGCACATAATCTACTAAGAGGGGGGGCTGAATTAGTAGATTAAAAATATTCTAGAAACCCCTACTTTTATAACTATTGTATATATTTTCAATATAAAGAGCACTAAGCTACACAAGTAATTATTCAAATCACAACACAAGATACTAGATGTATGTGGAAACCAAAGATGGGAAACACCATGGTGAGAAATCTCACAAGCAAGAATATAATTATAAGTGAACTTTACAATGTGATGTAGGCACCAACCTACTTGGTGCAGAGCACCTTGTTGCTCCATTTTAGGAATTTGGTCTAGATAGGCTGTTAGAGTCCTAATAATGTTAAATAAGGCCATGTTGGGAAATTTTGTAATGTTTTGTGGACATGTGAGTCATGGTAAGGTCATAGTTTAAATATTGCTAAGTTTGCAAAAAGTTGTCATGGAAAATGTTGTAAAATTGCAAAAAGTGTAATTGTGAGAAGGCCAACAATCATTGGCTTCAAAATGTCATTGTAGGAAGTTGCAGTAGTTATTTTAGGTGTGGAAATTGTTTAAATAAGTGAATTTCATCGATGTAATGGGTTGTTGAAGGTTTTTGAAGAAGGAATCCAATAAAATATCACTGTTTTCAATCAATTTTTGGGTAATTTCATTAGTTCCAACCACTATACGGCCCTTACGGTTGATTATTGTTTCCAATATGAGTAGGATTCTCTAGTGGAATGATCTAATTTCTCTTTAAGATTGATTTGAGAGGATTTTATTAAGCTTGAAGCATTTGGTGTGCAAATTTCTTGAATCGGCCAAAAAATAGGGCTTCAAGGGTTTGAGGGCTAAAATGTGGTAAAGAGGCCATTCCACCTACTATACATGCTATAGTTCAGTGGAATATTCCTAGTTATATTAGGACTATATGTAGGAATAAACATTTTGTGGTGATAAAGAGAATTGAAGGGTCTTGTAACGATGCCCCTATTGAAGCTTTGAATTTGGGCCTTACGAATAAGGCAAGAGTTGGTAACTTGGAGAAGTTGACTGAGAAAAAGGTAGGGAAGGATAGTTCTAATGTGTGTGAGGGTATTTTGATGTGTTTAGAAGGTTGGAAAAGTCTAGAGTGGTCATTTGGATGTTAGGGTATGAAGCCCTAGGTGAACCAAGTGGGCAAAAGGGGGACATTGGTAAGTTTTGTGAAGGAAGTGTATAGGAACCTTGGGGGAAGCATAATTGGAGGATGAAATAAGCTTTTACAGGTAGAATAAGGCTTTTTGAAAGTGGTTTTAAGGTTGTGTGAAGTCTAGGCATGTGATTTTCAATAAGCCCTAGCCAATTGGGAGAAAAGTGAGGGTTTTGGGAAAGAAGGTCTTAGTGAGCAAGTTGTGGCTCAAAATTTGGAGATTCTAGTGTTTTGAAGGCTGTTTGTTGGATTTCAAGTGAATTATTTTGTTGGTTGGAAGATTCGTGGTGTGGCCCTTTGTAAAAGAGGCCTAATTCAAGGCCTAGTTCAACGTGGAAGACCAAATTTGAGATTGTTGTTCCAAAGGAATCCTAAGAGGGTTTGAGATATGTGGAAGAAGGCCTGAATGGGTGCCTAGATTGGTGATATTTTGCAAAGGTTTTTTGGAAAATATGAGAGTTAGGGTGGGGGAATTAGGTCTGCTAACCTATTAGGAAGACTAGGTGGAAAATTGAAAACAAGCCTAGAAAAGAGTTTGTGCGTGAAAAGTGGGTTGGAATCCCTTTGTTTTGTGAATTTTAGATGGTTGTCACTTTGTATTGCTATTAGATGGTATCAAAGCACAACTAGTAGATCCCTAAAGGTGATTGGTTGAAGGTTGCATCGAAGGACAGTTGGAAGTTTGAAAGACAAGACAACATGGCAAAGGAAATCAAAGAAGCAACACAAAGAAATGCACTTTTCAAGACCACCTGCAAGTGTCAAGGTAAGGTATGTACTGTGATGATAGATTTAGGTATCCTAGATAACTTGGTTTCTTAGGAAATGGTTGATAAGTTTCAATTAGTAAGGATTCCTCATGAATCACCTTATTTTGTTTCTTGGTTGAATGGTGAGCATACTTTGTTGGTCAAGGAACAAACTTGGGATGAGTTTCAAATAGGTGCATATAAAGATATAATTTTGTGTGATGTTGTACCTATGAGCATATGTCATTTTTTATTTGGAATGCCATGGATATATGAAAGGTTTTCTTTATATGATGGAAGGCGTAATAGCTACAAGATTAGAAAGGATGGAGATACTTTTAATTTGATTCCATTGGTGGAAGATGATAGGAGGCAATGCAAGGAAGCAATAATACTAATGTAGGGTAGAAGAGAGTATATAAGGCATGAGAAAGGAAGTTATAGTGAAAGTGTAGCCATTACAAAGAAGAAGAATGTTGAGACAACCAATATTGATAGAGATGCAATATTAAAGAGCAAAGAGGATGGTGAGTTAGTGATGGGGTCTGAAAAGGAAAAGAACAAGAAAGAATCCTTTATGAAGAATCAAAACAAGTTAGGAAAGCATGATGGAATCAAAGGAGAGATGGAGTTTTGTCAAGGAAAAGCCAAAGAGTTTGTAGGATAGTCAAGCACTATCAAAATAGGGATGAGCAAGTCTAATGAGATAGAGATGAAAACAAGGGATAAGATGGATGCAAAAGAGTTACCAAACGAGAGGAAAAATTGGCCAAGCAAGGATACAACAAGAGAGGAATGTTGTCCACTAATTGGAAAAGGAGATGAAAGGAAAAAAATGTCTAATAATGAAGATAGAAGACCTAATGGTAAAGAGGTCTCAGAGGTAGAAAGAATAAAGGCAGAGGTAGAGGGTAGAGTAAAGGAGAGTGAATGAATTGTGAAGAGAAAAGAGATCATGGTGGGGGCAACATTGTGTCCCTTGAAGGTGGATAAGAACAAGGAGTAGCCAAATACTGCTAATACATAGGTTTGTATGTCTGAAAACATAGGGATGAAAGAGGTAGGAAGTCTGAGAATAAAGGGTGAAGAGAACCAAAGAACATGGCAAGAAAAAGAGTTTGAAATGGTTGAGGATGAAGTGAAGAAAAAGGATAATGGGTAGGAAGATTGTTTTCCTAAACTTGGAAGGACAAAGATCCTTAATGTAGAATATCAGATGCAAGGAGATGATAGTCAAGAAAAGGAGATGGATGGGAAAGTTTATAGCCCATGGATGGGACAAGAAGGTGAAGAATCTAAGGATACAGTGATAGTAATGGTAGAGAGTCTAGTGCAGAAAAAGAAGGCAGAGGATATAAGGAGCCAAGGAGAATGACAAGAAGGAATAGTAAAGGCTAAGAGAAAGATGAAGGTTACAGTCACCTCGAGAGGTGAAGATGAGAAGGTAAAGAGATTGAGGAAGGTCTCAATGTGGGAAGAGACTAAGGATGAGAAATTGAAAATGATTGGCCAAGTGAAGGCTAAAGAGGCAGTGTTTGTGAAGTCTCCAATTGAAGTGGAGAAGAGTGAAGTTGTTGTGGTTAGGATAGAGGGTTGTCCTTGGTTGAAAAAATTAGTTGTGGGGCAGTTGTATTCTGCCATGACAGTGGTTCCAAGCATAAAGAACCCGAAAAGAGTTGTGAAGAGAAAGGGTAAGAGGCAGAGAGTGAAGGGAGTCTTTTACTACTTCCTTGTTTTGATGATTCTGTTGATGGGAGTCAAGCCAAGAGTCAAGATGAGAGGTGAAGGAAAAATTATAGATTGTTTTACAGTGAGTAAAGAGGAAGAACAAAGTGAGAGCAGATGGATGAAGTTGGTGAAGACAAATCAAAGCATGGTGGTGCAGATCCAAAAAGAAAATACAAGAGAAGGGATGATAAGCATGGAAAAATCCAAGCCAAAGGTAAAGATGAAGCCATTGCAAGGACAAGAAGGAGCATCAAAATTTGATGAACAAAGAGTTATTGCAGGTTGAAAGGATGAATAATTCCAAGGGACTTGGAAGAAATCTTATGGCCAGATGAATGGTGCAAAGCACCTTATTGCTCCATTTTAGGAATTTGGTCTAACTAGGCTATTAGAGTCCTAATAATGTTAAATAAGGCCATTTTGGGCCATTTTATAATGTTTTGTGGACATTTGAGTCATGGTAGGGTCATAGTTTAAATATTGCAAAGTTTGCAAAAAGTTGTCATGGAAAATGTTGTAAAGTTGCAAAAAGTGTAATTGTGAGAAGGTCAACGGTCATTGGCTTCAAAAGGTCATTGTAGGAAGTTGAAGTAGTTATTTTAGGTGTGGAAATTGTTTAAATAAGTGAATTTCATTGACGTAATGGGTTGTTGAAGGTTTTTGAAGAAGGAATCCAATAAAATATCATTGTTTTCAATCAATTTTTGGGTAATTTCATTAGTTCCAGCCATTGTACAGCCCGTACGGTTGATTCTTGTTTCCAATATAAGTAGGATTCTCTAGTTTCATGATCTAATTTCTCTTTAGGATTCGTTTGAGAGGATTTTATTAAGCTTGAAGCATTTGGTGTGCAAATTTCTTGAACCGGCTAGAAAATAGGGCTTCAAGGGTTTAAGGGCTAAAATGTGGTAAAGAGGTCATTCCACCTATTGTACATGTTTTAGTTCAGTGGAATAGGCTTGGTTAGATTAGGAATATATGTAGGAATAAAAATTTTGTGGTGATAAAGAGAATTGAAGGGTCTTCTAATGTTGCCCCTGTTGAAACATTGAATTTGGGCCTTAAGAATAAGGTAAGAGTTGGTAACTTGGAGAAGTTGACTAAGAACAAGGTAGGGTAGGCTACTTCTGATGTGTGAGGGTATTTTTTTGTGTTTATAAGGTTGGAAAAGTCTAGACTGGTCATTTGGATGTTAGGGTATGAAGCCCTAGGTGAACCAAGTGGGCAAAAGGGGGAAATTGGTAAGTTTTGTGAAGGAAGTGTATAGGAACCTTGGGGCAGGATAATTGGAGGATGAAATAAGCTTGTGCAAGAAAAATAAGGCCTTTTGAAAGTGGTTTTAAGGTTGTGTGAAGTTTGGGCATGTGATTTTCAATAAGCCCTAGCTAATTGGGAGAAAAGTGAGGGTTTTTTGAAAGGTCTTAGTGAGCAAGTTGTGGCTCAAAAGTTGGAGATTCTGGTGTTTTGAAGGTTGTTTGTTGACTTTCAAATTAATTCTTGGGTTGGTTGCAAGATTTGTGGTGTGTCCCTTTGTAAAAGAGGCCTAGTTCAGCGTGGAAGACCATATTTGAGATTGTTGTTCCAAAGGAGTCCTAAGAGGGTTTGAGATATGTGGAAGAAGGCCTAAATGGGTGCCTAGATTGGTGATTTGTTGCAAAGGTTTTTTGGAAAATATGAGAGTTAGGGTGGAGGAATTAGGTTTGGTGACCTACTAGGAAGACTAGGTGGAAAATTGAAAACAAGCCTAGAAAAGAGTTTGTGAGTGAAAAGTGGGTTGGAATCCCTTTGTTTTGTGAATGTGAGATGGTTGTCACCCTGTATTGCTATCACTACTAGAGAAAAATCCCCACCAGAAAGAGACACCAATCCCTACTAAAATAATACAAGTAGAACACCAGTCCTACCAAATTACAGAAATAATAGCAAATTTGAAATTTAACTTTGAAATGCACTAGAGACAGCTGACACTCTCTCACACTGAGAATGACCTTCTAATACTAGCGTTCCCTCTTTTCTTCACACTTATATACTCACACCTAAAACATGTAACCCATTCACTTACATACCTTCCATTTGTTACTCATATAATGCATCTAAACATTTGAAATATATACATGACACTGCATTAACATTCTTCCATGTTGGCCAAGGATCCGCACATAATCTGGATGACATAAGTTGGACTTGAATTCAAATTACAAGAAATGTGTAATACAACAGTCCAAACACAAATTTCTTGTCACCAAAAGAACTTGACACCTTGCACCACCACAGTAACAATAATCAAGTCCTATCATCACTCTACATGCAAGATTTGAATTTTGTATGCTACAATTCGTTACCACACACGTCTTCAACTTTGAATTCTTGCATTGAGCCTCACCTTTGAAAACTCAGGAAACTGATAGAACTAGTGTAGACATACTCTCCTTCCAAACCATAGAAAAACACTGCATTTCTAAAAGAAATGCCAACCATATTTAGAAATATCTCTACCCAAAAGATGTCCTTCCAGACCACCACACTCATGTTGAATACATTCCTGGCATGGTATAATAAATACACTAACTATTTGAAGGCAGTCATGCCTCAACACAACTTGATCCATGTTACTTGATATATAGGATACGATCTATTAGATAGTCTACACCTTGATAAACAACAAGCTTTTGGGACCTTAAGTCAAATGAAAATTCTATTACTCCTATAATCTCTTTCATCTTTGACAACCTTCACATCTGATAGCCTTGACACCCTTTGATAACCACTATCAAGAACAATCAACTTGACATCACTTTGACATCAATGACAACCTATGTTCAACAATCTCCCCCTTTGTCATTGATGGCAAATAGAAAAATGTTGGGGCCACCAAGCACGTTTGAATGATACATGTCTGAATGATTTCTTCGCTATAGCATTTACTCCCTCTATGAAAAACATGATATTATGAGATTATTCTTGCTGAGAAATTCAATATTTTGAGCTTACACTTTCCTTAGTTCAACATCTCCTCAATTCAGTATTTTTAGCCCACTTTCTCCCCCTTTAACATCAATGGAAAAGGATCAACAACTTGTTTGTGGGAGTTATTCATTATTCTAGAAGATGCTCTTCGTGAATTATGAGAAATCAAAAGTAAATCAAAATTATCATAACTAGAACTAAATCAAATTAATCATAAGCAAGTTCATATCATCATTTCATGCTATTCATCACAACATCTAAATATAGTTTTTCAAAATTCCTATAAATGTCATAATCACATCAAAATAATACTAATTGATTAATTAAGTAATTTATTGGGGTATTGCATTGTCACAATTTCTCTCTATGCTAGTATGGTCTTTTCTATGCAACTTTGAAGTGGGTGCACCTATTTTTTTATTTCCATAAAACAAGTATATTCAAATTGTGTCACAAAAAAATGTATCTCTTGCTTGATATGGGAATAATTAACCACAAATTGGACTTAATGAGGCCTTGATTTAGTGTTGTGAGGTGTTTTACACACCCACATTAGGTCTCATACCCTTGTAGATAGAATAAAATGCATTTATTGATGTCTTGTAAATGTGTTGTAAAGTGTTGTAAAAGAACTTTCATGCTTTTCTAGACTAATGGACCTATTTTTCCCCTAATTCAATGGTGTAAAATTTATTTAATGGCATTCTCACATTAATCTAGAAGGATTGTAAATTAAACCTAATTCTAATCTAGTGTTGTAATGTGTTTTACACATTCACGTTGGATGTTGTGTCTTTCTAGGCTATGTGGACCTCATTTTAATGTTGTAGAGTGTATCTAATCACACTTTCACATTGAACTTTGTGTCCCTAGCCCTAATTACCCTTTTCATCATCATTAATAGGCCCCTATGGCCCCATATTGTGCATACCAAAGATTAATTTGATCAAAGACCTAACTAGAATAACCTAGAAGCCTAATTCCTCACTCCCTGACATTCCAATTGGCAAAAGAGCCCCTATGGGACCAACTCACCCATTTGGTTGAATTAGTCCCATCTAGGTGGGACTAAGTCGCCCAACTTGGCAACTTAGTCCCATTTGGGCTATTTTTGAGGTTCGAACGGGAAAATTTGGATTTTAAGTTTATTTTTCATTCATGTCGGTCTTGGGGATCAAATTAACGAGAATTTTAGGTGGATTTCCTATATAAACAAGCCTCTAAACCTAATTCATAACTCATTCATTATTTATTCATCATTCATCATGTATTCAAGTCAAGCAAGCTAAGGTTAAGTCATTTAGAGAGCATTCAAGATCATTTTTTCATCTATTGTTGTAGAAATTCAAGATCAATCATCATGGAAAGTTTCTAATCCCTTTATTTCATGTTCATACTTCATCTTATCTCATCATTTGGTTTAATTACCTAAAAGTGGTTTGACCATGGCAAACCCCTATTCCCTAACATTCAACATTTCTCTTTCTTTCCTTGTGTGTTTGCATATTTAGGTACTTTGAAGGTTTGAAAATTATTGTTCAAAGGATAAGTTGCAAACTTTTTGAAGACATCTCCTTGTTGTCTAGGTCAAGATATCCACAAAAAGTCACTTTCAGACCCTAATTTGACAGTTTCAGAACCAAACACCTGGAGGAACAAAAAGTGCAAACTGAGGGCTTTCGTTTCCACTTTCGGATTTTCAGAAAAGCCAAAGTGGACTAATTTTCTAACAGTGGCGACTTAGTCCTACTGCACATGCTTTTCAAAGTTTTTTTGTAGATTTGGATGCCCATTTGGCTGAAACGAGTTCCAATGTAGTTGTCCAGATCTGGGACTAGGTCGTTCAGAATGGCATAAGTGTCCCAGTAGGCTAAAATTATAGAATCAATAGCATTTTCAGTCTACAACACATTTCTAGGTGCACACATTCAATTTTATAGTTTTATGTTTTGTTTCATGGTCATTTCTAAGTCATTTAGTTCATGATTGCATATCACAATGTGTTTTCAAACAAAGTGCATTTTCTTTGTTTAGTATTAATAATTCATCTCTTTTATCAATTCTTTGCATCTAGGGCATTCCATTTAGACATTTCAATCATATTTTCATTAGTCTTGAGTGAACCACCAAGTGTTTGTGGGTTACCTTTCTCCTTTTAGGTGCAAAACCCTAGAAGTGCAAGAGAGTGCCTACCTACAAAAATTTATCGTACACAAATAAGGAAATTACTTATTCTATAACAATCCCTAAGGGTCATTTGAGAATGATTTTGTTCATCTTTAATTTCATGACTTCATTTTATGAAGGAGGTTTTGGGAGAGAAGGGGATTGCAAATTCTAGAGTGGTTGGCACTAATGGTTCTATCTCAAAGGACTTTATTTATAAAGTCAAAGATTGAGTGACTAACTCTATCATGGTACAAGAGTAGATTCTCAATAGAATCCTTCCATATGAAGATATCACTTGGTTGGGAGAACCTTATATTTTTATAGTCCAAATTAGCCATATTTCTAGATAAATTATGGGCAGCTAGACTATGTGCAAATAGTCTTTGAAGGTCTATTATTCTTACTACCTTTCCACTATTTCAAGTATCCAAAGTTGTTCCTAAGTCATCTTTGGAGCCAAATATCTTTGTGCCTCCCAAGAATGAGGGAGCTCTAGGCCCCTCTTGCTAACTTGTTTTGGGAGCATGTTTAGTAGCCTTATTAATGTTTTGAATACTTGTCACTTAAATTTCTTATAGGTGGGTTTTTGCGACAATTTGTATTCCTTGGCTTCTTCTATTCTATCTAAATATTAAGATATATAGTTTTTTTCATTTCTTGCATAGTGCACATATAGAACCCTTATTTAACTCACCACAAAAAATTGTTGGAACATGCATTTAAAACATGTCTTATTGTTAGTATGATTTATAAGAATTATATTAAAACATTATAAACTTAATTTTGGTTGGTTCATATTTCTTTATTTAATTGAAAATTAAAAGAAGATAATTTTTATAGTAATTTCTTTAACTAAGTATTAAGATCATAATGGAGTGATCATTGCATCAACAACTTTGTTGTGGAGAGACCAATAT
Source organism: Sequoia sempervirens (assembly GCA_007258455.2). Classification (NCBI taxonomy): domain Eukaryota; kingdom Viridiplantae; phylum Streptophyta; class Pinopsida; order Cupressales; family Cupressaceae; genus Sequoia; species Sequoia sempervirens. The sequence continues at coordinate 284,624,628 of VDFB02270651.1, read as the reverse complement.
AGTGCCATACACAACTTTTATTAGAACAGACATGCCACTGCAATAACTCTCTTTCTAAATTTTACACAACACATAGTGTAAGAAATATGATTTCAATATTTAAAATACGCACATATATCTTTTCATCATATTTAACCACACACCCGCACACATAGTTTTTTAAAGTATATTTACAACAAAAATAATATTGTGAGCATAGTAAAGCCATTACAATCCCTTGTTGCACTTATAATCATTCCTTTGTACCCGATACACCAATCTCCTTTTTTTATATGTTAACACATTCTAACAAAATATATCAATAGATGCAAGTTTTCCACATACCATGAAGATCAATCCTGCAACCTAATTCATTTTCTCACCTTGTCTTGATAATGGATTACTGAATGTGATCTAAACATACTTAAACCATTACAATCCCTTGATACCCTTGTAATCATCCCTCTACGCCCAAAACTCTAATTTTTTTCTTTATATTTTACTACATCCTAACAAAATATATCAATAGGTAAAAGTTTTCCACATATCATGAAGATTCATACTCCAACATTATTCACTTTATCTCTTCACCCTAATAATAGATTAGTGAATATATCTACAACTATCATTTGTTGTTTCTGGATTTGATCGTGTGCAATTTTTTGCATCAATGTGATGACACTACATGATTCATCATCAAGATAGAGAGCTCAAGGAGATGTGCTCATGTAGTGTGATCCGAAACGTTGATGCAAAAAAGTGCACACAATCAAATCCAGAAACAACAAATGATAGTAATATGGATTGTGGAAATCTAATGGCTCTGATAGATCTACAACATTGATGAAAAAAACAAACACACTAAGCTCGAAAATTAAAATATATAAATTTGAACACCTCCTTTAACGCAGACCATCTTTTAAGTTGAAGCAGTTAATATGAAAGATTATATCAGGCCTTCCCAAGTTTCTCCCTTCTGGAGATGATCCCACAAATAGGTTAAAACACTGTTTGAAGGGCATCTTTAGATTTCCGCCACAAAAAATACTGATTGACAACAATGTGCAGCCGTCATATGTGAACACAAAAAGAAATGATTTTAACCATCCATAATTGCATGATTGTTTTTTTGTTTCTGAGTTACCATTTGTACCCACAATCTTCTGTGCTACAACACTTTGTCTTTATATCAGACGCTGGTATTGTCTTTTACTTGGAGACAGCGGCGCAGATTCTGGAGGCGTCGTAATTATTCCGCGGAACAGAAGAAATTATTAAAAGATGTTTTCGCAATAGACAAATCGGGCAGCGATTAGATAGTGTTGCCTCGGGCCACAACGGCTTAAAAAACCAGGGTCAATGTTGTCAGAGACAAAAATGCATATAATATTAGCATCTTCCAAAGCCCAAAAGTCGTTTCAGAATTTAGATTTTGATTTAAAGACAAGGCTGCTGTCTCACTGAAAAAAACTCTCGTTTGTTTTCTTCTAATTGTTGTGACAAGTCAAGTATGGGATTTTTTTTTATTGTATCAAGGGGAGAGGGGCTATTAGTCACGCGGGTTAATTTTGCGAATATGTAGTGATTGTTTGGAATATCGTAGGACCTTTGTCTCTTTTAAATGTGGACTGGTCTATTAGTTATTTTCTTTTATTAAGATTTAATTGTGTAGTTCTTAAGTAGAATTATTGATCTGTATTTTACGAATAGTGGCTTACATGAATCTATCTCACATAAATATGATTTATCTACTTAATTCTATTTAAACATGGGTCAATGAAACATGGGTTCTAGTGAACCACTACTCATGAAACATGGGTCAATGAGTTTGATTCATAAAACTACATGGTTGAATCTCAATAGCAATATCACAATGATTTATCTGCTTAACATTCATTATGTTTAGGTATTGTTCATAGGGTAAAGCATAAAAAAAAAAGGGGAGATTACCCAGCTTAGTATTGCTCTGATTCAATGGGCCCCAAAAATAGTTTGGTGTCAAAAGGCCATGAAGCAGAACTTTTCTCCTTGAAATTATGGGTTCTTGTGAACCACTACTCATGAAACATGGGTCAATGAATTTGACTCGTAAAACTACATGGTTGAATCCTAATAGCAATATAATAATGATTTATCTACTTAACATTCATTATGTTTAGGTATTGTTCATAGGGTAAAGCATCAAAAAAAATTGGGAGGTTACCCATCTTAGTATTGGTCTAATCCAATGGGCCCCAAAAATTGTTTGGTGTCAAAAGGCCATGAGGTAGAAATTTTCTCCTTGAAATTTTTGTCAAACTAATAGCTCTCTTCTATTGTGCTAATCGTTGGAAATAAACACGATGGCACTAGTAGGTCCCCTTACACAACCTTAAATAAACAAAGGCAATGCCATTTGATCTTGTTCTAGATCAACAACCAAGGCAATATATTGAAGATGTTAGTCTAACAACTTCGTATAATTATGCTATTGGCTCTTGAAATACACATAGCATTCTAGTGGCCCCATCATTCAACTTGTGTATATAGAAGAACTAGTATAACAAGATGGCATATGGTTGCATTATGCTTCCTTAAAGAGTTGCATGTATGACAACTCCTTCTTGTTGTACTATTGGTCAATATTTTATACAACATGGCAATGAGGTGGGGCCCCTTCTTGTTACCAAACAGACTTGCAAACCAATAAAGAAGAGTAGAGTAATGTACTCAAGAAAAACATGTCATTTTTTTGTTCATTTTGAAGATAGTAGAAATATAGCATGAGGTCATTACATCTATAGACAACTAAATTTGTTCCCACTCAACCATATTAGACTTTATCCTATTCTAACTATTAATTAAATAAATATTGTTTAGTTGTTTAATTCATTCTTATTCTTATTCCTCACCTTTAAGTAAATAAATTTATATTTATTTAATTAAATTCTACCCTTCTATTCTTCTTCGACAAGAATTACATAAATACAAATCATTTAATTCCTCCTTTTACACCTCAAATCCAATTAGTTAGTTCAATCAAATTAATTATCTAATTAACCCTTACACACCTAAACATGATTAATTTAAGTAATTAACTCTAATTCCAATTATCCTTAAAAATATACATCAAATCTTGATCCTCCATTTAATCTAAATAATCTTAACCCTTCATTTACTTCATGTGACTCTCACACGTGTGAGAGGTCACATGTCTCCATCTCCCTTCCCCATGTGATCTCTCACATATGTGAGAGAAGACACATGCAACATTTTATCTTCCCAATGTGTCCCCATGTATGTGTGAGAGGACGCTTCTCCTTAGTCTCTCTTCCCCATTCATCCTCTCACACATGTATGAAGAGAACTCATCCTTAACCATTGGAGTTAGTCAATCCAACCCTGGTCCTTCATCTTCCTTCAATCCTCTCCTTTCTCAAGTGCATCAATTTAATGATCACTTGGCATTCTCCCATCAACTCTAATCTTTGAACCATTCCTAGTGATTGACCTTCAAATCAAATCTAAGTCCTTGATCAATCCATCCTCAAATCTATAAATCGATTATAAAGACATATTGTCAAAGTAATAATAAATCACCTTCATCACAAAGGTATTTTGTTGGTTCTCTAAGAAACCTACATTCTTGTACCACTCACCAAATTAATCTAGAGAAAATTAAGAGGATCAAAGCGACTTCATTTGAGAACTCTCGATGTAGGGTTCCCTCTCTTCGAGCTCAATTCATGTGACTTGAGAGAGAAAGGTAAATATTATTATTAAAATTTCATTTTTTATCATTTCCTTCTTTTTCATGGTTCACATATTTGGCATGCCCAATATTCTAACCCATTTATTTTCTTGATTTGTTGGTAATTTTCTAATGTGCAAGTTATATTTTGGTGCCTTTGTTACACAATAAATTTATTCCTTGTCATTTTGGTCCAATCTCACAAGAACTTTATACCTTGTGAAGTGAAGTAGGAGAATGGGTTACCCTCTTGAACCAAGACATCAGATATATCCTTTCATTTCATAAATTTGAACCTCATTTACCCTTGTGATATATAGAGGACGTTCCTAGCAACCTTGTATATCCTAAATTAAGACCTTTTCTCCATCTTTATTCATGGTGTATCAATAACCATTTAGGCCTAAGAGGCTACCCACTTTACATTTCTAAGATGCTAAGATAGAGCTTACTTTGGGAAAAGCCTTAGCCTCCAAGGTAAGGGGTGTGAATCTGGTACATGACCTTTTCATTCTCTAGCTATCATCATTTTGGTAGATAGTATATTGGCGGTTCCACAAAAATGACACATCCACTTGAATAAAGTTAGATTAGTATTTTTCTTGGTATGTCTTCTTGTTGAAGCTCTTGCACTACTTCCCCCTTCATCCAACTTGATTTCTTGGTGTGTTTTCAACTTTTCCACTTCAAGAAATTTAAACCCTTCTCCTTCAACTATCTAACAAGGTATGTACATGGAGATGGGGGACCCAAAAGTGGCCAAGCGACATTTTGATCCCCTCATAAACATAACATGAGCATGTTATAATGTGCTCATGTTTTTTGTTTTTCTTTAAAGAAAAAATTAAGGCATCTAAACAACATTTTAGAGCATGCTCATGTTGTGTATAAGGTCATTCTTCACTAATTTGTATGTTGAATCACCACTAAAACACTGCCACAATGTCACCAAGGTTGAAGAGGTAAGTATTTTTAGTTTTTTAATGTAAAAATTACATTAAATAGATATTTAGAATTTTTTTTTGAGTGGTTTATCTTTAATTTCTAGGAATTGAGAATGCCCCTCCTATTGATGAAAACCTGCATCATCAATTGATGAAAATCCTCCCAAAGAATAACCAAAAAAAACCCTCCCATATTGCCTCGACATCATCTTGAGACACAAGGAAATATATTATGGAAAATACAAGGAAATAAAAGATAACTTGTAACAATAATTGGAAGGTTGAGAGATCCATCAAGAACAAATTTGCATAGGTCTACCCTCACCAGTTCACTAGAAGTGATTATCTCTTACATAATATCCGTGAATGGGAAAATCAACACAAACAAGAGGGAAGGGAAAAGACAATTTTATGCAAAAAAACTATCCTACAATCAAATAAAATAACAAAAAACATTGAAATCCAACTTGTGTGCATTGTTCATTGATCCAAGAACTAATGAACCCATACACAACCCTTGAAAGAGGTTCCCTATCCATTGGTGCCACCACTAAGGGATAAGGAATAATTTTTGGGATAAGTGGTGGATGGTTTTTTACCATCCTCCATGCAATAACAATCAGGTACCACAATAATTTTTGAGTAAAATCTACTACGATTTTATCCTCAATGAGATCTCAAATTACTTCAACATACGAGATTTCCAAGGTAGAGGTGGGGGCTCATTACAGGATAGAGTGGGGGTACAACATTCCCAAAATAAGAAATTGAGGCCCCTTGCTAGAGCAAATTTTGAGCATGTCACTATCCCTTTTGTTGTGAAGGATGTTGTTGAGGTTGAGATACTACAATCCATTACCCTGCTCACTCACACCCTTTTACAACATGTTAGGCCTCTAGCATAGGATGGTGTGGGCAAGTCTTCCAAGTATCGACCTTCACCTCATTTATATTGAAATTGCAGGTCCTTGTGTGCTTATGGGTCTGAGGATGATCAGAATGCACATAGCTAGTAGTAGGACACATCTATATTGGATCAAATTGTCAAGACATATGAGCTACTAGATTGAACATTTGACATTGATAGACAAGTAAATTTGAACAATGTCAAATTCAATTTATCATATTTCAAGTAAATAATGTTAAGTAGATATTGGCAACTTAATAATGTTCTTTCATTTTTAGATGATCACCACAATTGATACTCCTTGTATTTGTACCATAATGGAACATGGTATTGCCACAACAATATCATCTTTGATTCCTTTGAAAAAAGTATGAGCTAAATTAGAAAAAATTATATTATATTTATTGTTTTATATGTCTAGTAGTGAAATCTTGAAAGATATTCATTTGCAATTTAATGTATATCTTGATTCTTTCCTCAGCACTTCACAACTCTTGTTCATGAACATGCCCTTATTACAGATGAAGAGAGGAAAAAAATGGTTCATAGTTATTACGAGTGTATGGTAAGTGATTTTTTTTTGTCATTGTATGATTCGATTTTTATATATTAATGTGTATACTTTTTATTGTATCAGGTTTAGGTCCATAATATTTTAGAGATGAGATCAAGTTAGTGGATATGAAAACAACCATCATCATATGCCTCCTCATCCAATTGATATGCAAATGCAACTCATGATCTCTTCTCTTCCCCAAGAGGGAAGTGACTATATTAGAGTCCTTTGTTGTATGCCTATATGGCAGTTTTGTAGATATATTTTTGTATTACTAATATGTGGCATTATATGCCTATACAAATTTCTTGTACATTTTTTGTACTTTTAGCGACATATAATATTGTATTCCTATATGAATTCTTTGTTAATATAAATATTTTTTACCATTGTTGTCCATAGTTTTTATAATGATTAATTGAATGAATGAATAATTACACAAGTAAAAAGAGGGAAGACATGTGTTTGATAATAAATGAAGTTGTTTGTTTTGACATTTGGTCATGTACTGCATATAATTTGTTGGTACTTCTCTTTTTTTCTAAATTTTGATGAAATTCTTCATGGTATCATACATCACCTTATTCACCTTTCTACCTAATTATGCAAAATCCTATAGAATATCATCATAAAACTCTTTAATGACTATTCAAAGACATGTGATTGTCATGTGTTTCTTAGAGATATTTCACTATCATTTGACCCCCTTTTCCTTTTCAACTATCAAGATGGGCCTTCCTCTATACCATCCCTCATGAACATCTCTTAAAAGTTTTATGGAAAAAAAAAATACAACCTTATTCATTAGCAAAAGCATATCTTTTGGATAGTTCTAGAAATTTCAAGGGATTGTCTTACTTCTTGATTTTTATCAGTATAATTCCTTCATTTGGAAGAAATCCCTAGAGTTTCATGATGATATTGTGAGATGTTATGATGATCAAATGTTACCAGGAACAATTGGGAGATATGAACATAAATTCAAAATTACTAATGCTAGCATGCATATACATTAGGGTTGGTGGTACTTATTCAATTTTGGCCCTCTAAGTTAAATTTTTCCATTGATTTCCTAAAAACCTATGATTTTGTAAGGGTTTATTGAAAATTATGTATTAGGGCTTTGAAAAATCCCAACCCTTGTCAAAACCCTGAGATCGGCCACATGATGCCCTTTCACTTTTCTTATATTTGATTGATAACCTTTAACCTAGGTCTCCTATCTTTTAAGTTACAACTTTGAGGCCTTTGTTCCATGTGTTTACCAGCCCCTTCCCTAGAATCCTGACTGAGCCCATTATTATCATGTTCTTTTAATAAATTGCTTAAGGCTTTGCACTTCGTTGGGTCCCACAAGATATGTATCTATATTTTGTGTCGTATCTTTGGTTCGTTGAAGTTCTTTTTGTGTTATTATTCTCTCCACAAACCTACAAAATAACCTTTTTCCTCCATATGATGTTGACGTGTATGGGTCTCTAACCAATCAAATCATGAGCTTTGTTTTCATGCAAGTAACTTAAGTCCTTTAGTCAATCCCTCCTTCTATCATTTATTATCAACCCCTTTTTCCCTAGTAGTTTTAAGTTGTTTATTAAAGCACATGCATTTTAGACCCTTTTAAGTCATGCATAGTATATGCATCATCGGGTATTTTATTCTAAAATAATTAGTCTCTGTGAATTAGCAAAAGGACTTTGTCTTGAGAAAAAAGCATGCATCTTACCTTTTTGGCTAGTTATATCCTTCACAAAGAAAATGTTAATCTGAGTTTTTGTTCCCTCAAACTCTCAAAATTGTGCCATGTGTATGGTCTTGGTCACTTCCAATGGTTCACAAAGGAAAGTACTATCAATGAAGCCTCAAAGATTTTCCTTCTACTCCCACGAGTCCTCAAAATGGTGACACGTGTCTAGGTGTTGTGTGAAAGAAAAGAAAGTTTTATTGTCACATAAAGAGTTTTGAATCCCTATGATCATCGTCGATCTTCAACAATCAACGGTCCACATTCAAAAGAAAAGAACAACTACTATTGGTTGTGTGCTCAAGAATATGATGAAATTGTTGGTTGATTGATATGTATCTACCAAATTCTTGAGGGTATTGGCTTAATTACCTCATTTATCATTACTCAAAACACAAAGACAAGATACTAGATCAAAATTGTTGTAGATTTCTAGACAAACAGTGATTTTCACAATGAAATTAGGGCTTTTTATAGACAATAAGCATGTAAATTCAACCATCTCTATGAATTTTGGGCATCAAGGGTTGATTGTTAGCTAGTTTTAAATATTCAAAAAAGGAATTTTAGAGCTTTGGGAGGGTTTAATCATGAAGAATTTTACATAAATATTCTTTGAAGTGTAAAATTTAGAAACCCTAGTTTTACGAGTATTGAAACTCTAGAAGGAAAATTATGGATGGAACTTCAAGAGGTATAAAGAGTTGTCTTGATGATGATATAATGGATTAGTTTCTAGGATCTATTAAAAGGTCTAGAATGGCACATAGGTCTGGGATTTTAGCTAATAGAATTTTTTATCAAAATGAAAATTATAGACCCAATAATTCCTACTAAAGGTTAAGCCTGATTTAAGCACGTATTCAGGAAATCCCTAGTAGATAGGCCTATATAAAACATATGGAGATTAGGGATTGGAATATTGGTCATGCTGAATGTATTTGTAATTGTTGATCTAACTAGAGCAATTGCATAGGCATACAATCTTGAGAAGAAATAATTGTATTCATTAAGTAGAAAATTCTTAATGGCCTTGGATAGAGCTTACATTTACAAGGTTTTCAATCTAAACCCTAATTCCCAACTACCTATAGACTTGGGTGCTCTCACAAAAGAATACCAAAGGCATAGGGATATCTCTAAGGTAAAGTGGTTTTAATTTTTCAGACCTAGAGGGCCTAATAGAAAATTAACAATATTTTCTAGTGGAGAGTTGAAACCTTTCATCTATGACATTTGAGGACTAATTTGAGAAGGCGTACTTGTTATATCAAGTTTTGGGCCTAGACAATGAGATTCAGATGTTAGTGAATCTAATGGTATTATTTATGGATATTCAAAGTAGAGATGTGAAGAAACCATATGACTATGCAGGCTACAGTTCAGAAGAAATTCATAAATCCTTGAGCTCACTGAAGAAGGATAGAAACATAGTGTATTTGAAATGGTATTCATTATTGTGTCTGTATAGTCGTAAAATTGCATTCCTTGCAATTTCACATACATTATTGTGTCTGATTTAATGTTTGCTCCCTTAGCATCTTGAGTAGGCTCATTTTATCCCCTGCATCAACATTCTTCCCCTCTTAGGATGCTCCAACACCCCTCTTTAATAGCTACCGATGCATGTCAACTTTACATCAAACCATGTGCTTTTCCTGTTATCGTCGTTTTGTAGCATGACATGTCGAGACACTAGTGCACCATGCAGACGTCTGCATGCCACACTAGCGTCCTACGATGTTTCAACACTCAAACAGTTGTCTCTGAGCATGTATGCCACTTGTCCTCACCTTTTGTCAGTGGTAATGACTGGGACACCTTGTAACGGTTGGAGAAGCTTCTTTTCTCTCCTTAAAAGCAGTCTTTTCACTCCATTTGCATCTTCTAACTTCTTCTAGCTCAACTCTCTTCTACTTCTAGCTTCATTCCAGCTTCTTCCTCTCCTTCTTGGCTCCTCACTCAAATATTTTACCATCTTTCTCTTGCTTGCACAACTCCCTTCTTTGTTACAACAAAACCTTCAAGCTCTCTTTACAACTATTTCAAGCTCTCACAACAATCCTTTGTAGCACACTCTTGGCTCTCATAGCCTCATCTCCCTTGTCTCATGCTCTAGAGAATCTTGGGATTCCATATCCTCTAGCTATTGCATCTCATACTTTGTGATATGATTTCTCCTCCTTGAGCGGGGATTGATTTTATCACCTCTTTTGTGACATAGTTTCTCCTCCTCGAGCAGGTTTTGATTTTATCACTCATACTTGGTGGTGCGGGTTCTACTCCTGAGCAGGTTTTGCTTTCACCACGTGATTTTCTCCATTTTGGTTCATCTCTCTCTATCTATCTGGTTGTCTGTGGAGGTGGGAACACCAAAATGAGGGTGTGACTAAGGAAAACCCCTATACAATCCCAACCATTTCTCTAGATATTACATATGTAGGTATTCAAGATATCTACTAGTTGGAGGCTTCATTACTTGGATTGTTGTGAACACCTTTCCTTTCTTCTCCTTATTTCTATAATTTCTACTTTTTTATACTTCAGTTCTTTTACATTTTGTCATTTTCCTATATTCTGTAAGTTCTTAAAAATCAGAGTATAAGTAGCCACTTAGCCATTTTCTATGATATTCTCGCTTTCTGGCCCATACAAGACACAAGCGTGCCTCTGGGATGCTAGTGTGTCGCGCTGTCATCCATATTTCATGCTTCTGTCCTTTGGCCGAGAGCTTGTCAGTTTGTCCAAAAAAATTGTGTGACCTTCTCTTTCCAATTCTAAAACTTTCACGTTGTTCCTGAGGTAGTTTAGGGCAATTCACCTCGTGAGGTTCTTTGAATGAAGAGAACTCGTTAGTATTGAATCCCCCTTCTCTACATTTTTGTGAACCCAATGTGAAGAAGGGCATTTTTTCAATAAACTAGGAATTTATTTACCCCTACTTGGCGGGGTCATAACTTTTGACTCGGTGCTCAGAATTCAGAATCATTTGCACCGTTGGAAATGTCTCCTAGAGAACTAGTTCAATCCCTAAAATACTAGTGCCTCCAATAATTGAATTTTAGGGACCAACGCAAGTTTTGACCTCAAATTCCACTTCGAAAACCTTCAAAAATGCAAATTACTAGAACCTAGAAAATACCAAAAAAATTAGAAAATCCAGGTTTTTGGTTTTTCTTTGTTCTTTCACCAAAATGAATTTAATATCTTCTTTTATTAGTTCAATATCTATTTTTATTCAAAATTTTAATCATATTCCATTTCATGCATGTGATAGTGACTTGGCTTTGCCCATGTCACTTAGTATCTTTGATCCTTCTCACAAAAGTCCTTTGGCTTCGAAGGATATTTTGTCACAAGAAGATGAAATCATTGATACCTTTCTTAATGTTACTCTACCTTCTCTTCATTCCAATGCATTCTCTTATGGAGATGATGCATTTGTAAATAATGAATTTCTTATCTATTCCAATGCACTCTCCTCTAGAGAAGATGTAATAGTGAACGATAAGTCTCCTTCCACATTTTATCTTGTTTGGATTGATGTTGAGAATATGTCTTCAAATAATTATTTCACTAGTTGTGATGATTCAGTAAATGTAATCTATGTCTCTGTTGCCCCTCCAAGGCCTAAGAGACCAATCATTTACCTAACTCTAGCTATTCCTTCTCTTAAAAGGGGTTGTTCTATTAATGGTTTTCCATTTGATAGCAACTCTCCTGATATTTCTAAGGCTCCCTCTTATAGAGCGGTAGCCCATACTTATGAGAATAGTATGAATAAACAACCAATCCTTCATGAAGAACCTAAACCTACAACTAAAGAACCTATTTATTATGATCTTGTCGAGCAACTCCAACTTACTCCATCTAAGATCTCACTATGGAACTTGCTTTAGTCTACTCCGGTTTATCAAAGTATGCTTCAGGAAGCCTTGCAAAATATCCTCTTGCCTTCTTCTGCTAGGCCAATGGATGCTAATGTGTTGATGGTGTATATTCATGTGGATTCGCTGAATATTACATTTTATCCGTAGGAACTCCTGCCTTCAGAAGTAAAGAAGCAAGTGGACCCTCTAATGATCATAGTTAACATTAATAAAATTGGCATTAGACATACTCTCGTTGACATTGGTTTGGCACTCAATGTATGTAGCTTTGATCTATTTCCTAAGATTAAGATTAATTTGTCTTCTCTTAATGCTTCTTCTGTTGTTATTCATGGGTTCGATAATGTTAGGTGATAAGCTCTAGGTACAATAGTATTACCTTTGTAGCTTGGACCAGTTACTCCACCCACTCTAGTATATGCTATGTCAAAAAAATTACCATATAACCTTCTTCTTGGTAGACTATGGATTCATGCTATGGGTGCAGTCCCATCTACCTTGCAAAAATCTATTAAGTTCATTTGCAATAATAAAGTAGTCATAGTCAAGGCTAACCTTGATGCTATGCACTTATGTGAAATGGTAATTGTTGGTTAGGTTTTGGTTGTGCCTACTCTTATCCCTTCAGTATCTTCCAATATGTTGAAGTTTACCCCAACAGTACCTACTACAAAGGGTACTCTTGAGATAAATGTCCCTAAAGAAGATCCTTATGAAGTGAGAAACCGTAAGTCTTCTCCTTCTTCTTAAAAGAATGCATATCTTGGTGATTATTTGGGTTCTCTAGACTTTACAAACTCCTTCATTGGGGAATATAAAGCCAACTTGATCCACTCAGACCTTCCAATAACATCATCCATACCTGCTATCAAATATGGTCATCCTTCTACATCGCGGGATAATGTGGATGCAAATTGTAATGTTCTTAGTGTTGATTCTCCTTCTGAGGAAGATGATTTCACTTCTACTGAAGAGGTTAATGTTAGTAATCCCATTAGGAAGGATGATGGCAGTCTCATAGAGGAGTATAATCCATGTTGCCAGAATAATACTCTCCATGGAGATCCTCCTTTGTCTTCTACCTTCATATCTTCTTCTTGTGAGCAGTCAGACCTTTCTCCACAAGAGAAAGGTTTGCTTCCTACTCATTATTTATCTAATCAAGAGTGTATTTTGTTGTGGCTTCTTAAATCCCACTTGATCACCCTTCCTTCTCCTACATGTAATAAATTTCATAAGCATGGTAAAGCAAAATATTCTTTTTGTGCATACCATTGAGTGCTTGGCCATTCCACTAGTGGATGTAAGGCCTTGAAAGATAAAATACAACTTCTTGATTCATATGCCATCACTCAATAATTTGTTGATGCACCTGCCTTTACTTCATATGACAAGTGATATCGAGGTCTATCTCTATCCTGCATGCTCTAAGTATCCTACATGGTTCTCCTCCCCTGTATGTTGGGGGTGGTGATAACTCATTTTGGAGATGTGTGTCCTTCTTAAGAACCCCTCTATTCACTATCTATTTCAAATGAAGCATCCCTTGAGTGGGCCCCATTTCTCTCTTAAAGGGTTCCCAAGGGACACCCTTTGAAATAGTTTCTCTCAAATGAACTTATTAGCATCTAGCTTGGGGGCATCCTGACTAGACCTCACTTTTCAAACAGCGCATCCCTTGAGTGGACCCCTCTTCTTTTGAAGGGTTCCTAAGGACCCCTTTGAAAGCTTCCCATTCTATCGATGGTCCATGTGACTATCCACTTACTTTCCTGTGTGGCTACTTTTGATTTGCAAGTGTGCTTGTGAAGCTGCTTTCTGACTCTACAGAGTCTGCTTTCTGACTCTACAGATTATGGTTTCTTAGGTTTCCTCCATGTGAGAGATCTTGGGGGATACCTCCCTATAGGTCTGTGGGTCTGTGGGGCACTTCTTCTAAGCTTCCTCCATGTGAGATATCTTGGGGGTGTCTCCCCTGCATGTCTATAGATCTATAGGGTGCTTTCTTTGGGCTTCCTCCATGTGAGAGATCTTGGGGGATACCTCCCTGCAAGTTTCCAAGTCTATAGGGTGCTTTCTTGGCTTCCTCCATGTGAGAGATCTTGGGGGATGCTTCCTTGTAGGTCTATGGGTCTATAAGGCACTTTTTTGGGTATCCTCCATGTGAGAGATCTTGGGAGACACCTTCCTTGTAGGTCTACGGGTCTGTAAGACACTTTCATCGGGTTCTTCCATGTGAGAGATCTTGGGGGATACTTCCTTGCATGCCCATGGGCCTATAAGACACTTTTCTTAGTTTCCTTCATGTGAGAGATCTTGGAGGACACCTTCCTTGCAGGTCTGCAAGCTTGTGAGGTGCTTACATTCTTAAATTCTCTTTCTTCTCAATTGTATATACCAGATTGAAGATCTGCATCTTCTTCATCCTTAGTATATACTCTTTCTCTCTTCATCTTAGAATCTTTTTATGTGTTAGTGCTTTTAATTTGGGGACAATGCATAGTACTGAGACAACCTTCTACATCAAGGTCTCTTTACTTTGCTGACTTGAATCCTTTAGCTTTTATGTTCTAACATTATTGTCTAGTGCAAGTTTTTCTTGTCTAATGCATTTGTTTTGCAAGTCTTCATCTTGGGGGCATGCTTCTGTGGTTTGAAGAGTTGTATACTTCCTCTATAGTATCCTTTTGGCATATGACATTATTTATGTTTCATATATTTCCTTTAGCGTGCATATTAATGTGGATTCATATGCTCGCTAAAGTGGGGGAAAAATGTGTAGTCATAAAATTGCACCCCTTGCAATTTCACATACATTCTTGCATCTGCTTTAGTGTCTACTCCCTTAGCATCTTGAGTAGGCTCATTTTAGCCCCTGCATCAGCCTTCTTCCCCTCACAGGATGCTCCAACACCCCTCTTCAACAACTACCCTTACATGTCAACTTTGCATCAAACTATGTGCTTTTCTCATTATCGTCGTTTTGTAGCGTAATGTGTCCATACACTAGCGCATCATGTAGACATTTGTGCATCGTGCTAGCATCCTATGATTTTTCAACACTCAAACAACTATCTATGAGCACATTTGCCACTTGTCCTCACCTTTTTTCAGTGGTAACAATTGAGATGCCTTGTAGCAACTGGAGAATCTTCTTTTCTCTCCTTAAAACTAGTCTTTTCACTCCATTTACATCTTCTAACTTCTTCTAGCTTAACTCTCTTCTACTTTTAGCTCCATTATTTTTCTTCTAGCTTCACTCTAGCTTCATTCCAGCTTCTTCCTCTCCTTCTTGCCTCCTCACTCAAACATTCTACCATCTTTCTCTTGCTTGCACAAATCCCTTATTTGTTACAACAACACTTTCAAGCTCTCTTTACAACTCTGTCAAGCTCTCACAACAATCCTTTGCAACACACTCTTGGCTCTTGCAGCCTTATCTCCCTCATCTCATGCTTGTGAGAATATTGGGATTCCATATCCCATAGCTATTGCATCTCATACTTTGTGATACGAGTTGTCCTCCTTGAGCAGGGATTACTTTTATCACCTCTTTTGTGATATGGGTTCTCCTCCTCGAGCGGGGTTTTCTTTTATCACTCATACTTGGTGGTTTGGGTTCTACTCCTGAGTAGGTTATCCTTTCACCATACACTTTTCTCCATTTCGGTTCATCTCTCCCTATCTATCTAGTTTTTCGTGGAGGTGGGAACACCAAAAAAAGGGTTTGACTGAGGCAAACCCCTATATAACCCCAGCCATTTCTCCAGATCTTATAGATGCAGGTATTGAAGATATCTACTAGCTTGAGGATTCATTACTTGGATTGTTGTGAGAATCTTCTTTCCTTTCTTCTCCTGATTTCTATCACTTCTACTTTTTTATTCTTCAATTTTTTTACATTTTGTCATTTTCCTATATTCTGTAAGTTATTAGCAATTAGAGTAGAAGTAACCACTTAGCCATTTTCTCTGATATTCTCACATTTTGGCCCGTACAAGACACAAGCGTGCCTCTGGGATGCCAACCTACCGTGGTGTCATCTGTATTCCACACTTCCATCCTTTTGTCGAGAGCTTGTCAATTTATCCAGAAAATCTTCGTGACTTGCTCTTTCTGATTCTAAAACTTTCACATTGTTCTTCAGGTAGTTTAGGGAAGTTCACCCCGTGAGGCTCTCTGAATGAAGAGAACTCATGAGTAGCGAATCCCCCTTCTCTACAATGTCACATCATTTTATTCAATGGAGATGGTATATAGTCCCAAAACATGAAATTAGAGCTATGAATGATCGAGAAAGAATGTTTCTAGTCTAGGAATTGACTTTAATATGGGATAAGGACCATGAGAAGTCTAACTACTTTATT
Source organism: Sequoia sempervirens (assembly GCA_007258455.2). Taxonomy (NCBI): domain Eukaryota; kingdom Viridiplantae; phylum Streptophyta; class Pinopsida; order Cupressales; family Cupressaceae; genus Sequoia; species Sequoia sempervirens. The sequence goes on along the minus strand of VDFB02270651.1, from coordinate 284,608,511 downwards.
TTTGAAGAATTTTTTGTTATAACAATCCTTATGAACTTTGGTTTGTCGATGGATTAGAGGATATAAAATGAGGTGAGACATTTTTTGAGGCTAAATAACCTTCTCCCAAAGAAGGGGAATAATCACAATCAAGGTGATTGGTTCTTCTACATAGATGCTACTATAATCAGGGTGTATGGGTCCCCAATTAAACCTCATGTGCTCCCAAAAATTTACCAGACTGAATTGCCTTCAAGTAAATCATATGGAAATTAAATAAGTCTAACAAGACTCATTTTAGGAATAACAAGAAATGTGTCTTTATCCCTTCTATAGTGGTATTTTCATATTTTCAAGTGACATCAAGGGAGGGAATGGATTTGTTCTTGGGAAAGTTACTACCTTATAGAATGAGGGTGGAGAGGATTAGGAGGTGTGATCTAGAACATTTCATCAATGACCAAAGAACAATTTTCAAACCAACACCCTTCTCATATGAGTATGAAAGTGTGAAAGATGTGATTAGAAATTGTTCCACAAAGAAGGAAGTCATAAAAAGAAGAGTTTTGTGGGTAAAGATTCAGATTGATGATATAAAGAGGAAGTAGGAAGATACATCATTTGAGGGATCATTTTCACACATCACAAATCCCATAAGGAGGACAATGATCATTTTTATAGTGCCAATGAATTTCTTTGGCATGTGCCAAATCCCCCAACAAGTGCTCCCGACACCTTTACTTCCCAAAGGGATATACCACAAAGTCCCCAATAGGTTACCCCTATGAATAGTGATCCTAGCCCTGCAAAAAAAAAAAAGAACAAACACACAATTAGTACCAAATGTAAGTTAGAAACATCATTCCCCATGGAATTCATTTGAAATGCACAAAACAAGAAATGGAATGAAGAACACAAATAAAAGCTTTCAAATCCTATTTAATGCAAACAAAATCTCAATCCCATGGGGAAATTGGTACCATTTTGATGTGGAAAATGGCCCTTTCCCAATCCCTTGTAAGCTTGAATGATGATTTTATGAAGATTTGATGCTTCCTTGGTGAAATTCCTGCATAACCTAGCTATGAAGATGTGAAAATCGATGAACAATGGATGAGAAAATTCAAAATCTCAAGATAATGTCTTTGCATGAAGTTGTGGATCCAAAATCTAAATGATAGCTTCTTATTTATAGATGAGAATGATAGAGGATGAGGAAAAATGGATGAATGTGGGATAAAAGACCAACCAATAGCATAAAGCCACTTTTCAACATGTGAGTGGACAAAGGTGGAGCACATTTTGGTCACTGTGCAATTAAATGCAATTAGGTGGAATTTCAAAATGGATGAAATGACAAGTTGGAGGGAGAAGAAAATGAAGTTAATGCCACTTGGTTGAAGGAAAAGGACATGCAAGAGGTTTAAATGCCTTGTTGGCTGTACAAACCCTTTTGGAGGGATTTTTCAAACTTGGAGAATATTCCCTTTTTGATGCCTTTTTGAATGAAAAAGGAGATTTAATAAATCAATTAAAATGATTTTCATGAGCAAGTTGCAAAATCTAGAGTATTTGGTGATTAAGATTAAGATTAATTAGGATTTGATTAATTTAAATGGAGATTAGTTGATTTGACCATTTTGACTTAGACTTTTGGATTAATTTAAATCAAAATGAGAAGAAAATGAATTTAGATTTAATTGAATAAATATTTTGATTTATTTAATTAAATAAGATGGTGTTAGATTAAATCAAATAAAGATTAATTTATTTAATTTAATAGAATGACTTTAGAGATTTAATTAAATCAAGTGAATTATTTAATTAAAGAGGGAGAAGATGACTTAATCAGATAAAATTGATTTATTTAATTAAGAGGTGAAATGTGATGAATTTAATCAAATGTAGACCATTTAATTAAATGTTTAGAAAAGGAGATGATTCAGGATGAAGCAGTGTTGGTAAATTAGGATCAATCAGTACATTTTTTGTGTCTACACTTTGCCCCTCTTTGAAGCAATGTACTTGTTGCGTTGGTTCAAAGATAACCTTGTCATGATAATTTTTTTTAAAAAAATCAAATTTTTAAATGCCCTACTACTGCCTCGGTGACAGAATCATGCTAGTATACTACCCCCTAGAGAGATTGGACAAAAATTTGGATTTTTGGGTGATCTAGCAAAAAAGGAGGACAAGGTGCCTAACGGGTCCATAAAGGGTCCAAGATGCCAAAACACATGCAAAAACATGAAAAATGATGCAAAATGACCCTCAGTTGGATGAAAACGGGATCGTGGGTCCAAAACCCTAGTTGGATGGCTAAATACGGTAAAAAAACCCTAACTTTCAAGCTTAAATAGGCCTCAAGGGGCCACTTCCAATTCATTTGCACACCTAGCCTTTAGAGATTCTTGTTTTTTGAGCTCTGAGCACTAATCGAGATGGTGCAATGCATGCTTCCACAACACATTTTTGAGTGCATGTGAGTGTACTAGTGGCTACCAGGCATAAGACTAGTGGTATGTGACCCTTACTCAACTCATTTTTTTATCTTTCGTGCACATTTATTAGGGTCCAAAGGTCAAACAAGTCAAGAAGTACAGTTTGGTGCCATTGAATGTGCTAAATTGATGTCGCGCAACCTTAAAATGCACCACTAGTGAGAGTTGCACCGTGGTGGTCCAGTTTAGAGTTTAGAGTTTAGCACTCAAAGTCTGTCGCACATGCAAATTGCGCTATGATGATGGAATTTGAAATTTAGATTTAGGGGTCAAACTAATGCATGGTCAAACTACATCGTGGTGGCGGAGTTTGGAGTTTGGAGGGTTCCAGTGGCACAGTTTGGAACTTTCAAACAATGACACATTTACAAACAGCAACGCATTTGTTGTTTCAATCATGCAAACTCCAAACATAATCTCATTTTTTTACGAAACTTGACGTGGTGACTTTACTGATGGAGGAGGACATGGAGTCGGTCCATTCAAGAGAGAACAAGTCCTTGATTCTAGGAAGATTGACTTAGAATCCCGGTTTACATGAGTTGTTGTAGGAGCATCTGGGGGTGATTGGGCTCTGGTACATTGTGTATGCCCCAGCCATCAGGACACACCTTGGGATGATGACAACACTAGCAAAGAGATGGCACAATGAGACATCCTTGTTTGACTTCCCTACAGGCGGGGTGATAGAGACCCTAGAGGATGTGTGGCATATTTTTTGTTTGTTGATCCACAGAGAGTGGATCATCTATGATGTGGACGCCAAGATAGAGGCTTTCTATGATGTCATGGGCCTAGATGAGATCAATTTTTCTGAGGGACAGATTGAGCTAGAGTGGTACAAGGGCACAATGCCGACATTTAGATTGATCATAATCACTATCATCTTAGGACTTGTGGCACTAGATCGATGTGGGTGGTATTTCAATACAAGATGGGGTCTTTCCTGGAAGCGAATGCTCTGACGGAGAGAGTGCTTTGCATGGGGGCCAGTGATGTTGGCCTCCCTCTACCATCATCTACATGAGTTTGCATACTACGATAGTCAGACTATCAGAGCAGGGGTCACATTACTGCACATCTGGGCTTAGGAGCACTTTGCGGTACTTTATAGACAAGTCACACCAGTCAACATGGGGCCAGATGACCCAGTCATTTAGAGATATAGGGGTGGACTAACTTTTACACATACAGGGGCAACCAACATCCATCACTAGCAGAGGGTCATCAATGAGATGCTATTTTTACTTGGAGGCCTTGGCTCGGCATGCCCGCCTGGTATGACAATGTACAATAGTTGTTCTTTGCTAGGCAAGACCATCTTATGCAGGGTAGAGAGCACATGATGATAGAGCATTATCTATTGGACCGATTTTCCAGATAGTTTGGGGATGCACAGGATAGACCCGATGACCAGTGTGTGGTGATATTTGTGTGTACTATGAGGGAGACCACATGGGGTTGCACGATCCCTCCGAATGAGGTAGTGGACTCCTTCAGATAGCTGATGGCCAAACCATGGCCATACGATCAGGGGCCAATGGTCCTAGGATGACACAGGCCTACTGAGATTGGTTTCATCCTCCAGTGAGATTTATAGTTACTGGTGCATTGATACTGCGAAGGAGACCTAAAGGGTCGTCAGCAGGGCAGGGGTGGGGGAGAGGAGGCAGAGGAGACAGGGACAAATACAAAGATAGAGATGGCCCACCTCTAAATCAAAGGGGACAAAGAGACCAAGCACCTAGTCACCAACAGAGGGATGAGGATGGAGACAAAGAGAGAGACGGGGATAGGCAGCAGAGAGATGCCCTGAGGGATCACCAATAGTAGCCACCGCCACCGCCACATCCACCCTAGCTAGACCAAAGATATGCTTTTACCCAGCAGTTACAGGCATAGATTTCCACCTTGATAGCTGAGAGGGATCAGGTGAGGGCCGAGCGGGATCAGGCCGTCGAGTAAAGATAGGCCACCAAGCTCCAGTTGGCATAGGAGACCGGTAGATGTCAGTAGCTAGAGGCCACACAGGGCAGGACTATTCCTGTGAGGATGTACCATGAGGTGGTATAGGAGGCACAATACTATAGGATTCATTACCATCTAAGCAACATGGGCGGAAAACTTCTCACAGTAGATAAGGAAGAGATAGGACCAACTCAAGAGACAACCAGGTGAGGGGAGCAGCCATTAGGGCTAGCCTCACATTTTTGACCAGAGACAACATTTTCTTTGAGATGCATGAGCTCTATTTTTATAGCCCTGTGGGTGATTGTACTATATTGATTGATATACACATTTGATCCTGATTCATGTACTATGACAGTTGTATTATTATTTTGATGATATATGAGAAAATATGGTTTGATGTTTGATGATGTTCTATCTTATTTATGCATGATGGATGGATGTATCTTATTTTCTATATGTGATGTTCTATATGTGATGCGATGACTCTATCCTATGTGATGCATGTATTCTTTTTTATTCTATGTGATGTAATGTGATGTATGATGTTATGATGTGATGTAGTGATTTATGGATTTATTTCTTTTTCAGTATCTTTACTATACACTTTTTATGATGATGTATGGATGATGCAAATGCTTAGACTAACAAATCTATATTATGCACTTAATGGATGATGATGATAAAATGTATGAGATGCAATGACATATTCTTTTTCAATACCTTTTTCATGTATGATATGGTGATGCATTTATGGATGACATGATGATGCACATGATATGATGTGATGATGCTTTTAATAATGATGCCTATGTGATGATGCATTTGAAATGATATGATGCACATGGTATGAAAATGCTTATATGATGATGCAAATGGGTGATATGATGTATATGTGATGTATATGATTATAAATGGATGCAAATGTATGGTTTGTGAGATGCATAGAATAACCAATCTATGTTATGCAATGATGAAATGCAATGCATATGAGATGATAAGTGCTTCCTACATGATATGATATGATATGCATTATGTTGATGGTTTGTGGATGTAGGATGGATGCATTAGCGATGATTTTGATTAACTGTCATGGTACCATGTTAGCACAGAAAGAAGTAAGAAGAAATAAGAGAATCCAACAAGTCAACTTTATTAAAGATGATGATAATGATGATTTGCTTACCAGGAATTGGGACCTTAAAAGGGCCATTTACCTTATGTTTGATAACACACGTAGGCACGATGCATCAAGGTATAAAGAACTAGGATGGCGTTGTACCTAGTGTGATGGACTTTGACTTGGCAATCAGATAGGATTACTCCTATTCACACCTAGCATATGGAACCTTATTTAAAATTCAGTTTAGATATTCCAAACATCTTGGAACAAAACATAGAAAGGAAAGCCTTCCTATGTGGTCAACAAGAAACTTAAAAAATCCTCCCTACATCCAAACAAAGTACACATGACCAAGGTTATATTACAAGAATATCCCACAAGCATAATAGATAAAAAGATAATGATTGTTGCCCCCATTCCTTTCTCTCTAAATCCTTTTGTTTGGGACATCATCGAGGGGTCACCAGAATGAGCACAATAAGATAAACCAAAAGACAAAGATAAAGTAAACAAACAAGCTAATGTTCTTCAATACCGCTAGCCAAGACTAAACTACGGTGATGCCTGATGTTGATGTACATTATAGGAAGGATGCATACTAGGACATAATGTTATCAAATGATTTGGGATTGATTGGATGATGGGATATTAATACCAAGAGTTGACCAACTTGTTTACTCACTGACCTAGACTTAAGACTTTGACATTTTTATTTTTCACTTTTGAATTGTTAGACTTGTTTCCAGCTGTTTCACCAAAGGTTGAGGACGATGATGATTTATTATGAGTGATATTTATTTTGGGTGAACACGAGATGGGGATGGATGGATTTTTTCAAATATTTGGATGTTTTTGATGTTTTTTGAAATGTTTTGAGGTTGTTTTTGGTATTTTTGAGATGTTTTACAAATGTTTTTATTTTTAATTTTCCAATGCTTTGAGGTTTTCTAAGATTTTGACCAAGAGACTAACCTAAAGACCTACCCTAGGGGCCTCGAGGGATGATCAACATATTAGCCTTGCCTATGTTATACACGCAGAGACCATGTAGTTTGACTAAAACAAACTCGATTATTGATGAGATATGGAAAAATGGACTGCCAGTTTATTATGACAGACTCCTAAAGGATTGACCTAAGTGTCTCAGGAGATGATCAAAGATCAACCTTGCCTACATTCATAGCTTAGAGACCCGTAGTTCAAAAAAAAAACTTTGTTTTTGGCTTTTTGACCTATTTTTGGATTTTCTTGGTTTTTTGAATGCTTTTGGATTTTTCTATTTTAGGGAAGACTCCAAGAATATACACGAATCTGATCTGATGAGAACATTCCCCCAGTGTGATGCAATAGACTATTTTGATACAGGTAGGACAAACTGATCTTAAGAATGGGTCAAGTAGTACTAGGAGGGATCATGACATGAACACATGACCAAGATATGATGCAGATGCAAATGGATGATAGATGGAGATATGGAATGCGATGGATGATGGAAGCATAATGGATGAATGATGCCAACTGAGTCATGGATATTCTAGTGGATGGAAAATTTTTATTTACACAAGATGTTTTTTTGCTAGGTTTTCACCAAGGTACTTGCCCAGAGCACCACCTAAGTGGTTTTCACTAGAGGACAATTTTTCTCTTTACTATTTTTAATCCTTTTTCTGATTTTTCTGATTTTTTTATTTTTTGATTTTTTCCTTGTCACCAAGACACCTATTTTCTAGGTTTACATCAGGGTGACCATTTTTTTAGGACATTTTCTCTTTTTTTTTGTATTTTTGGTTTTATACTCCTCAAGATTAGGCATAAAACTTTTTGAGATGAGAGTTGTTCATAGGCTCCTATAGGGGTTCACCTTCGAGTGTTGATAACTAATATTCCCCTCTCTTGTAACTTGCTATGATGACAAAGGGTCCCAACCAATTAGGTTCAAACTTGCCCTTGCTATCTGGATTTGGAACATTCTTCTGATTCTCCTTGAGAAAAAGTTCCCCAACTTAGAAGGCCCGACTCTTGATCTTCTTGTTATAACTCCACTTGAGTTGGTTTTGATACACCTGCAAATGGTTTAAGGCATCCATATGCCACTCATCTAGTAGTTCCAGCTCATTCAGTCATGATACCCGATATTATTCATCTGTGATGAGATTTTGTAATGATATTCTCAGTGACAGGAGCTTGATCTCAATAGGGAGTATGGCTTCTAATCCGTAGACCAGGGAGAATGGGGTGGCACCTGTTAGTGTGTGGATACTTGTTCGATAGGGCTATAGGGTAGGATTCACCTGCAAATGCTAGTCACGACTAGCGTCATTGACTGTCTTTTTGAGGATTTTTAGGATGGTCTTATTTTTAGCCTCAGCTTGGTCATTTCCTTAGGGGTAGTATGGGGTGGAAAAATGATGTTGGATATTAAACTTGTGGCATAGGTTTTGAACATCCTAATTCTTGAAAGGTGTCCCATTATCTGAGATAATAGCTTAAGGGACACCATAACAAAAAATTAAGTAGTTCAGGATGAACTTTGATATCTGCTTCCCTGTGATATAGGTCATGGGAATGGCTTCCACCCACTTTGTGAAGTATTTAGTGGCAGTGATGATAAAATTATGTCCACTAGATGAGGTGGGGATAATTTTTCCAATGAAATTGAGGCCCCACTATGAAAAGGGCCAAGGTGTGACAATCAGGTGGAGCTCTTGGGTTGGTGCATGGATGAGGTCCCCATGTTGTTGACATTGTAGACACCTTCAGAAATAGTCATGTTCTTCCCTTTCCATTGTAGGCCAATAGTACTCCATCCTCAGTAGTTTCTTGGCCAAGGTCATACCACTTTAATGTGAACAAAGAATTTCATTATGTACCTCGGTTAAGGTGGTTAATGCCTCCTCAACATTTAAGAAATGTGACAGTGTTCCTTCAATGCTTCTACGATATAGGGTATCTCCTAGGATGAAAAAAAAGGATGATTTTTGAAAAAGGCTCTTTTGAGGTTCAGGGTTATGTCAGCAAGGACGACTCCTATTCTTAAGTAAGTGTATATATCATGGTACTATGGATCACTAGGACCAATGATTTCACACACAAATTTAGACATTGGTACCTCAAATGATGGCATGAGAAGCTGCTCTATGAGGAATTATTGCTTTGAAACATTATGTGGGACATCTAGGAGTGATTTGATTGTAGCCATTACATCTTCCACTTTGTTGTTTGCTCTTGGTAGCTACTCAAATGTGATATCAATGAAGAACTCCTTAAGGCTTTCCACCTGTTTCTTATAGGGAGTCAACTTGTCATCCTTTGTTTGATACTCATTGTTTACCTGGTTGATTATGAGTGTCATGATCTACCACTGCACTACAATTCTCAACCCTATGACCGGAGCCTCATATTCTATGATGTTATTTGTGCACGAGAATGATAGCTTGTATGATTTTGGAATGCAATCCCCTTGTGGGGTGATGAAGAAGATTCTTTCTCCTGACCCATGTTGCATGTAGGATCCATCAAAGTACATTTTCTAGTGATCTGCCACACTAAGGTTAAAGATTGATTCATCAAGGAACTCTAATACAAGTGGATTTTCTGCATATATTGGTGCTTATGCCAACTTATCTAAAATTGCTTGTCCTTTGATGGCCTTGCATTCCACATACTCAATGTCATGCTTTGTCAAAATTATAACCCACTTTGTTGTTCGCCTTGTGAGAGTTGCTTTGGAAAGAAAGTACATAAGGGGGTCTATCTTTGTGATGAGCTTTATCTAATGGGCTATCATGTAATGTCTAAATTTTTGTGCTACAAATACAACTGCCAGACATGCCTTCTCAATGGATGTATAATTCAGTTCATGGCCCACCATAGTTCTGTTGATATAATAGATAACTCTCTCTTTTCCATTTTCGTCATGTTGTGCTAAGAGAGCATCAAGAGCCACTATTGTTGCCAATATGTATAAGATCAGGGGTTTGCCTAGAATTGGTAGCATGAGGACTGGTGGTGTAAGTACTCCTTGATCTTGTTGAAGGCCTTATCACATTTCTCATCCCACTTGTACACTACCCCCTTGTGGAGTAGGTGAGAATAGGGGACAACCTTGTCAGCTAGTTGCGCTATGAATCAATGGATGGATTGGAGTCTTCCTTGTAGGCCTCTTAGCTGTTACAATGTCTTTGATGCTTCTATTTCAAGAATTTCCTTGACCTTGGTAGGACCTGTAGACACGTAAAATGTACCGATTGATATTGTGCATCTAATCCTGACCACTAACGTCGTTTCGTCCTGAATCATCATTCGGTCTAACCATTTAATCAAATACCCTTATCTAATTAAATTCATCAATATTCCTCTCTTAATTAAATAAATCAGTTATCTAATTAATTCACCTTTTCTTGATAATTAAATTAACCATTTTGATCTAATTATCCTATTTAATTAAATAATTAATTTTATTTGATTAAATATCTTAAGTCTATCTATTAAATTAAATAAATTAAAACCTTATTTAGTTTAATCTAACAATAATCTCTTTTAATTAAATAAATTAAAATCTTTATTTAATTAGTCCCTTATCACATTCTTCTCATATTTGATTTAAATAAATACACAAATTTAAGTCAAATAGGTCACATCATTTAACCCCCTTCATTAAATTAATTAACTTTGATTAATTTAATCTCCTCTTATGTCCCATCCTCTAGCTTTTACCACTTGCACATGAAAATAGATTTAATTGATTTATTAAATCTCTATTTTCCTCAACAAGACATCTTTTGGGAATATTCTCCAAGTTTGAATTCAAAATCCAACTTGACATGTACATCTAACAAGGAATTTACTCTCTCTTACATGTCCTTTTCCTTGAGCCAAGTGGCATTTAATGCATTATTTCTTCCCTCTTGCATGTCATTTTAACAAATTCAAAATTCAAAAATATGCATTTATCGGCACAATCCTCAAAACTTGCACATCCTCCATCCACTCATAGGTTTCCAAGTGGCATTTTTCCATTGGTTGAAAGTTAGTCGCACATTGCTCTATTTTGGATATTCATCCATCTTCTCATTCTATAAATAAGAGGCTAATCTCCTCATTTCATCATCCACAATTTGAATATGCGCGAACCCCAATCCTAATATCTACAAAACACAATGAATAAACACATTAAGTTAGATATTGCAAGCATGAACAATGATTCCCCATGAAATCCATTTAAAAAATTTGAATTAGGAAAGAAAACAACAAAGAACACAATGAAGCAATAAAATATAGATTCAATCCTAATTAGAATAGCAAAAACATGATCCCATGGGGGAATTGGTGCCAATTTGATGTGAAAATTGGCCCTTTCCCAATTCCTAAGATGCAAACTTGATATGTTGATGATGATTGATCCACTTTGTTGATGAAGGATGAGAGCTCCAAGCCAAAAATCTGCAAAAAACATAGCTAAGAACTCAATGGTGATGGGTGGAAATGACTAAATATTTTAGCATAATAACTTTGAATAATTTGTGGGTGATCAAATGAGGATATGAGATATTTATTTATAGAATTCCAAGATGGATGAATGTCCAAATTTGAGCAATGTGGGACTAACATTCATCCAATGGCATGATGCCACTTGTCAATCTATGAGTGGATGGCGGATGTGCAAGATTTGGGGATTGTGCCAATAAATGCTCATTTTTTAATTTCAAAATTTGTTGAAATGACTTGTAAGAGGGAAGGGAAAATGGAATAAATGCCACTTGGCTCAAGGAAAAGGACATGTAAGATGAAGTTATTGCCTTGTTGGATGTACATGTTGACTTGGAATTTTTGAATTCAAATTTGGAGAATATTTCAAAACATGCCTTGTGAGGAAAATAGAGATTTAATAAATGAATTAAATCTATTTTCATGTGCAACTTGCAAAATATAGAGGATGGGACATGATTTAGAATTAAATTAATCAAGGGTTAATTAATTTAATGAGGGATTGGATGATGTGACCTATTTGACTCAAATTTATGGATTCATTTTAAATCAAATAAGAGAGGAATATGATAAGAGATTTAATTAAATAAGGATTTTGATTTATTTAATTAAAAGATATGGTGTTAGATTTTAATTTATTTAATTTAATGGATAGACTTTAGAGATTTAATTAAATAAAATTAATTATTTAATTAAATAGGGATAATTAGATCAGATGGGTTGATTTAATTAACAAAAGAGAGTGACTTCATTAGATAAAATGATTTATTTAATCAAGAGACGAATATTGATGAATTTAATCAAATAAGGAGATTTGATTAAATGGTTAGACTGAGGGATGATTCATGATGAAACGATGTTAGTAGTCAGGATCAGGTGCACAATGTCAATCAGTATATTTTACGTGTCTACATTTTGCCCCTCTTTGAAGCAATGAACTTGTTGCATTGGTTCAAAGAATAAACGATCTCAATCAAAGCCAAAAATTTTCATTATTTAAAAACTTGCCCCACTACTACATGGCTAGAGAAAACATACCATTATATTACCCCCTCGAGAGATTGGATGAAAATTTCAAATTTTGGGTGATCTCGTGAAAAAAGAGGACAAAGTGCCCAAAAGGTCCGAAAAGGCTCTAGGAGGCCAAAAATATGTCTAAACGCAATAAAACGATGTAAAACAGGCCTCAGCTAGACAAAAATAGGTTCGGGGGTCCAAAACCCTAGCAGAACAACCAATCAGGGTGAAAAAACCCTAATTTTGAAGCTTAAAAGGGGCCCAGGGGTCACTTTCAAGTCATTTTCACACACCTTCGCTTGCAACCTTGAGATTTGAGCTCTGATCTCCTGCCAATATGGCACAACGACAGCTTCCCCTACACATTTATGATCGAGTTCGGACGTACCAGCGGCCACCTGGCATTGGGGCACCAGTAAGTGGCCCTTACCTGAGCTTCGTTTTTCATTTATTGCTTTCATTTAATGCTTTTAAAGGTTAGTTCATCTGTAGCGGCACTATGTGGCACTGCTCAGAAATCAAACTATGCTATGCGGTGTAGTTTGGAGTTTGAAAACTCTGATGCTGAGCTCAGGGTCGGCGGGGTGGTTTGGAAAGTGCGACGCGGCGGTCCCAATTCTGCCCAAAGTGCGCCGTTGGATGAGAAATTGCACCACAGTGGTGCGATTTTGCTCTTTTAAGCCCTAGTGTCAGAGTTTGATTAGAAATCAAACTGCGACACCTTCATGGGTTGCATCACTGGAGAAGTTTTTTGAATGTGCGACAAATAATTTTTCAAAAATTTTAATAGGGTGACCTTCCTTGATGCAGGACGCAGCGAGGGAGCTCTACTCTTGAGAGCAAAGGTCGTGAGATTTGTCTGGCTATTTGTGGGACCTGAGCGACAGGGACCATGATCGACTCTGGATTGTGGGGTTATGGTACATGGCCTACACAACACCCATTCACACTCACCTAAGGATGTTGTCAGCGCTGGATGAGAGATGGCACAGCGAGACCTCTTCATTTCATCTTCCCACTACCAAGACCACCATCACTTTAGAGGACATTTGGAAAAAATTTCGATTGCCGATTCATGGCCGATGGGTGATTTTTGATATGGACGAGGGGTGTGATGCCTGCCACAAAGTCCTCACTATAGAGGACATCATCTTTTGTGAGGGGCAGATAGAACTCGAGCGACATCGGATCCTGGCACCTCCATACCGTTGGGTGATTGCATCCATCATTTCAGGTCTCGTTGCCTCTGATAGACAAGGCCGATACTTCAATCCCGGCTGGGAATATTGTTGGGAGTGGATGACTTGAGACAAACCGGTTCATTTTTCTTGGGGGCCGGTTCTTCCAACTTCTTTATACAGAGATCTCCATGAGTACGTATACGTCGATGGTAGAGCACTAAGAGTAGGGGTGACTCTTCTTCAGGTCTAGGCATGGAAGCACATTGATGTGCTACGTCCACGCGTTGTTTCCATTCTGATGCTACCAGACGATCCCCTCATGTGGCATTATAGAGGTGGTGTGTCTTTTACACACACCAGTGTGCATAGGATCCCCTACTAGAGGAGGGTCTTGGATGAGATGCAGGTTTTCACCTAGCGACCATACCTTGGTTGCCCCGGATGGGGCGATGATGCTGATCAGTTGTTCTATTGCCACCAGGACCATTTTATGCAAGGGTGAGAGAACACCATGATTGAGAGGTACCTACCCAAGCGCATGTAGCGTCAATTCGGTGAGCCACAGGATCGCCCCGATGATAACTATGTAGTCGTCTTCGCCTGCACCATGACATAAGTTTCATGGGGGCGATATATTCCTGCTTCAGAGGCCTTGGACAGCTTCAGGAAGTTGGTAGCTCGACCGTGGTCCTATGATCAGGGACTTGTAGATCTAGGCACGACACAGGCCTATAGGGATTGGTTTCGGCCTCCACTTCGATTGACTATTCTAGGTGCAATTCCAGATCAGTGGAGAGTTAGAGGTAGAGGGGGAGGACGAGGCTAGAGGGGGGATGCTCGACAGGACCAACCAGTTGTGCCTCCAGTTCAGCCAAGGCAGGGTGATGTATCGATGTCAGACCAAAAATAGGTTCCATCAGGTGTACCACCATGGGGCAAGGATCAACCTTAGGTGCAACCATAGGTACAACCTCAGGTACAACTAGCATGACAGGTGGATCCTCAGGATGCAGTGATGACGCAGTTACAGGCTCAGATCCAAGCTGTGACAGCTGAGAGAGATCAGGCGAGGGCTGAGAGAGTGCAACTCAGGGCTGAGAGGGATTAGGTCGTACAACAGAGACAGGCTGCAGAGCTACAGGATGCCACAGAGCTAGGCAAGAGATAGCAGCTAGAGAGCATGACAACCTCCTCCTCCTAGGGTACAGTGTTAGTTCGATCATACAGGGATGCCATCTGAGAGGCTGAGTACTATCGGAGGAATTATCATGAGGCCGTACCTAGAGGAGGACAGGTCCTAGAGTACTCAAAGCGGACCAGCTACAGACTAGTAGAGGGTCACGGTGATAGGGGTGAGGGCAGCATCCACAGAGACAGAGCTTGATTGAGATGATACGATACTTTTTGTGCCTTATGGGCTCATTTTTGATAGCCCGATGGGCCTTTTGTACTGATTGACATACATGTACAATGATCCGATTATTCTTTGTACTATGATAGTTGCATTATTGATGATATACATATATATATGAGCTAATGATGATTTTGATATGATGCGATGTGTACTCTTTATTTATGCATGGATGATTTTACTTCTATATGTTGTGCAATGATGCTTTTATGGATTCATTTATTTTTGATGCTGTATGCATTATGATTATGACTAACAGATATATATTATGTTAACCTATGATATGCAAATCTAATGTGCAATGATGTTGTCTATATGATGATCTATTTTATGTTGATGCAAATGATGATGTGATATGTGATATGGAATGTAATATGCAAAATGATATGGTATATACGTGAAATGTTATGTGAATTATGCTTATATATGAATGGATTATGGATGGATGTATGTTTTGTATGTGATGGATTGTTTTCTATTTATGCTTATGTGGAATTATTTATGCAATGAATGATTTATGATGCTATTTTTGTAATGTGAATGCGATGGTCGTGATATGATGCAAATGAGATGATTTTATGTAATGCAAATGAGATGGTTTTTTAAGATGCTTAGAATAACAAATGTTATTATCATAAACACATTAAATGATGATGTAATGTGATGCATTTAATATGATGTAATGATATGTCTATGCAAAGTGGTATGATGATGCATAATGTAATATGAACGTAATGTGTGAGATGATGCCATGATGTTTATGCAAGTATGTATGCAAATGAATTATTTATAATGCTTATGTACCTATTGTGTGAAATGGTTATGAAATGCAAATGAATGTTTATGCAGTGATTGATATAATGCAATACGATGCAATGTAATGGATGAAATGCAATGAAGTGGATGCACCTATCTATGAAGAATGTGTATGATAACTTCTTTATATGATGATTGAAATGCAATGCATGTGCTTCCTACATGATATGTTTATGCAATATGCTGATGATTTGTGGATGCAAGATCGATGATGATGATGATGGTGATGATCAATTGTCATAGTACCTTGTTAGTGTGGTGAGAAAGAAGAGAAGAAGTCATTTCAACAAGACATAAGATGATGAAAATGCAGATGATGATGATGATGATGATTACTTTCCGAGGAATTGGGATTTTCAAAGGGCCAATTTTTCTTATGTTTGATAACGCACATGGTACGATGCATCAAGGTATCAAAAATCAGGATGGTGTTGTACCTAGTGTGATGGACTTTGACTTGACAAGCAAATAGGAGTATATCCTTGTTCACACCTGACATACGGAAACCTTGCTAGGATGCACTTTAGAAGTTTCAAACACCTTGGACCAAAACATGGAAAGGTAAACCTTTCAATGCAATAGTCAACAAGTTGTCCAAGACCTCCTCCATACATACCTAACAAAGCAAGTATTCACCAAGGTTATATTACCAGAACGTCCAACAAGCATAGTAGACAAAAAGACAATGATCGTTGCCCCATTCCTATTTCTCTAAATCCTCTGTTGGGATATCATCGAGAAGTCCTTGGAATGAGTGCAAATAAGATAAGTCAAAAGATAAAGACAAAGTAAACAAACAAGCTAATGCTCTTCAATACCGCTAACCAAAAGAGGATTGTTTTGAAGGATAAGAGTTGAAACTATTGCCAAAAGATAATGCCCATTGTAGGAAGGATTCATCCTAGGACATGTTAGTGGATGGTGGCATGCCATTTCATTTATCCAAAGCATTCTAAATGATGATTCATATGGGACCAATTCAGATGATGAGTTATTGACACAAAGAGATGACCAACTTGCTTATGCACTGACTTAGACCTGGGACTTGATGTTTTGGGTTTTCACTTTTAACCTGCTAAATTTGTTTCCGATTGCCTTACCAAAGATTGAGGATGATGATCATTTATTATGAGTGATGTTATTGCGGGTGCAAGAAAGATGAGATGGATGAATTTTTTCAAATATTTGGATGTTTTTGACTTTTTGCAATGTTTTGAGGCTATTTTTTGGTATTTTTGGAGATTTTCAAATGTTTTAATTTTTTAATTTTCTAATGTTTTGGGATTTTCTGAGATTTTTACCAAGAGACTAACCTAAAGACCTATCCTAGAGGCCTCGAGGGCTGATCAACAGATTAGCCTTGCCTACGTTATACACGCAGAGACCATGTAGTTCAACAAGATGATTCTATTTTTTGCTTTTTTTTTAACTTTTTGACCTGTTTTGGGATTTTGATATGTTTTGAATGTTTTTGGATTTTTTGATGTTTTGAGGATCTTCATGAATATACATGAATCTGATTTGATGAGAACATTCGCCCAACATGGTGTAATAGACTACTCTGATAAAGGCAGGACAGACTGACCTTGAGGATGGGCCGAGTAATACTAGGAGGGATCATGATATGAAAATAAGACCAAGCTATGATGCGGATGCGAGTGGATGAGTGATGGATGATGCAGAACAAGCCATTAAGATCCTAGTGGATGGAAAGTGCTTATTTACACAAGGCACCTATTTTCCAGGTTTTCACCAAGGTACTTGCCCAAAGTGCCACAAAAGTGGTTTTCACTAGAGGACGATTTTTTTCTCTTTACTGTTTTTAATCATTTTTCTTATTTTTTTGGATTTTTTGCTTCTTTTGATTTTTTTGTTGTTACCAAGATGCCTGTTTGCTAGGTTTTCGCCAAAGTAACCATTTTTTAGGAAATTTTCTAATTTTTTGGATTTTTTGGTTCTATACCTTGAAAGATTTAGGCATAAAACTTTTTGAGATGGGAGCTATTCATGGGCTCCAGAGGTTCCCCTTCGGGTGTTGATAGTTGATATGCCCCTGACTTGTAACTTGTTGTGATAATGAAAGGTCCCAACCAATTAGGTTCAAACTTGCCTTTGCTGCTTGGGTTTGGGACATTCTTCTATTCTCTTTTAACACTAGTTCTTTGACTTGGAAAGTCCTGCTTCTAATTTTCTTATTGTAGCTTCTTTTGAATCTATTTTGATAGACTTGCAAATGATTCAAAGTATCCATACGTCACTCATCCAGTAGCTCTAGCTCATTTAGTCTTGATACTCGGTATTCTTCATCTGTGATGAGGTTTTATAGTGATATCCTAAGGGATGGGAGCTCGATCTCTATCGGGAGTACTGCTTCTAATTTGTAGACCAGGGAGAAAGGGATGGCACCGGGGTGTGCAATACTAGTTCGATAGGCCCAGAGGGTGGGATTAAGCTCTAAATTCCAGTCACGACCTCAGTCATTGACTATTTTCTTGAGGATTTTCAGAATGGTTTTGTTTGTAGCTTTTGCTTGGCCATTGCCTTGGGGATAGTATGGGGTGGAGAAGTGATGCTAGATTTTGAATTTCTTGCATAAGTCACGACCTCCTGATTTTTGAATGGTGTCCCATTATTAGAGATAATGGCTTGTGGAACACCATATCAGAAAATGAGGTAGTTCGGATGAACTTAGAAATGCTTCCCAGTTATGTATGTCATGGGTATAGCTTCTACCCACTTAGTAAAGTACTTGTTGCGGTTATGATGAATTTGTGGCGTTAGATGAAGTGGGCATGATTTTTCAAATGAGATCAAGTCCCCACTATGAAAAGGGCCATGGTGTGATGATAGGATGGAGCTCTTGAGCTGGAGCATGGATGAGGTCCCCATGTTGCTGACATTGTAGACACTTTTTGGAATAGTCATGTGCCTCTTGTTCCATTGTGGGCCAATAATACCCCATCCTCAGCAGTTTCTTGGCTATGGTCATTCCACTCAAGTGTGAACCACATATACTATTATGTACTTCAGTTAGAGTGGTTATGATGCAGGAGCATCCAATGGTGTAAGGGCAATCTTGCATCACCCAAAAATAGTTAAATTTCAAGTTTCTCAGTTTTTAGATGTTTTTACATTTTTGGATACCCTTTTTGTCATAATAAAATTCTCAATTTATGGTTTTTATTTTCTATTCCTGGGTTGAAAGATATTGCAGTTTTAGTTTCCCAGATTTGCACCTGAAAATCTTCCGAGTTGGATTTGAGGCACTTAGAGCTCCCAGAATGGCCCCAAAACTTGCCAAAATTGGTGTAGCAAATTTCAAGTGCGTTCTTGACTTCAAGACCTTTCCAACGGTTCAAACGGTTCGCGAATCGGAGCCCCGGATCAAAAGTTATGGCCCCGGAAGTTGGCGCACTTTCTAGAAGATACAATTGCAAATGCTCTTTTGAAATTTGAACCTCATGTTGTAAATTTTCGGCGCCAAACCGCCTAAACTCAAATTTGAATGTTGTTTTGGCTCCAAACTAATGAGGAGCTCTATTTATGGGTGGGTTTCTAATTTTTGGGTAACTTTTTGGGGACAAGCTCGCATATTGCGAAAGGGTTATTTCGTAGCTTCTTGTAATTTGCATGTGTTGTAGAACTTGGGGATTGAGATCCTCTGCATGTAAGAACCTCCATTTTCTGAATAATAAAATTATTCTCTTGTTTGTGGGTTATTTTCTATGTCTTGGCTGTGCCTCATCGGTTAATTCCTCCTCAGGCCTTCTATGCTCCTACAGTATAGGGTATCTCCTAGGATGACAAATCTGGATGCCTTTTTTACAAAGGTTCATTTTAGGTTTGAGGGTAAGTTGGCAGGTATGACTCCTATTCGAAGGTATGTGTAGATGTCATGATACCAAGGATCACTAGGACCAATGATTCTGCACACATATTTTGATTTTGGTACCTCGAATGCAGGTAGAAGAAACTGCTCAATCAGGAATTCATACTTTGGAACGTTGTGGGGGATGTCGATCAAGGATCCAATTGTTGCCATGGCATCTGCTGCTCTATTTTTGGTTCTAAGAATCTGCTCAAATGTAATTTAGATGAAGGATTATTTGAGAATCTCCACCAATTTCTTGTATGGAGTGAGCTTGTCATCCTTGGTCTAATATTCATTGTTCACTTGATTTATTATCAATTGAGAGTCTTTGTACACTTTGAAAGCTATGATGTTCCATTGCACTGCTATTTTGAGACCTATAGTCAAAGCCTCATATTCCATGATATTATTGGTGCAAGGAAATGCCAGTTTGTAGGACCTTGGTATTCAATCCCCTTGTGGGGTAATGAAGAAGACACCAGCTTGTGATCCATACTGTGTGTATGAGCCATCAAAGTATAGTTTCTAGTGGTCAGCTACGTTGAGGTTGAAAATAGATTCATCTGGAAACTCTGAGACAAGAGGATTCTCATAATAGATAGGTGCTTCTGCTAGTTGGTCTGTGATGACTTGGCCCTTGATTGCTTTCCTCTCCACATATTCAATGTCGTATTCTGACAGTATCATCACCCATTTTTCCATTCTTCCTGTGAGCATTTCCTTTGATAATAGGTACTTGAGAGGATCGATTTTGGCGATGAGTTTTATTTTATGTGCCAACATGTAATGTCTGAATTTTTGTGATGCAAACAATACTGTGAGGCATGCTTTCTCGATGAATGAATAGTTTAGTTCATTCCCTACCATTGTTCTTCAATTGTAATATATAGCCCTTTCCGTTCCATTTTCGTCATGCTGAGCTAAGAGAGCTCCAAGGGCTACTGCTGTTGCTAACACATATAGAATCAATGGATTTCTTGGGATTGGTGGCATCAAGACTGGTGGTGTCAGTAGATATTCTTTGATTTTCTTGAATGCCTCTTCACACTTGGTATCCCATTTGTACACTACTCCCTTGTAGAGTAGGTGAGAATATGGGTTTTTTTTGTCCGCCAGTTGTGCTATGAATCTTTGAATGGACTGGAGTCTACCTTGGAGACCTCTCAATTTCTTTAATGTTTTTTGTGCTTCTATCTTGAAGATTGCTTTTACCTTTGTTGGATCTACCTCGATACCCCTCATTGACACTATATATCCTAGGAGCTTTCCTGATTGTATGCTGAAGACACACTTCTTTGGGTTTAATTTGACCTTGTACTCCTCCAGTCTGTCAAAGATGGCACTTAGGGTTGTTATGTGATCCTTTCGTTTTTTGGATTTAGCTAGAATGTCATCAACATAGTCTTTGACCGTCTTCGACTGTCTTCTGAATCATGTCCTAGAATATTAATGTCATGGCCCTTTGATATGTTGCTCCTGCATTCTTTAAGGAAAATGGAATCATGTTCCAATAGTATGTCCCCCATGGACAAGTGAAAGTTGTTTTATGTTTTTCCTCTTTTGCTATCATGATCTGATTATATCCTAAGAATTTGTCCATTAGTGACAACATTTCATGTCCCGCTGTCATTTCTACTATCATATCAATGTTTGGAAGTGGGAAGTCATCCTCTGGACATGCCTTGTTCAAGTCTCTGAAGTCTGTGCAAATTCTGATGTTCCCATCAAGTTTTGAAATAGGTACCAAGTTTGACACCCATTCTGGATAATCTATCGGTCGGATGAATCTTGCATCTAATAGCTTTTTTAGCTCCATTTTGACCAATAGGGTGATCTAAGGGTGCATTTTTTGAAGCTTTTGTTTAATAGGCTTTGCTTCTGGATATACTGCTAAGTGGTGAACCACAGTCTTTGGATCAAGTACTGGCATGTTAGCATAACCCCATGCGAAGTTTATCTGTATTTCCCTAAGGAAGGCTGCTAGGAGTTCTTTCTCTTCTGATAGTAGTGATTCCGCATAGAATGTTATATGCGGGGTCTCCTCTATTCCTAGGTTGACTGGATTGCATTTTTTTGCCAAGACTGCCGACTTTTCTTGATGAATAGCTCTTAAAGGAAGATTGAATCCCCCATCCTCGGGCACCTCAGAGAGGTTTTCACCATTGGATGCATCCTTTCTTTTTACTTTTTTCTAGTCAGAGAGTGCCACAGTGTGGTTTTCACTCAAGGACTTGGCTATTGTTCTTAATTTCTCACTTTTGCGACTGAGGGATTCAATCATTTCCCCATAATAGGCATGTGTGTCTAGCTCGATTATGAACCATACTTTATGATCCCTATCTAGAATGTTATCCCATAGTCCCATGAATTCTGAGAGCACCTCATCATTTTCGAATGTATCAAGAACTAGTGGTCCTCGTTGGTCATAGTCGATGAGTTGGGGATATACTAGGTGAATCTCATGATTTTGGTGGTCTGATTCAAAAGATAGGGTGCTAATCATGCAAAGAGTGGTATCCTCAAATAGCCTAGGTAAGTTGGTCGTGGTATCCTCATCATCACTACTACTATAGACATTAGTTATATCAAATGTAAAGTTATCTATGACTCTACCTGTAGACATTGGTAAGCATAGTTTCACTGGGGTTGGCTGAGGAGGATTATTAACCATTCTAACCAGAGGACTTCGGCCACGTATGGTTATATTTGGATGAGTACATCCAAGTCCAAGATTTGTTATTGGTTGTGTCTCTGGAATGATAGGTATTATAAGCCCATTGTCATTTTGTCCCAATCTTTGATTTCTGTCGTAGCCCATTGCGAGCATCATTTGCAGACCCTTGCTTTTGTCATCCATTGGTAAGTCTGGTACTGGTATTTCATCTTGATATAGCATATGAGATGGCTCTGCCTCAATGACCTCTCAGCCAAGATCTCCCCAACTTGTAAAGGTGGGATAGTTTTCAGGAGATGTTTGGGATGTGGAGGCTTCATTTATTTGCGATCATCCCCGTGATCTAGGAGATTGTGGTAACTCTCCTACAACAAAATCATTATTAGGGAGCTTGTAGTTTCCATAGCTATTATCTTGGATGATGACCTTGATTTTAAAGATGGTGGGAATGGTGGGAGTGTCGGGTGTCTTTGTCGCAGAAGTGGATGCGAGAGTGGCGAGGTCAATGTATGGTGTGGATGGGCCTTCATCATTTTTTGGTACTTGGGGGATTTTGTAATACTTTTCTTCAAAAAATTTATAGTATGAGAAAGGTTCGGGATCTCCATTGATGGTCACTTCTTGTCCTTCATGTGTAAATTTCACACATTGGTGGAAACTTGATGCTACTACTTTCATCACATGAATCCATGGTTGTCCTAGGAGGATATTATATGGCAATTTGAGGTCCAAGACCTGACAAGTGGTTTCCATGAAGGAAGGCCCTACTTGAATAGGGAGTTTGATCGTGCCTTGAGACACTCTTTCTTGATCGTCACATGCTCTTATTGTGATACCCTTCCCTTTGTCAATAGAATCCTCTGATATTTTCAATTGCGTAATGAGACTGAGGGAACATATGCTCAAGCCCTCACCTCCATCCACCAAGACCCTTTTGACTTTTCTCTTATGTACTATGGCTTCCAAGTGAAGTGCATGGTTGTGAGATGGTTGAGCGGGGAAATCTTGGTTAGAGAATGTGAGGAGATTTGGTGTAATGATATTTCTGACCATAGCCTGGAATTGCTCAGCATCAAGGTCTATGGGGACAATAGATGAAGCCAACACTTCTTCAAGGATTTTCCTATGGGAAGATGAGATTTTTAGCAACTCCATGATGGAGATTTGTGCTAGCATTCTTTTGAGTTGATCTAGGACATTATAGCCATTAGGAATGGATCTAGATGTAGGGACCTTGTTTGACTGGGATGATCCTATGATGGTAACTTTTCTGCCTCTTGTGGTGGCTCCACAATCTTTGGCATAGGCACCCTTAATGGTGATGACCATGCAGTTTTCATCCAGGGAGGCGATGACTATTTCATACACATTATTTACATTTGAGTGGGTGCCTTTCCATTTATCTTTGTTATGTTATTCCCTTTGTTTCCATGATTCGGCATCAGATTCGTATATATCTTAAGATCCTGATTTCCTGTAGGCTATTCCACATTTATAATTCTTTTATCGATGAGATCTTGAACGGTGTTTTTCAATCTCATGTAATTGTTTGTGGTATGGCCTTTTATTTTATGGAATTCGCAAAGTTGATTCTCATTATACCAAGGAGGTTTCACATCCTGTTCTTGGTAATTCTCAAAGGTAGGAGCCTTGATGAGTTTTTCATCTGTCATCTTTTTCATTATTTTTCCTCAAGTGGTTCCCCCAAAGTGGTGTATTTTCACTTGGGATAACTAATGTTGCATTGGGGTGGTCCCCTTTGATCGTTGAGATTTTTGATTGTCAGATTGTTGTGTAGTTGTTGGATTGCATGATGATTGTTTTGGTGTTGGATTTGGATTTGTGGTGCGGGTGTATTTTGGCAAGGGGCACTAATGACCACCTTGGCGTCAACGACACCATCATTAGTAACATTTTTGTTCCTTTCCCACGTGCAAGGTTTATCATTGTAATTGGAGGGTGGGTGGTTGTTTTGTTGTTCGGAGTATGAATTTGATCCCGCAGGTTGAGTCATAAGGGCTCGTTGGATTCTGAGCGCCTTGGGGATCAACTGGTCATATGTGGTGATGCCTTGAACCTTGAGATGAAATTCCAAGAGACCATCAAGGTTGGCTATAATGGTGCAAACTTGTTGTTCTTCTAGCATGGTCCACTTGCTTCGATTGGCCTTGAATTGCCATCGTTGTAGGAATGAAGCGAATGATTCACCCTTTCCTTGTTTCAGAGCTGAGAGTTCTTCTAGACTAACATCCATTGCAATGTTGCATGCATAGTTTTTTATGAATGCATCTATAATTTCTTGGAATTTCCTAATGCTTGAAGGTAAGCGAGAGAACCATTCCATAGTGGGGCCTGCTAAACTCC
The DNA here is from genome assembly GCA_007258455.2 of Sequoia sempervirens. Classification (NCBI taxonomy): domain Eukaryota; kingdom Viridiplantae; phylum Streptophyta; class Pinopsida; order Cupressales; family Cupressaceae; genus Sequoia; species Sequoia sempervirens. Next base: position 284,584,119 of record VDFB02270651.1, on the reverse strand, counting down.
TAGGAAATAGTCGCATCAGATAAGTATCGTCATATGTGACCATGCAATGAGCCTGTAATTCCCTGATGTGATCTTTAGGGTTTCCTGTCCCACGATATTTGTCAAATTTGGGAATCTCAAATCCCTTGGGGAATGGTTTCATCACTAGGCTCCTATCAACTGGACATGGACACAAGTTGCTTGGTGTTTTTCATTGTTCACCTTGATTGAAGATCGAGCACTTGTTGTGAGAGCAACCTGATTTGTGTCATTACGTCATTTTGTGGATCAGGGGGTGGGATGAAGGTGTTTTGGGGTGTTTCGATCATGGGTTGGATGGGTGGGTGGGTTGGTTGGTGTGTTTTTCAATGGTATTTGTATGTTCTGCCGAGCTAGGTAGGCTTCCACCTACTGTTGTATGAACAATGCTTGTTGTTGATCTTGTTGTTGCTGCACTAAGATTAGTGCTTGTTGTTGTGATTGTTGCCATTCCAACAACGCTTGTTGTTGGTCTTGTCTTTGTTCCAACAATGCTTATTTTTGGGCTGCCAATTGGGTTGCTTCTTGCTTCTCTTGATATTGCTTTATTGCTTGCTAATATGCTTGCAATTGCACTGCTTGTCTTTGTGCAAGAAGTTGTGCTTGTTCTTGTGCATGTTGTGCTTGATATTGGGCATTTTCCTGAGCTTGAACTTGTGCTTGTGCTTGTGCCGCTTGTTGTTGTAATAGAGTTTGTGCTTGAGCAACTTTTTGTGCTTGCCATGTGGCCTGGGTTGCTTGGGCGGCTTGCGCAGCTAGTTGTATGGATTTTTTTCTTTGCACTTGTTGGAATCCCCTTTAAAAATTAGCTTGCAATGTTGCATTGTATTGGCTTGATGTGGTGAAAGTTGGTGGTGGTGGGGGTGGTGAGTGATGAAGTCGTGTTGGTGTTTTGAGTGATGGATAGTGTTGTTGATGTGGTTGGCCCTTGGGAGACCATGCTTTATGATGTTAGGGGGTGTTTGATGATGTTGCAATTGCTTGTGTATTTTTTGTTTGTTGTTGTGATATCGACTACAAATTTTGAGTGTTTGGCATAATGCTTTGATTGATATTTGGGATGTTGGTTTGATTGATAGTTGGTAGAGGGGGAAGCCCTAAACCAAGGAGTGGTGTGGATGATGATAGAAATGGTGGAAGAGGTGGAAATGTGAGGGGTGTGAGTTCTTGCAAAAATGTTGTGGTGTCGAAAATGCCCCCTGGTTTGAACATATCTCCCTCTTGCAAATTTGTGAGGAGAAAAGTTTGAGGTGTTGCGTGGAAAAATGATGATGATGGATCATGATGGAAAGTGAGGGGAACATTCTTATGTAATGGTTTTTTGAGTATTTTTTGTTCCAATATGTTATTTTCATCCAAGTTTTGATTATTAACAAGGGGGTGTGTTTGAATAGCATTAAGAAATGCACTTCCCTTATTAACATTGGGTTGGGTTGGAGCAAAAGATGTCGTGATTTGCGAAATGTTTTGAGTGATATTTTGGGATGGGGGTGTAGATGAGATGGGGATGGTGGATGAGATTGGAGGAAAAGATGTCTCTACTATGGTACTCACATCAAAATCCAAAGGTAATTTGTTCCCTTGTTTTGTTAGTTCAAGAATATATAGCGAATGGTTAAGCCTCATCATGATGTTGATGATTTTATGGTTCTTCAGATTTTGGAGCATTTCAGTTATTTCTTCATGATACATCCCAAAGGTAAGATCCTCTCCTTGGGTTTCCTCTTGCGGATTTTGTGATGATGAGATGGTCAAAGGATTTCTTGATTTGGTGGGATTCATTTCAACATTTGTTTGGCTAAGATCACTTGAAGCGGGTGTCTCTTTGTTGGCTTCCATGCTCTTCTTGTATTGAGATCTAGTTTGAACCATAAAACGAGGATTACTTTTTTAAGAATAGGAGAGATGAATCTCTTGGTTCCTTGGATTGATCTTTACTTTATGCCCAAAGTAGAAAATTTTAGGATATCTTGAGGATCGAAAGATGGTATGATGATGATGATGCAAGGGACGGATGATGAGGATGTTTTTGGATTTTGATAAATCTTGAAGGAGATACTAGGCTTTTAGGACTTTCGGATATGTTTTGAATTTTGATTTCAATTTTCCTTTTGGGGTTGTCCTTGATTTTGATTGATTTTGATTGCTTTGATTTTGAACAAAAAGACCCTAAGATGTTGGATGATTTATCTAAGGGATAGATTTGATTAAAGGATGATAATTTGAATATGTGTAGGGAGAAGGATGCATCTAACCACATGTATTCAAACAAGATGATAGTTTAACTAAGCATATGAAGAAGGATGCATCTCCATATACCAAGCTAAACAAGATGATTTTGATAACTTTAACTAAGCATATGCAAAAGGATGCATCTACACATACCTAGCCAAAGATGATTTTGATAAAGTTTTCAAGGATTTAGTATCAAGAATTTGATGATTTTTTATTTTTCCAAAAAGCCTAGCATTAAGGATGATTTCAAGATTTTCCAAAAGGTGATGGTGAGATAATTTTTGATGTTTTTGATGTTTGAAGGATGGGTGAAAAATATTTTTTCTTTGACCCTAAGATGAACCTAAAAAAGACACTTTGTTTGCCTAGACCTAGGTATTGAAGAGCATACAATGCTTCTATAGACCTTTGTAACCAATAAGTGATTTCATTTGAACATACATTTTTGGTTTTTGAACCAATGATTTTTGTTTTGGACTTTTTGAGAATCGTGAGGCTTCAACACACATGAAAGTTCATTTTTCTTAGCTTTTCTTAATGGATTTATTTTACTATAAACACTTTCTTTGATTAAGTTTACCAAACTAAATGTCCAATGTCTTAATTTCTTCAAACCCCACAAAGTATGTTATGTGGAAACTTAAGGAACTCAAGGCAAAGGTTTACCTGTTGTTTACTTTAGTAGACAAATCGAGATGTAATCCAATGTTTAGAAACCTCTAAGGATGTGAATCCCAAGGGCAAGCAATAACATATGGATTGAGTCAATTGTATTTGTCTCCAAAAGGGTTTGAAATTTGGATGGTGATGTTAAGTGTTTGTTTTCAAGATGTTTTCAAGCAAGAAAAGTATCTTGTAACCCAAGAATAAGTACAACCCTATGGATGTGTAAGACAATATTATTTGGATTCCCACTTGGACAAGTCCAGCTACACTTATCTTTAGTGAATGGTTAGATGTTTGACCCCACTGACTCCCCTCCATGGCTCATTATCCTCAATTAGGGCAGCCAAGCATCAACACCCATGAAAATCCCATGGCATGATTTCTTTTTCTACTGAAAGACCGTAAAAGTGTGGGGTGGCTTCAGAATGACCGTTCTTGCACCAACAAATAGACTAAAGGATTTTGAAAAATTCTAGAACATGGGTTTTAATAAGGACTTTCTGTTCATGGAGATTGACCCATACGGAAAGAGTCCCCTTTCAGATCCATCTTGTCGGAATCAACCGCATGATATTGGCGTTTACTCCAATACCCAAATTTATATCCTGGTTGGAAATACTCTTGGCTTTAGAGTGTTACCGATTGAGTCGTTCCCTTGGGTGAGTACTTTTTCCCCAAGGCAAGCCCTCTAGGATAAACAAAAGCGAGTAAAAACAATATTCGTAACTCGATCAATCTTTGTTGGCAACAGAGAGATAATGTACGCAATAATGCCCCCACTCACGCTCGCACAAGATTTTGTTCAGTTTTTAAACCCAAATTGAAGTGTGGAGGTGATTGCTTTGTCTCACCCTAAAGTCATGAAAAAGTCCTTTTGATTCTCAAGATCACTATAAAGCGTGAGAGAAGCGCATACGTCCTTTTTCAATGAATTTAGTTTAAGTAAGCCTTCACGAAAATAAAGTTGCACTTGTTCTTTTTAAATCCACAAAGTAAAATGTGAGTTCTTTTTAGAGCACCAAAAGACAAATGATAGACATTTTTTTCAATTGTTATCCAAAGAAACAAACTCTAGTATGTTGTGATCCTAATGTTCATTTTAGCCTTTTGCAAGAAATGAAAAGATTCTTTTTAAACCCAATTGAAATTAGTGTCCTAAGAAAGAAGTGATAACAATTTCTTAAAAAGTGTTAAGAAAACACTAAAGTGTTTAAAAACACTTTGATTTGATGAAATATCATCATCATGTTTCTCCCTATTTCATTTTCAATTCCAACCTACAAGAGAGAAAACCAGTTAGATTATGGAAAATACAAAGATTAAAAAATAGAAAATAGAATATAAATTGATCATTAATCAAAAGGCACGTGCTAAAATTTAATTTAAAATTTTTACTCCCTACCAACGGCGCAACCCGTGATTGCGTCGGAGTTTGATTTCTCAGCGGTGCTCTTAGAATGCCGCTTATAAGTCATTGTCGCTCTGTGTCAGGACAGTGAGCTCAACTACATTGCCCTTTTGCACAACATTGCAATTTGATTTCTTTGAAAAGTCCAGCGAGTCAGAACAGTTAAGCGGAAAAGTTTTAAATTCAAATTTTTGGGTAGGAAGATTCTAGCGTCGTAGTTTGAGTTTCCAACGGCACAATATGGCGATGTTGAAGAGTTAGCGGTGCTAAAATAGCGACGCTAAGCTATCAGCATGGGAATTTTTCTGTGTATAAGCAAAAACATGAAATTTTTTGGAAAAAGTGGTTGAGAATGAGATTAAGCCCTCCTTCTAGCACCAAATGTGCGAACCCCAATCCTAATACCTACAAAACACAATGAATAAACACATTAAGTTAGATATTGCAAGCATGAACAATGATTCCCCAAGAAATTCATTTACAAACTTCAAATTAGGAAAGAAAACAACAAAGAACACAATGAAGCAATAAAATATAGATTCAATCCTAATTAGAATAGAAAACACATGATCCCATGGGGGAATTGGTGCCAATTTGATGTGAAAATTGGCCCTTTCCCAATTCCTAAGATGCAAGCTTGATATGTTGATGATGATTGATCCACTTTGTTGATGAAGGATGAGAGCTCCAAGCCAAAAATCTGCAAAAAACCTAGCTAAGAACTCAACAGTGATGGGTGGAAATGACTAAATATTTTAGCATAATAACTTTGAATAATTTGTGGTTGATCAAATGAGGATATGTGATCTTTAATTATAGAATTTCAAGATGGATGAATGTCTAAATTTGAGCAATGTGGGACTAACATTCATCCAATGGCATGATGTCACTTGTCAATCTATAAGTGGATGGAGGATGTGCAAGATTTGGGGATTGTGCCAATAAATGCTTATTTTTGAATTTCAAAATTTGTTGAAATGACTTGTAAGAGGGAAGGGAAAATAGAATAAATGCCACTTGGCTCAAGGAAAAGGACATGTAAGATGAAGTTATTGCCTTGTTGGATGTACATGTTGACTTGGAATTTTTGAATTCAAATTTGGAGAATATTCCAAAAGATGCCTTGTGAGGAAAATAGAGATTTAATAAATGAATTAAATCTATTTTCATGTGCAACTTGCAAAATCTAGAGGATGGGACATGATTTAGAATTAAATTAATCAAGGGTTAATTAATTTAATGAGGGATTAGATGATGTGACCTATTTGACTCAAATTTATGGATTCATTTTAAATCAAATAAGAGAGGAATATGATAAGAGATTTAATTAAATAAGGATTTTGATTTATTTAATTAAAATATATGGTGTTAGATTTTAATTTATTTAATTTAATGGATAGACTTTAGAGATTTAATTATATAAAATTAATTATTTAATTAAATAGGGATAATTAGATCAGATGGGTTGATTTAATTAACAAAAGAGAGTGACTTCATTAGATAAAATGATTTATTTAAGAGACGAATATTGATGAATTTAATCAGATAAGGATATTTGATTAAATGGTTACACTGAGGGATGATTCAGGATGAAACGATGTTTGTAGTCGGGACAGGTGCAAAATGTCAATCGATATATTTTACGTGTCTACAGAGTAAAAATACTATACTTAAATATTTAGCTATCTCCATCCACATTTTCGAATTCGTAGCTAGGTTATGTAGGTTTTGGTCTTGAAGCACTCACCATTCTTCATCAAAGTGGATCATTCATCAACATTCATCAAGCTTGCATCATTGGAGTTGGGAAAGGGCCAATTTTCACATCAAATTGGCACCAATTCCCCCATGGGATCAAGAGTTTGCATTGTCTTCAATAGGATTTAACTTTCTTTATTACTCTTTCATTTCATTCTTTTCTCATTTCCTATTTCAAACTTTGCTAATGGATTTCATGGGGAATCCTTGTTCTTACTTGCATTTGATCTCCTAATGTATTCATTTGTTGTGTTTTGCAGGTATTGGGATAGGGGTTCGCACAGGACCTATCTAAATCCCTCTCATTGACATGATATACCTGAGGAGCTTCCCTGACTGTACTATGAAGACACACTTCTTTAGATTGAGTTTGAATTTGTATTCCTCTAACCTATCAAAGATGGAGCCCAATGTGGCTATGTGATCTCATCTTTTCTTTTATTTGGCCAATATATCATCCACATAATCTTCCACAATTTAATGGATCACATCATGAAAGATTAGTGTCATGGCCCTCTGATAGGTTGCTCCTGCATTCTTAAACCCAAACAGCATCATGTTCCAACAATATGTCCCCCATGGGCAATTGAATTTTTTTTTATGTTGGTCTTCTTTAGTTATCATGATCTTATTGTATCCTAAGAATCCATCCATCAATGATAGCATCTCATGTCCTACCGTCATATCCATGATCATATCAATGTTTAGAAGTGGAAAGTCATCCTTGGGACATGCTTTGTTTAGATATCTACAGTCCATGTAGATACGGATGCCCCTAGTGGGCTTTGAAACAGGTACAAGGTTTGAGACCCATTTTAAATAATCAATTGACCATATGAACCCTACATCTAGGAGCTTTTGCAATTTCATTTTGACCAATAATGCTATCTGGGGATGCATCTTTCTATGCTTTTGTCTCACTGGATTTGCTTTGGGGTATACAACTAGATGATGAACCATGACATCTAGATTAAGCCTAGGCATGTCGACATAGGTACATGCAAAGTTTACTTTCCTTTCTCTTAGGAAAGAAACCAAGAGTTCTTGTTCTTCTGCGAGAAGTGACTCTGCATAAAATGTTATGTGTGGTAGTTCCTCTGTTCCTAGGTTGGCTGGGTTGCACTTTTCTGCTAGGACTACTGACTTTTCTTGATGAATTGCACTGAGAGGAAGATTGAATCCTTCATCCTCCAGTGCCTTAGAGAGGTTTTCACCATTGGATATTCCCTTTATTTTTACTTTTTTTGGATAAGAGAGTGCCACAGTGTGGTTTTCACTCAAAGATCTAGAGATTATTCTCAGATTTTCACTTTTATGACTGAAAGATTCAATCATTTCCCTGTAATAAGCCTATGTGTCTAGTATGATGTCAAACCTGGCCTTGTGATCTCTATATGGTATCGTATCCCACAATCCCATGAATTCCAAGAGCACCTCATCATTTTCAAATGTGTCTAGAATTAGTGGTCCTTGTTGGTTGTAATCGATGAGTTGGGGATAGACTAGGTTTATTTCATAGGTTTAATGGTTTGACTCAAAAGACAGGGTGGTAATCATGAGTAGGGAGGAATATTTGAAAAGCATAGGCAAGTCAGTTATAGGATTCTCATCACTACTACACATCAATTATGTCAAAGGTAAAGTTGTCTATGACTTGACCTTTGGATACTCGTAATTGAAGGGTGGCTGCTAATAGCCGAGGGGGACTTTTGACCTTTCTAACTGAAGCACCTTTGCCAAGTATGGTTACCTTCGAAGGGGTACATCTGAGGCCAAGATTTCTCATACGCTTCTCTAGAATGAGAGGTACTAGAAGACCATTATCATTTTGTCCTAGTTTCTTATTTCTGTTATAGCCCATACTAGCATCATTTGTAATCCTTTGCTGCTTTCATCCATGGGAAGATCAGGCATGGGCCTTTCATCTTGGTACAACAAGCTTGATATGTCTTTTTCATCTACCATTTCCCGACTTAGATCCCCCCAACATCTGAATCTAGAAGGGTCTACTCTAAAATTTTGGGATGATGTTTCAGCCAGTTGGGGTTATCCATGAGACCTAGGAGATTGAGGTAACTCTTCTATGATGAAAGAAGTTTTCTTCATTCTATAATCCCCACACCTATTTGTTGATGTTTTTTTTATGCACTTCTCAACACATGCAATGCATAGATGCATCACCTCTCTTGAAAGACAATCTTCCACAATCAGATTGCAGAACACTATCCCAAGGTCTCTAATGTCAGGTCTTGACAGTGCTTGGAATATATTAGTTGTTTGATGTGATTTGTTGGAATCACAAGGCGGTCTTACGGATGAGTTACAAAGCATGGGAAGTTGGGTTTGCAAATGCAGTTTCAAAGTGCTAGAAGTGAATGAACAGTGGTTGTCCACTCAAAATAGCAAGTTGAAACTCATCAAGCTCATTTGATTTAGCTTCATGGTGATGCTTGAGATCCTACTCTAACCAAGGACTAAAAGAAATAGCAAAAGGAGAAGGGTTAAGAAAGTTGTTCTAATCCTAAGCTATGAATGAACAGTAACAATGGTGGTTGCTAAAGTAGACAGGCTTCTTAAATTGAGTTTTTCTTGACCAAGAGAAACCTACAGCTACACAAAACCAATGCAATCTTCTAAGGTATCCTGATTTTGAAATTACACATACACATCATGAACATGCAATTGAAATAGGTTGCAACAATGACAGAAAGAAGCCTAGGCTAACTTTGCACAGCAGCTTGTCATCAACAAGTGCTAAAAGTATGGGTTGGAAGCTCATCAAATACTATAACAGCAACACCATAATGACAGCCATTCAAGAAATTAATACTAAAACTAACATAGAAGGTAGAACCATGAATGCAAGACAAGCAAAATCAAAGAGAACATCCATAAAATCTGCAATGTTTTCTTCTATTGCTGCAAATACTTTTTACACCAGTTCTCCAACCCTTTACAAATGAGGGGCAAGCCCCTATTTATAGTTTTCCAAAGCCCAAATGAATGGCTAGGATCAATTTGCAATGAATTACCCAGATTTTTTTACAATAGGGTTTCACCTACCCCTACGAGCCTAACAATTTTACAATAGGGTTTCACTCTACCCCATGGGCCCCTTGATGGACTCCACGGTAGGCTTCTTTGAATCCTCGTGATACATGAAGTAATGGGGTGCTTCTACACACAACTGCTGAAAACGGTGACAGTCAAATCTTGAAACTCCGTTAGATCCATCCATGCATCATCAAAAGTATCATAATATTCATATTTGAGCTCATTTGACCATAAACATTAATGCGGGCCCAAGGGGGCGGGTAGTGAACAAGGGAAAACAAACCAGAAGGGAAGTTCTCAGACCTCACAAAACTTAGCAAAACCAATATTTTTCAATTATAGCGCATGGGAAAAGGGGAAGGAAGAGTGCCTAGAAAAACTTCCTTAAGATTGGAATCATTTGAAAAAGTGGCTCAAATGGCCATGCAAAGACGAGTCCCAAAATGCCGCGGAGGGCTCTGTCCCGAGGCCGGTCACCGGGCTCCATGAAGTTCCAAATGTCCACCTGAGGATGAAGTATCAAAATGTTGAGGCCTGCCTCAGAGGTCGTGACGCGGGGTTCCTACCTAATGTTCCAAAATGGCCATGGAGGGGCTGGTCCGAAGGGTCGGTCACGAGGCTCCACTGATGTTCCAAATGCCACAAAGGATGGAGTCCCACAAACACCATGGATGTGTCATCGCTCCACCTGATGTTCCAAAATGGGCCATAGAGACTCGGAAGTCCCAGAAATGACCACAGAGGCCGAGTCCCAGAGGTCGAGCGCCACTGGGCTCCACGAATGCATTCCCAAACGCATGGGAGTGGAGTCCTAGAAATAGCCACGAGCTGTGTCCCGAGATTCACGTAGATGTTCAAAATAGCCATGGAGGCCAGTCCCCGAGGCCAAGGCTTTGAGGCCCCATGGATGTTCCAAAATGACCAATGAGGCATCTAAGTCCTAAAACAAACCACACGAGAAATGGTCCCTATGCTGTTGAGGCTCCAATGTCCCAGCCTGGCCACGGAGGGATGGAGTCCTAGAAACAGCCATAGAGGGGCTGGGTCCCAGAGGCCAGGTCGACGAGGCTCCACGAATGTTCCAAAATAGCCAAAGGGGGATGAAGTTCCAAAACCACCAAAACTTAATGGAACATTGACGAAACCTTATAAATCTGCAATTTAGTGCACCACAAACACATCCCAAATCCACCAAAAGTTGTCTCCAGTAAAAAAAAATGTTGAAACTGTGACTCAAGCAAATTCACAGATTTCCAACAGCCAGAGAGAGGAGTTCCTGAGGGAGAAAGTTCAAAACCAATAAAACCTTTAACAAAAAACGGCGGCTCACTTAAGCACCATAAACACATCCTTAAATCCACTAAAAGTTGGCCCCAAAGTCAAAAATGTGGAAACCGGACCGACAGGGATCCACAGATGTTTCCAAAACAGCCAAAGAGGAAGGGAGTTCCAGAGGGAAAGTTCTGAAACCACCGAAACTTAAGGAAACATTGACGAAAATTTGGCGGTTCACTTAGGCACCACAAACACATCCAAAATCCACCAAAAAGCTGGCCCCAAAGTCAAAAATGTGGAAAAAAGAAAATCGAGCAATCAGGGACCAAGTTAGCAGGAACAAGACAAAAGGCAGAAAAGGGATGGGGGACTTTGTTTCTCCGTGGATCTGAATACCCTAAGTAGGTGAATTTGGTAAGGGGAATTTGATCGTTTGAAGGCACATGACCAATTTGGGCTTGGAAAATGGGGCACACAAAACAAGATAGGAGCAAAGCAGCCTGTCAGGAGCGAAAAAAGGGGGGTCCCTGCCTACGGCGGGGTGTGTGTGCAAAACATGCACAACACTATTTTCTTGGATAATGACCTTAATTTTGGATATATCAGGGATGGTGGGTGTCTTTGTCTCAGAAGTGGAGGCTAATGTAGTTGGGTCCACATACGGAGTGGTAGGGCCTTCATCGTTCTTTGGGACTTGGGGGATTTTATAGTATTTTTCTTCCAAGATTTTGTAGTAGGCAAAGGGTTCAGGATCACCATGAATCATGACCTCTTGATTTTGATATGAGAACTTGACACATTGATGGAAGGTTGATGCGACAACTTGCATCCCATGGATCCATGGATGTCCCAAGAGGATGTTATAAGGAAAATCAAGGTCAAGGACCTAGAAGGTGGTTTCCATAATGGTTGGCCCTACTTGAATAGGGAGTTGAATAGTTCCCTAAGAAACTCTTTCCTGATCATCATATGCTCTAATTGTGATGCCCTTACCTTTTTCAATGGAATCCTCTGAGAATCCCAAATTCTTTATTAGTTTGAGGGAACAAATGTTTAGACCTGCACCCCTATCCACCAAGACCCTTTTGACTTTGTTTTTATGAACCAAGACTTCAAGGTGGAGTGCGCGATTATGAGATGGTTGGGAGGGGAAGTCCTGATCATAAAATGTTAGGAGACTTGGAGTGGTGATATTTCTTACCATAGCTTGAAACTAGTCAACATCCAGATCCATGGAGATGGTGGATGAAGCTAATGCTTCCTCTAGGATTTTTCTATGTGTGGGTGATATCTTCAACAACTCCAAGATGAAAATCTGAGCGGGAGTTCTTTCTAGCTGGTCTAGGACATTGTATCCATTAGGAACAAATTTTGGATTTGAGGTGGATTCCCTAGGTGGTTGTGATGACCTAGAAATGGTGACTTTTCCGCTATGTGTGGTGACTCCACAATCAAATTTGGCTCCCTTAATGTTAAAAACAGTGATCATCTCATCTAGGGATGCAACAACATGGTCATACACATGGTTCACATTTGCATATTTGGTCTTTCCACGGTTGTTCCCTTGGGTATGATCTGACATTGGATTTGTGTATATTTTTAGGTCTTGATTCCCAACTGGTTGTTCAATGTTTATGACCTTGTTATCAATGAGGTCTTGGATTGGATTTTTCAACCTCATGCAGCTAGTTGTTGTGTGCCCCTTGATTTTGTGAAAATCACAAAGGTGGTTTTCATTGTACCATGGTGGTTTCACTTGGGGTTCCTGATAGTTCTCATAAGTGGGAATTTTGATGAGATTTTCATTTATCAGTTTCTTCATGACCAATTCAATTGGTTCCCCAAGAGCTATGTAATTTCACTTGGGGGATTTTGTTTCATGGGGGTGGTCCCCCTTAATTGTTTAGATTGTTGATTTGATTATTGGGTGGTTGTTGTAATACTACGTTAGCTTGCGTGTTGTTTCAATTGTTGTTTTGCGGTTGTTGGTAGGTTTGGGTGTTCTATTTTGGAGCACTGATTACAACCTTAGCATCCACCACACCATCATTTGTGATGTTTTTGTTCCTCGCCCATGTGTGAGGTTTCTCATTATAGCTAGTGGATGGGTGATTGTCTTGATTTTCTTGATATGTGGGTGTTCCCCCTTATGTAATAAGGGATCATTTGATGTTGAGTGCCTTAGGGATCAAATGGTCATATGTGGTGATACCTTGCACCTTAAGATGGAATGCCAAGGTTTTCTCAAGATTGGTAATGATGGTGCAAACTTGTTCTTCTGGCATGCCCATTTGCTCTTGTTGGCCTTGGATCACCATCATTGTAAGAAGGAAGTGAATGATTCCCCCATAGCTTGTTTAAAAGCTGATAGTTCCTCTAAACTGACATCCATACCAATATTGAATGTGTAGGTTTTTATGAATGCGTCTATAATTTCTTGGAACTTTTTGATGCTAGGAGGGAGGTGAGAAAGCCACTCCATGGCAGGACCAACCAAACTTTGAGGAATTATCCGCATTAGATATGTATCATCAATCTCCGTGCAATGTACTTGGAATTACCTAATGTGGTCTTTAAGGTTTCTTGTCCCGTAATATTTATTGAATTTAGGGATTTCAAACCCCTTTGGGAATGGTACCATTGCAAGGCTCTTGTCAAAAAAATAAGGACACAATTTGCTTGGCGTTTTTGCGGTTTTCCTCGACTAAAGATCAAGCACTTGCTATGAGAGAAACCTGATTTGTGTTCTCACATCGTTTTGCAGATCGGGGGGTGGAGTGAATGTATTTTGAATTGGCGGGTTCATTCGAGTGATAGGTGGAGTGTTGGGAGTTTGTTGAAAGCTCTACCGTGTGATCAGGGCTTGCTGATATGCTTGCATTTGTTGTTGTGCTAACAACACCTGTTGTTGGTCATGTTGTTGTTGCGCTAACAACACTTGTTGTTGGTCTTGTTGTTGTTGTGCCAACAATGCTTGTTGCTGGTCTTTCTATTGTTGTGCCAACAATTCTTGTTGTTGGGTTAGTAATTGAATGGCTTCTTGCTATGTTTGGTACTATTGCAGGGCTTGTTGATATGCTTGTTGTTGGGCTACTTGCAGTTGTGCTTGGTATTGAGCTTGCACTTGCACTTGTTGAGCTTGGTATTGGGCTTGTCCCTGTTGGGTAGCTTGTTCAACCTATGCAGCTTGAGCAACTTGAGCGGCTTGAGTAGCTAGGGCAACTTGGGAAGCTTGTTGTTGTTGCAACAAGGCTTGAGCTTGAGCAGCCCACTGTGCTTGTTGTGAGGCTTGAGCCGCTTGATCGGCTTGTGCTTGTTGAGCAGCTTGCATGTTTTGTGCTTGTTGTGCTTGAAATTGTTGAAGTTCCTTTTGGTAGGCATGTTGAGTTGCTTGTAACATGATGCTATATTGGTTGGCCACATTTGGTCTTGGTGGCAGTGGTGGTGGTAGATTCAGAATGGTGTTTGTTGTTGTGATAATAGGTATTGTTGTATTAACAGTGGGGATTTGTGTGGCAGATGGTGTGATTGATATGCTTGGTCCTTGGGAGACCACATTTATGGATGGTGCAGTGATTGTTTGGCTTTCTTGGATGGTTTCCATCTATTGTTATGATATCGATCAAAAAATCATAGGATTTGGTACAATTTTTTGAATTATGATTAGGGGGTTGCTTTGACTTTGATTGAGTGGTGGTAAAGGAGGTAACCCTAAACTGAGAGGTGGTGTGGATGTTAAGGGAAAAGGTGGAAGTGGTGGAAAAATGGGTGGTGTGTTCCCTTGTGGAAATGATGATGATGAGGGGTCAAAGATTCCCCCTTGCCCAAATATCCCACCTTCTCCTTGTGAAGTCATAGGGAGAGAGGTTTGTGTGTTGATAGGATATGTCGACATTGCATGAAAAGATGATGATGGGTCATTGGGGTCTTGAAAGGTAAGTGAAACATATGGGTGTAGCATATTTTGAGGAATAGATTGACCCAAGATGGTGCTTTTGTCCAAATCTTGGTTGTTCACAAGGGGGTTTGTTTGTAGTGCATGAAGCAATGAGCTCCCCTTGTTGAAAATTTGTTGAGTTGGAGTGATGGACATTGTGATTTGAGGGATGGTTTGAGTGATTCTTTGAAATGGAGGTGTGGATGATATTGGGGGTGTGGATGAAATTGGGGGCATAATCCTAAGAGGCTTCTCCACAAGACTGCTCACATTATAGTCAGAAGGGAGTTTAGCCTCATCTTTAGCCAATTCTAGCATGTATTGTGAGGAATTGAGCTTCATCATGGTATTGAAAATTCTATGAGTTTCAGGATTTTGGACCATTTCAATCATTTCATCTTGTGTCATCCCTAAGACATTGTTCGTGATGTATTCTACTTGACCTTCCTCTTGAGAATCTTGTGGAAGTGGAGGAAGATTGAGTGTGGGATTGCTAGACCCAATGGGATTGATTTAGGAAGTGGTTTGACTCAACTCACTCAAAGTTGATGTTTCTTTGTTTGTCTCAAGTCACTCAAGAATGTAAGAGATGAACATCTAATTCTTCACATTGATCTAAACTTTTAGGTACAAAAAATAAAGTCTAAGATTTTAAGTATCAAAGGATGGTGATGAAAGATGGATGATTGGTGAATGACTGGAACTCTTAGGAAATGTTGAAGAGGATACTAAACTCTAGGACTTTGGTTTTGATGTTTGATTTTGATTTTGGGTCTTGATTTTGGATTGATTCGATTTAATTTTGATTTTGATTGGATTTGGTTTGGATAATGAACTCATAAACTCTAAGAGGTTGGATGTTGTCCTAGATTAAACTTGTCCATAAGATGATAATTTGACTAAGTGTGTAAAGAATGATTCAACTACACACACCTAATCAAACAAGATGATTTTGATTTGTTTTGATTTTATATTTCAAGAGGATTTTCCCAAAGTTTAGCATGAAGGATTTTTTCAAGATTTCCAAGAGTTGTTTGTGAGGTGATTTTAATTTGATGTTTGAAGATGGATAAGAGTGTTTTGATTTTTATCCTAAGAGACTTAGAAAGACTTTGTTTACTAAACCAAGGTGTTGAAGAACATGCTAATACTTCCTATGTGAGATACTCGAACCTTTGAAAGAGACTTAGATTTTGACAATAGTAAAATGAATACAAATTTGGATTGTTCCTTGATGCACATTTTGTAAAAGTTGAAATTCAATCTTTCTCTGAATTCATAAAGTATAGAAAACCTTTTCTTGCGAGCTTTTTCACTAAGACCTTTGGAATTTTGTTTTTAGATTTTGATCTTTCTGGAAATAATTTGAAAAATAACATGTGTGGGGTCCAATTGTTTCTTATCTTTGCTTAATGAGTCCTTTGTACCACAAACACTTTCTTGATTAGGTTTTCAAACTAGATGTCCAATGTCCCAATTTCGTCTCATCCCACAAAGTCCATTATGTGGAAATCAAGGAAATTAAGGAAAATTTTCCCTTTTTGTTGGCTTTAGTGAGAGAAAATGCAGATATAAATTCAAATGCTTAGAAGCCTTTGAGGATAGAATCTCTAAAGGTATTTACTTCCTAAAGGGTTTGAAATTTGATGATCATGTTTGAATTTTTTTTCCTAATGTTTAAGATCCAAGCAAAGTGTTTTGATTCTAAGAACATGCACAACCCTATGGATAAGAGGCAATATTTGTTGAATCTCCACTTGGATAAATCCAGCTATGCTTATTCTTGGACGATGATTAAAAGATTGACCACACTAGCTCCCCTCCATGACACTCACTTCTACGAGTCATCCAAGCTTTAGTACCCATGAAAATACTATGGCATACTTCTCATCTCTACTAAGAACCACAAAAATGTGGGGTGACTTTAGAGGTCTGACCTCTTGAACCAACAAATAGATAAGGATTTTGGACCTCTAAACAAAAGGTTCTAGTATATGCATTCCATTTGTGGGGGATCATCCATACGACAAGAGACCATTGTTGGCCTTCTTGTCAGAACAATCCTTGTGATACTTGAACTTTCCTCAAGTACCCACACTTATATACCGAGTGGAAGTCACTTGGCTTTAGCGTGTTTCTAGTTGGGTTGTTCCCTAGGGTGATTGTTTTTTCCCACTAGGCAGGCCCTCTAAAGATAAACAAAAGAGAGAAAACACATTCATAGTTTGATCAATCTTTGTTGAGAAACAAAGAGAGAACACATGCGATACACTCCACTCACACTCACAAGATTTTGTTCAATTTTAAGAATCCAAATTGAAGTGTGGAGGAAATCACTTATGCAACTTAATATCATAAAAATCCTCTTGATTCTAAAGATCACCGTGAGGCGCGAGAGAAGCGTATACATATTTTAGATGATATTACTTTGGATAAGAGATTACAAAACATAAATGCACATGTTCATTTTAATCCTTCAGAGAAAGAATTGGATTATTTTTAAGCACCAAAATGAAATGTGAGATTTTCTTGTTCAATTGTTAAGTCCAAAATAAAATCTAGTAAGTTGCCTAAGGATTTTTTTACGCCCAAATGAAAATTAGTGAGCCTTAAAGTTTGAAATATAGAAAATCTTTAGAAAAGGAATTACAATTCCTCCCCAAAGTGTTTAAAAACACTTGATACAATGAAATGATGATTCCATAAAGAAGCCTTCATGTTTGTTTCCCCCCTTCACTTTTGATCAAGCCAACCTACAAAAACTAGTTAATACTATAGAAACATAATCCAAAAAAATAAAATTAGTTAGTAGTCAAAAGCAACCAAAATGAAAAAGCATATGTTGAAAATAATCTGAAAAGTTCCCTTTACCCAACTCCAGCGGCACAATCTACAAAGGCGACGTAATTTGAAGAATTCTAGCAGTGTTGTATAACACCATTGGGGACTAATAGCGGTGGACTGTGGAAAACCAGTGAGTGCGATTGTGGCGCTCTATTGACCAGTGGTGTAGTTTGGAATTTGGATGCCAGGTCAACTCAAGCGTCATTGTTTGGAATTCAAATTTTTGGTTGGGAAGAAGCCAGTGTCGCAGTTTGGAGTTTGATAGTGGCACTAAATGGCACCACTAGACTAATAGCGGCACAGTTCTTCTGTCAGCGGTGCACTTTTCTTGTAGACACAAAAACTTCAAAAAACCATGAAATTTCTCAAAAAAATGTGTTAGATTCTTCAAGTTTTCCCTCCCTCTAGCGCCAAAATGTGAATGTTGATCCTAGACCTACAAAAACACAAAGAACAAACACACAATTAGTCCCAAATGTAAGTTAGAAACATCATTCCCCATGGAATTCATTTGAAATGCATAAAACAAGAAATGGAATGAAGAACACAAATAAAATCTTTCAAATCCTATTTAATGCAAACAAACTCTCAATCCCATGGGGGAATTGGTGCCATTTTGATGTGGAAAATGGCTCTTTCCCAATCCCTTGTAAGCTTGAATGATGATTTGATTAAGATTTGATGCTTCCTTGGTGAAATTCCTACATAACCTAGCTATGAAGATGTGAAAATGGATGAACAATGGATGAGAAAATTCAAAATATCAAGATAATGTCTTTGCATGAAGTTGTGGATCCAAAATAAAAATGAGAGCTTCTTATTTATATGTGAGAATGATGGAGGATGAGGAAAAATGGATGAATGTGGGATAAAAGACCAACCAATAGCATAAAGCCACTTGTCAACATGTGAGTGGACAAAGGTGGAGCACATTTTGGTCATTGTGCAATTAAATTTAATTAGGTGGAATTTCAAAATAGATGAAATGGAATTGGAGGGAGAATAAAATGAAGTTAATGCCACTTGGCTCAAGGCAAATGACATGTAATATGTTTAAATGCCTTGTTGGATGTACAAACCCTTTTGGAGAGAGTTTTCAAACTGGAGAATATTCCCTTTTTGATGTCTTTTTGAATGAAAAAGGAGATTTAATAAATCAATTAAAATGATCTTTCATGAGAAAGTTGCAAAAGCTAGACAAGGTTCAATTTGGAAGTGTTTTATGCAACTTAATCATTTTGAAAAATTTCTTGAGATAGATCGCCGAAGGCGACTTAGATTTTATTAATTTACAATCAAACAGATGAAAACTGAATTTAGATTACACCCATAAAGATTTGTGTTTTTTTAAGCACCAAATGAAATGTGAGATTTTTTGTTCAATTTTTAATTTAATTTAAAATCTAGTAAGTGTGTCCTAAGGTTCGTTTTAAGTCCTTTGCAAATGAAAATTTGTTCGTTTTAGCCCCAATTGAAAATAATGTTCTAAAACGAAAAGGAAAACAAATTCGTGAAGTGTTGATCAAACACTTAAAGTGTTAAAAAACACATTGATGTTTTCAAAGAAAAAAAAATCTTTCCCTCCCGTTTTCGTTTGATGAAGTAGTTTTGATCAAAGTGTTAAAAAACTTGTGTTTTCAAACAAAAATCCTCCTCCTTTCGTTTTCGTTTGATAGCCTTCTCTTTCGCCTTGCACCTTTTCGCCTTCGTTTGCTTTTGTACCTCCTTCGTTAGTCTTTGTTTCCCTTTTTCACCTTTCGCTTGTACCTTGTTCACTTGCCTTTTGTTCACCTTTGGTACCTTTGTTGTTCGTTTGTACCTATTAACATAAATAAAAGTTAGGCCATGTAGGCAAATGATAAAAGTTTACACAAGAAATAAAAAATTGACAATAAATTTTATACTTATTTCAAAAAAGAACAATTGATTTTAAAATCTCCCTATGTAACACATAAAAGATCAATTGATTTCAAGATTTTCCACTTTTGATATAAAGGCCCTTAGTTGATTTCAGTGTCAAAAACCCAAAAAAATTGATTTCAATTTCCATTTTTTTCAGATACCAAATGAAAGATTTTAATTGAATCAAAAGGAGCAAGTGATATGCCCTTACTTTGGGCAGGTTTCAATCCAAGGCATGACACCTTAATTTTTGGTTATTTTCCCAAAGATGAAGAAAAGTTGAAATAAAAAACAGACTAGTGAAAAACTGAAATTTATTTTTAGAAATAAGGGGACACACATTCTACCCGATAGCCTCCCTCGCAAACATGTCAACCCTATTCACTAAAGAAAAAATTGATGTTTATATCAGGAAGTTGGTAAAACAATTCAAAAATCTAAAATTGCAAGAATTTTTTATTTCTACAAATTCTACCTCCAACACAACAATAATTGAGTCCTAACAAATATTAAACAGAAAAATTAGCCCTTGAGGTTTTGACTTGAAAGAGAAGCTTATGAGAGCAAGGAAGACTTCTGGTAGTAAAAGAAAGAAAATAAAAAAGAGTGTTATGGAACAAAAAAAATGCCATTAGGCACAGTTGTCAAATAAAGCATGTTAGTAGAAAGGTTTGGTGTAGATATAAAATCATTTCAATGGATTCATAGTCACACAGAAACAAGAGCTAGGTTGATTGATTTTCTGACAGTCTAGGAAATAGAAAATTTTAATTTCCACTTTGCTCTAGGCTCCAATTTTTATTGTATTGCTGGTTTGACTTTTTGGTATCTAAAATTACCACGATGACATTGTTACATCCTTGATAGGATATTTCATTATGAGAAGAGAATTAAAGTGCGGAAAGGTTTTAAAGAGTTCCACATGCCTTTATTTGAATGAGGGGGGAGAGATCAAGCTTGTCAAGAGTGGAGGTCAATTTTTTCAAACATCTCACTCCTATTTACCAAGGAAAACTAAAAAATCTTTCATTCCAGTCCTGAGCTGACCCATCTGGATTTACTCTCTAGGCTAGAGTACAATGTGATAGGTTTTTTGAATGGTACAAGTTTTGATAGGTGATGACTACAAGGAACATATGGTTAAGGTTTTTAATTTCTCCCACCTAGAGCAACATGATACGCATCATGATAAACTAGAAGAAGGATGCAAAATGACTTGAGGTATGTTAAATCTTATATCACCAACTAGCATAAATTTAACATCAAGAAAGATGATGGGAAACATAAAATGTCTTGTCACCATCAAGGAGAATTTTTGTTAATAAAATCTATACACGTTGAAATGATCCAAAAGATCTTCAAAACTTTTTGAGTGATTACAAACTCGTAGGGATTATCAGAGAAGACAAAATTTGTCCCACTTAGATTTTTTCTTTTCACATTATTGGTGAATGATATTTTTTGCTTAGGCGCGCCCTATAAAGGTAGATATTCTTTCGATTTTTAAAATTTACTTCCTTAATTATATAGAATTAAGTCTTTAATAGTTAGGTCTTCTAAAATTCATAAACAAATGTTCTAGCTTCTATGTAATAGAAAAATGCACCTTTTTTTCTCATATGAATACAAATGATATTGTTAAAATTCCATACTACAATATAACATATTTTAAGTAAAATAAGTCAAAGATATTTCAGACTCTGCGTACCATTTTTTGTAAAATATTTAGTTGTTAGCTTCTATTCAGTACGGATAAAATTTCTTTCAATTAAATAAAAGTTTTAGATGGTTAGAGTAAGGAAACAAATAAAATTAATCTTATTATCAAAGCTCCACGCCAATCTGTATTTAGTAATATTATAATACCATTGGGTTAGCTGTTTAGTTTGTATTCTCAAGTTAAACAATTTTTAAATCTAAAGGGATAAGGTTCAATCAAACTAATTCACAACATCTGTACCTGGGCATAATCAACGTAAATTTGAACATTTTCTTTTTCATCTTTTTTTTTCATAATTTCACATAGCAAAACATACAAGGATTTCAGAGGGTTTTGAGCGATAATTTAAGTAAGGCAACTCATCCTCTAAAAAAATGGCAGTGTGAACAACTAATTTGTTTTGCATCATTATAAAATTTCTATAATTCAAATTATGTTGTGTAAAGGGTCCCCACCTTGGTTTCAATATCCGAAAAAGTAGAGGATAAAGCGTATAAAATATCTCCTTTTCTTGGCCACAAACAAGGGTTCTTCAATATGATTAGCTTATCCTTAGAGAATTAAAATAATCTATGAAAACCCAAAAAAATTGTGAAATGCTAGAAAAATACTGAAAAGTTAAAATATATGAAAACAAAACCAAATTTTGTGAATTTATTGGATCATTTTTTCTATGTGCTAGTGACCCTTTCCCAATCCTTGAAAAATTTATTTCAAGATAAAATTGAAATAAATTTCATAGAAATCTTCAAAAAAATTTGAAATTCATTCAAAAAGAGTGTGAAAGGTTAAAATTATTCCCATTAATTTGGGGATAACTTTGATACCTAAAATTTTCAACTAAAAAGGGTTGATTTCAAGAGGCTCTCCTCAAATGGAAGGAAAAAGTCTATACACAAAGTCATCATTGAAATAATCTGATATGAGCTACAAAATAGAAAGCAAAAGAGGGGAAAAAGATGCAAGTAATTATGATAAACTTTTGGAAACCATTTTATTTATGTTAGTAGTGATGATTTGATTGTCATTTTCCAATTAGGTGGTAGCTCCTAGAGTCCAGAGCTTGATTTATAAAAAAATAAAGAAAAAGGAACTCTGGGTAGATTTAGAAAGACAAAGAGCTTTCCAAGAAAAACTGATGAGAGAAATGAAAATGAATCAAAGGGAAGTGATCTTTTGGACTTTGATAAAATCAAATTTAAATCTTAATATTCCTAAATGCTGATTAGAAAATATTTTGCTAATTCTATAGTTTATTGATGAATGGAATATGATGAAAAATGAATGATATGTTTTATAAGATTAGTTTACAACCACTAGTGCTCCTCAAGTTTTCCAAAACCCCTACATCTGGAAATATACTTCAAAATGAGGAGGAATAGTGAAAGAAGTAAATATCTACAATTAGAGTCAAGCAGGTTAGAGGAAGTAAAAATTAGGGAAGTTGTGAGAATAAGAGATGATATAAAGAAAAGAATAGAGAGTATGAAAGCATCCTATCATTCTGGTAGTAATTTTGTCTCAACATTATAAAATCATCTTGGAAGCAACTATCTACTGAATTTACCTCTTGATAATTCTAATTTGAATACCTGAAGTAACCCTATAATGACTAATACAGCCCCATTCAACCCTCATGCTAATATTGCATCACAAATTATGCCTAATACAAATGTTAAAGGAGGTGGCCCTCAACGAGGTTATAATCCTTCTACTTCACAAAAAAATAATTTTGTTACATCTTCAATGCCTCTAAATTCTAGTGTTTTAGTAAATCCTTAGATAAATCCTACTCAAAATTATCAAATGTAATATAATGCTCACCAACAAGGTACTTGTATGGGAGGAATACCCCAACAACAATATATAGGGAAAAACTTGGGAGTAGGAAATTATGTACCAAATAGCCAAAGATGTAACCAAATGGGCTCACAAATGTAGTATAATGTTCCACCAAACATAGGTTGTTAGTATGTACCTATACATCAAAACCAAAACATACAAAAAAATATTTTTACAAACCAAAATCCTCAGCCAAACCCAAGGATTGGAAATGTTCAAGGCAGAAGGCCTTTACAAATTGAAAGATATTGATAGTTGGATTTTGTGGTATCCCTAGATACCCTAATCAAATTTTTAATGAAGTAAGGTCACATTTAGCAATATTTTTTGGAAATAATATAGTGACTAGTGAGGAACATCTCAAAACTGTCTTGAATTTAATGAATTATTTAGAAGTAGAGGATGAGGATGTGGTAATGAAGCTTTTTATGCAATCTTTGATTGGTGAAGCCAAAGATTGGTATAGAACTCTACCAAATGCAAGCATATGATCATGGGATGAATTCAAAAGATTTTTTAGAGAGAAATATAGGGACAATACTAACCAAATATTTGATATAAATGAATTTACCAGTATTAGCAAAGGTTTCAATGAATCAATGTAAAATTTCAATGTTAGATTCACTAGGGTTTTCAACAAAAATCCATCATATATGACACCTAATGAATCTATGTGTCTAGTTCTATATTGTAATGCATATGACCCAAATATGGGCTATGAATTAAAGGAAAATAATCCTCAATCATTGAGGGATTTTTTTCAATATTGCTACTCATATTGATAACAATAGAAAAGCTTTATGAAAAAGTCAACACAAGAGAATATATTAAGATATTACAAAACCCTAAGGGACGTCAAAATAAACCATCCACTTCTAAGGAAAAGTTGGATAAGGTAATGGGTGCCCTTAAAGATCTTAGCTACAACGTAGCTAAGAATGAGAAAGGATTACCACATGACAGACAAAATTACTAAAAGCATGATAGACTATCGAGGTTATCAGATCAACCCTAAAATACCACTTGGAAAAATCGTAAACTAATCCAACAAAATCAAAGAGGTTCACCAACTAGGGAAACTCGAGACACCCTTAAGAAGCTAGGTGCAAGTGTGATGGAAGATAATTTATAGTGTTTGGTATGTACGTTACCTTACTCACCTTCACAATGTATGGTATCCCAATCATTTGAAGACTTTGCAACCCCATGTGATGATTGCAATGACAATAATTATGAAGAAAACCAAGATATAAATATGTTCTCAAGAAAGATACATTTGGAGAACAAGGATTATTACTCCTTAGAAGAAGTAGAGGTTTGTAATGATGATTTGAGACTTATAAAGAACAACTATCATCAACAAGTTTTCTTTGATGATGATATTTAATAACATGATTACTCTGTGTATGGTTTTGAATCATCGAGGTTTGATTATTAGAGATTTAACTAATGCTACTATTACCCAAATTAAAAGTAACCACAATTTGAGAAATAAAGGAAATAATGATGGTCAAGGAAAAGCTGCTAGCCTTTTCATTAAAGAAGATGGAAATCAACAAGAAAATCAAGGACATGAAAAGAGAAATAAAATCACTATATGGAAAATAAAAAATATAGAAGATAAAGGTAAGAGTCATCATTTTTCTACTAACCAAGTTGTGTCTCCACTTATCAAAGTTAATTTTCAAAAGTAGAAGATGGAAGAAGAAAAGGATAATATTAAGAATGATTAGAAAGAAAGTGTTCAAAACGTGAAGGAAAAACTAATAGTCATGTTTTATCTAAACATTTAGTTCCCAGTATGCTTAGTTATTCTCCTATTGGTATTCCACAAATCTTATCACAAATTAAGATTTTTTTTCTATTCTTGGAGATGATGAGAATAGATGAACACAAATATAAGACATAGGCTTTGATTACTAGTACTTCTAAAGAACCTATTGGAGGAAAAAGGGTTAGTTTTTAGTTGGATAAGGAAAAAATTAAAAACAACAAGATAGAGATAGTTGATTTGTGTACAAAAGTTCCTAAAATGTATTTAGGAAAAAATATGATTAAATATCCATCTCAATTTAATTCATTCTATGCTTCCTTGTTAATGAGTGATAAACTGATAGGAATTTGTATGATTGATTATGAAGCCTCTACAAATGCCATGCCTCTGAAAATAATGAATCAGTTAGGACTACAAGTCAATAAAGCATATGGGAGATCCTTTATAATGGACTTGAGAGAGGTCCTAATAATTGGAATTGTAAAAGACCTTGAATTCAGGCTTGCTACATATCATGAAAAGGACTTCAAGATGAATTGCACAATCGTTGACATCCTAGCTCAATATGGAATTTTATTGTCAAGGAAATGTGTTGCAATAATAGGTGGAAGTATGTAGATGGATTTGTTATATGCCATGATTCCTATAAATATAAAACATTTAAAGTTAAATAGAGAAATAAGATCTCCTAGCTTGGTTGGGGATATTGAGTGTGATGAAGAGATATACTTTGTTGATATTTATATTGACAACTTTAGAGTTGCATTCCTCAAATAAAAATAGAAAAAGACAAACCATTGGCTAAAGAAACTAAGGATCTTATACAATAGAATAACTTATGGTTTTTTTTTATGGTGCTTTCTCAAAAGAAGGAGTACGACTTGGGGTGATTTTGATATCACAAAAAGGTAAGTCCTTTAAATACTCATTTTAATTAAAGTTTGAATGTACAAATAATGTACCAAACTATGAAACACTTTTGCTATGGATTGATATGGAAATCAAACATGGAATTAAGGAAGTAAGGGTTTTAGGAGACTCATAATTGGTAATGTCCCAAATTAGAGAAAAGTATGTTTCAAAGAATAAAATATTAAAAGAGTATAAGGCTTCAGTATGGGGTGCTCTAGAAATATTTGATGCATTCTCCATAGAATGGATTGTTAATAAAGTAATATTTATCACATGAATCAACCCATTCACTAAATAAAATGAAGAAGTTACATCGGATTTGGATAATTAAATCCATAAATCTAAAATTGCCAAAATAATTGAAATTTTACAAGATTGCTAAGATATCAAATAATTATTGAGTATAAAATATAGGAAATAGAAAAAGAGCCCTTGATTTAAAAATATTGTGAAATCTCGAGTAGAGCAAGGAAAGGCCAAAAAACAAAAAAGGAGAAAAAAAAACAATTTGATTTTGCCTTAGAATTTTAGGCATAATTTCATAACATTTTTAGAATCAAAAGCTTTGGTGAAATATATGAAAAGTAGATATGGATATGCTAGAATACCTAAAAAGAGCTAGGTTGAAGTGATTTCAAGTCAATTGGGATCTAATATTAGCTATTGCTTTATTTTAAAAGGCCAATTTTTATGTAGTATAATGTTTGATGATGACTTAGAGAAAATTTCTTGGATTTATTATTCATCAGATGATTTTATTGGAATTTAAGAGAATGAACAAATATTTTGAAGGTTTGGCAAGTTCCACATGCAAGAATTTTGAATGAGGGGGAGAGAGAAGCCTGTCCTATTGGCCTCATTTTTTTCTAAAAACTCACTCTATAATAATAAGAAAAAAAAATGGAGATATAATGAAGAAAGATTTGAACAATCTTCATATATCTCTAGGCTAGAGTACAAATGATAGGTTATGGACATGGGTAAGTTTTAAAGGGATGACTACACTAACATATGGGAAGGTTCTTAATTTCTCCCACCTGAGGTGAATGTCAGTAGAACAACATAAAGACAACAGAAGGCACATGCAAATATTAGGTGTGTTTCATATTTTATCACCAACTAGCATAAATGAAACTCAAGAAACAAGGATGGGATGATTTAATGATTTCGCCATCAGGAGAAATAGTAATAAATCAATTATAACCAATGTAAATGCTTAAATATCATTCAACTCTTTTTGAGTGGTTTTCCTTGAATATAAATATATCTTTTATTTGTAAAGTGTACATAACTTAGATTTGGGTTTAGTGAATTAGGCATGAATGAATTATTTTGCTTAGGATTCCCTTAATAGATGGAAGGAATTGAAAAAATTCTTTTCCCATTTTAGTCCTTAATAAGGATTTTCGGCCCAACAGTTGAATTCAGAAAGAAATACGCTGTAGTTCTCTATGTAATAAAATAAACAACTCAATTTCTCATATGAATACAAGTCATATTGTTAATGTATCCATACTACAATATTAACATATTTTAAATCTTAATAAGTCAAAGATATTTTAAGACTCATTACACATTTTTTGTGATAAATATTTAGTTGTTAGCTTCTATTCAAGTAATTGATTAAAATTTCTTTCAATTAGATACTTAAGGATATTGTGGTTAGAGTAAGGATCTTGAATAAAATTAACATTATTATCAATTTACTAGTTTCTTATTGTAATTTAGTAATATTGTAATACCACTGGGAAGTTGTTTAGTTTGTTATTTAGAGGATTTGCTTCATTTCTTGAATCTTTAATGGATAAGGTTCAGTCAAACTAATTCACAACACTCAGACCTAGGCATAATCAACAGAAATTTGAATGTTAATCTTTTATTTTATTTTTTTTATGCTAATTCCACACTATAAAACAATACAGATAATAGAGGTTTCGATTAATTTAGCCAATCGGCCTATCCTCTAAAAATATTAGTGAAGACTATAATTGTTTTGGCATAAATATATATTTCTATAATCAAATTATGGCGGGGTAACCCACTTTTGGTTTCATATCTCAAAGGAGAGGATAAATATAAAAATCCATCCCATTTGTTGGCCACTTAACCTAGGGTTCTAATCATAATGATCTTAGCTAATCCTTAGAGAAACCTGAGTATAATCAGTTTGAAACACCAAAATGTGATTCCTCTGAGAAATTGCTTGATGGAAGCATAATACAGACCCTAGTATTCTAGGATTTGTGAATTTTATTTAATCATTTTTCTTATGGCCTAGATTTGTAAAACTGGTTGCAAGGTTTCAAGTCATCTATTGAAATAAATTTCATAGAAATCTCTAAAATGAAATTCATTCAAAAAATTTAGAAAGGTTCAAAGTATTCCATAATTTGGGTGGTAATTTTGATACTTCAAAATATTGACTAAAAAGGGAAGGATTTCAAGAGGCTCTCCTTAATATGGAAGGAAAAATATGTATGTTCAAATATGATCTTAGAAACAATCTTGATGCTAAGATACAAAATAGAAAGCAAAAATGGAAAGCTAAAGATGCAAGTAATTATGATCTTACTTTTGGAAACCATTTTAGTTATGTTAGTAGTGATGATAATTCTACTAGTTTTCCAATTAGGTATGTAACTCCTAGAGGTCCAGAGCTAAATTTATAAAATACATAAAGAAAAAAACTTTGGGTAGATTTAGAAAGACAAAGAGCTTCCAAGAAAAACTTAGAGAGAAAAAATGAATCAAAGGGAAATGATCTTAGCATGGTATCCTAAATCAATGAAAATATTAATATTCCTATTATAGCTCGGGATGAAAATTATTTATGCTAATCCTATATAGTCCAAATAGAAGACCCACTTTTCTTATTAAAACCTATGTTTGGTATAGATTAGTTACAACCACTAGTGCTCATCAAGTTGTTCACAAACCCCTAAATCTAGAAATATATCAAAATGAGGATGAATTAGTGAAAGAAGCAAATAATCTTACAATTAGAATCAAGCAGGTTAGAGGAAGTAAAAATTAGGGAAGTTGTGAGAATAAAGATGATATAAAGAAAAGAATAGAGAGTATGAAAGCATCCTATCATTCTGGTAGTAATTTTGTCTCAACATTATAAAATCATCTTGGAAGCAACTATCTACTGAATTTACCTAATTGATAATTCTAATTTGAATACCTGAAGTAACCCTATAATGACTAATACAGCCCCATTCAACCCTCATGCTAATATTGCATCACAAATTATGCCTAATACAAATGTTAAAGGAGGTGGCCCTCAACGAGGTTATAATCCTTCTACTTCACAAAAAAATAATTTTGTTACATCTTCAATGCCTCTAAATTCTAGTGTTTTAGTAAATCCTTAGATAAATCCTACTCAAAATTATCAAATGTAATATAATGCTCACCAACAAGGTACTTGTATGGGAGGAATACCCCAACAACAATATATAGGGAAAAACTTGGGAGTAGGAAATTATGTACCAAATAGCCAAAGATGTAACCAAATGGGCTCACAAATGTAGTATAATGTTCCACCAAACATAGGTTGTTAGTATGTACCTATACATCAAAACCAAAACATACAAAAAAATATTTTTACAAACCAAAATCCTCAGCCAAACCCAAGGATTGGAAATGTTCAAGGCAGAAGGCCTTTACAAATTGAAAGATATTGATAGTTGGATTTTGTGGTATCCCTAGATACCCTAATCAAATTTTTAATGAAGTAAGGTCACATTTAGCAATATTTTTTGGAAATAATATAGTGACTAGTGAGGAACATCTCAAAACTGTCTTGAATTTAATGAATTATTTAGAAGTAGAGGATGAGGATGTGGTAATGAAGCTTTTTATGCAATCTTTGATTGGTGAAGCCAAAGATTGGTATAGAACTCTACCAAATGCAAGCATATGATCATGGGATGAATTCAAAAGATTTTTTAGAGAGAAATATAGGGACAATACTAACCAAATATTTGATATAAATGAATTTACCAGTATTAGCAAAGGTTTCAATGAATCAATGTAAAATTTCAATGTTAGATTCACTAGGGTTTTCAACAAAAATCCATCATATATGACACCTAATGAATCTATGTGTCTAGTTCTATATTGTAATGCATATGACCCAAATATGGGCTATGAATTAAAGGAAAATAATCCTCAATCATTGAGGGATTTTTTTCAATATTGCTACTCATATTGATAACAATAGAAAAGCTTTATGAAAAAGTCAACACAAGAGAATATATTAAGATATTACAAAACCCTAAGGGACGTCAAAATAAACCATCCACTTCTAAGGAAAAGTTGGATAAGGTAATGGGTGCCCTTAAAGATCTTAGCTACAACGTAGCTAAGAATGAGAAAGGATTACCACATGACAGACAAAATTACTAAAAGCATGATAGACTATCGAGGTTATCAGATCAACCCTAAAATACCACTTGGAAAAATCGTAAACTAATCCAACAAAATCAAAGAGGTTCACCAACTAGGGAAACTCGAGACACCCTTAAGAAGCTAGGTGCAAGTGTGATGGAAGATAATTTATAGTGTTTGGTATGTACGTTACCTTACTCACCTTCACAATGTATGGTATCCCAATCATTTGAAGACTTTGCAACCCCATGTGATGATTGCAATGACAATAATTATGAAGAAAACCAAGATATAAATATGTTCTCAAGAAAGATACATTTGGAGAACAAGGATTATTACTCCTTAGAAGAAGTAGAGGTTTGTAATGATGATTTGAGACTTATAAAGAACAACTATCATCAACAAGTTTTCTTTGATGATGATATTTAATAACATGATTACTCTGTGTATGGTTTTGAATCATCGAGGTTTGATTATTAGAGATTTAACTAATGCTACTATTACCCAAATTAAAAGTAACCACAATTTGAGAAATAAAGGAAATAATGATGGTCAAGGAAAAGCTGCTAGCCTTTTCATTAAAGAAGATGGAAATCAACAAGAAAATCAAGGACATGAAAAGAGAAATAAAATCACTATATGGAAAATAAAAAATATAGAAGATAAAGGTAAGAGTCATCATTTTTCTACTAACCAAGTTGTGTCTCCACTTATCAAAGTTAATTTTCAAAAGTAGAAGATGGAAGAAGAAAAGGATAATATTAAGAATGATTAGAAAGAAAGTGTTCAAAACGTGAAGGAAAAACTAATAGTCATGTTTTATCTAAACATTTAGTTCCCAGTATGCTTAGTTATTCTCCTATTGGTATTCCACAAATCTTATCACAAATTAAGATTTTTTTTCTATTCTTGGAGATGATGAGAATAGATGAACACAAATATAAGACATAGGCTTTGATTACTAGTACTTCTAAAGAACCTATTGGAGGAAAAAGGGTTAGTTTTTAGTTGGATAAGGAAAAAATTAAAAACAACAAGATAGAGATAGTTGATTTGTGTACAAAAGTTCCTAAAATGTATTTAGGAAAAAATATGATTAAATATCCATCTCAATTTAATTCATTCTATGCTTCCTTGTTAATGAGTGATAAACTGATAGGAATTTGTATGATTGATTATGAAGCCTCTACAAATGCCATGCCTCTGAAAATAATGAATCAGTTAGGACTACAAGTCAATAAAGCATATGGGAGATCCTTTATAATGGACTTGAGAGAGGTCCTAATAATTGGAATTGTAAAAGACCTTGAATTCAGGCTTGCTACATATCATGAAAAGGACTTCAAGATGAATTGCACAATCGTTGACATCCTAGCTCAATATGGAATTTTATTGTCAAGGAAATGTGTTGCAATAATAGGTGGAAGTATGTAGATGGATTTGTTATATGCCATGATTCCTATAAATATAAAACATTTAAAGTTAAATAGAGAAATAAGATCTCCTAGCTTGGTTGGGGATATTGAGTGTGATGAAGAGATATACTTTGTTGATATTTATATTGACAACTTTAGAGTTGCATTCCTCAAATAAAAATAGAAAAAGACAAACCATTGGCTAAAGAAACTAAGGATCTTATACAATAGAATAACTTATGGTTTTTTTTTATGGTGCTTTCTCAAAAGAAGGAGTACGACTTGGGGTGATTTTGATATCACAAAAAGGTAAGTCCTTTAAATACTCATTTTAATTAAAGTTTGAATGTACAAATAATGTACCAAACTATGAAACACTTTTGCTATGGATTGATATGGAAATCAAACATGGAATTAAGGAAGTAAGGGTTTTAGGAGACTCATAATTGGTAATGTCCCAAATTAGAGAAAAGTATGTTTCAAAGAATAAAATATTAAAAGAGTATAAGGCTTCAGTATGGGGTGCTCTAGAAATATTTGATGCATTCTCCATAGAAATTAAAATAATAACTAAAAGAAGTATGAGTAATTAAACAATGTGATAAGATTTTTATTAATTTCTTTGTGAAATAAATAATTAATTAAATGTTTTAATATAATTAGAGGTTATGAAAGAATAAAATTACATTGTTAATAGAAATAAATAAAAATAGAATATTGCAAGGTAATTATCATTTAATGTTTAAATTCGATAAACAAATTAAGGAGAAAATATTTATCTGTAACTAAAAGAAAGATTAAATTATTAATTATTTATTGAATATCTAATAGATGACCTATTTGGTTCATATATTAAAGATTAGATTATAAAATAATAATTAAGGGTCGTGGCTGTCATTCATTCATAACTGCTGGAAGTTGAACGTTTCCCGAAGGGAGTGGAAAAGACTCCATGAAACAAATTATTAAAATGAGAATTATTCTAGAGATAAAAGGGGGATTGGCGGGTTTGAAGGGTGGCTCCTTCTGTCATGGATTGTTCGGCTTAGGGTTTTTGGTTCCAGACAACATTGATTTACAACGCCAATTGAAATTTCCTGTCAATGCTCTCTGGAAAAGAGTACAATTTTCTTTCCCCTCTCTATATTTTTGATATGTTGTGTGCGAATTGTAAATCATCTTGAAGATTCAAATTGCATGTGGTGCTAGGGTTTTGATTTAAGTTTTTATGATATGGTTTTCAACTTATAATCATATGCGGTGGTTTCAATCTATATTCATATTTTATGTGAATAATTATAAAAAGTTAGTTACGTATTGAAATCTATTTGTATTCTGGGTAAATTTTACATTTCATATTCTTAAGTGATTTAATGAAAATTCATTTATTTTATTATTGATGAACCTCTCGTTCTTTATAGATTTATAGATTTATAGATGTGAGATTAGGATTAAAGATCCATTAAAATGTTGATTTAAATTATAATATTTTAAATATATTGCGATTGTTTATATATATATATACATATTATATTTTGTTTGTAAAAAAAAAATAGATATATATATTGTTATACTGGTAAACTGTTTCCTGTGACTCTATTCAAACAGTCTAATTGTGTCATCCATAACATTTTTTATACAAACTATTTTGCTGGTAAATTTAAAGGGTTTCTCCAAATTCCAGTGTTCTATTTGCTGTCCAAAAATCTCAAATACCCAGATTATAGTTTTGGCGTTATGCTTAAAATACGAGGCTGCTATCAAGCTGCTCCCTTATGGTTGCGTTTTGCTGATAATAAATATAATTTATAAAAAGTTAAATTAAATTTTGGTCTGCTAGTATGATAGGTTTTGAGGTAAATAGAGAAATAATAAAGAATGTTATCTTGGTTGTAAAATTAATGATTATACTATATAATGAAAATGGGTGACACATTAGAATATCGGGAATTAGGGTTATGCTTTTGTAACTGAATAGGTTTAAGGTAAATATTGTGCAAAGGGTATATTCTTTTATTACTATGAAGGTCTTGCTTTTAGGTAATATTCGTAATATTAGTAGTTAAGGAAATTACGTTGAAAGATGTTTAGTTAATGAAGTGAATGAATTAGAGTAGATTAACTAAAAATATTAATTTTATTTAGGTTAAGGTTGTGCTGTGAAGAATTAGATTTTTATCCCAGCTAGATAAATGATCTCTTATTTGTAATCAGAAAGTGAAGTTATATATATATATATTATGTTTATTAATAATTAGGTTAGATATTGGTTGAGGTGAGATATAATTAGAGGATCTTGTTTTGAATAAATAAAGTTATTAATTGTTGGCATGAAATCTTGCCAGGTAGTTAGTCATTAGGGGTTAAGGATGGTGCAGTTAGAATTCTCACATTTGTTACCTTAGGAAGAAACAAATGTCCTTTTTGAATATTATTAATCATTGTATCTAAATTAGGATGGAAAGATAGGTTAAAAGTTTTTAACGTGAGATTTAAATTGAGGAAAATTATAATATAAAATATATCTTGAATTTTCTTACATGTTCTCTTAATTGGTAATTTAATTTTATAGTATTAATTTCATGATATCTTTTATATTTCTTTTAGAATGAAATAAATGTTATCTTAATATCTAAACTCCTCGCATGCTTTTAGGATTGGCTAATGGATACTCTTGGCAAATAGGTAGTTGGTTACTTAGAATAAAATATTGCTACAATTACTTGTGAATTATTGTGCCAGGGAATGAATTAGGTAAATAATTAAAGAGAAAATGGTTATTTCCATAGGTTGCTTAGTAAAATATTATTTAACAAAAGATTTTAACGGAATGAACATTATTGAATTAGGTATTTAATTTTGTTGTAGATAAATGAACTGTGTATTTAGTTAAAGTAAATTGATTTATATGGCTAATTAAGTTTTAGGGTTCACTAAAGGAGATAAGTGATTCTACATTTACATAGTTTCTTTTACTTGAAGGTTAATGATAAAGTTATTTTTAAGTGAGGATAAATCCTAGGTTCATAGGTTAATTAATTTAAATGATACTGATTAAATGTTAAATGGTTTTAATTACCTTTTTGTTATCTAATGAGTTTGTGAATGATAATTATTTATCAAACTACTGTGTGAAATAATCTATTAGTGTCGTCACCTTAGTATTATAATAAAGTTGTAAATTATAGAATTGTCATCTTAGTATTACATTTTAAAGTTATAATTAGAATTCGTGTTAAACAGTTGATGGAGTTGGTTATCTTATAAATGATATAGTTATTTTAAATATAATTATTTGTAGTAAATACTCTCTTAATTAAAATAAGTGGTAAAAACGTTGAAATAATGCTTAAATTAAAGGAAGGTCTTTATGGTTATAATGTGTGAGTAAATGTGTTTTAAACAAAGTGTTTTTGGTTTAAGTGTATTTAATTGTTTTAAGATGGGTGTTATTTGTGGGATATTTATGGAGATGTCTCAATGGCCTGTTCATTGTAAGTGTTTTAAGATAGTGTTCTTAAAGGTTGATGTGTTGATGGTTTCCTTGTATGGAATTATTCCTTAAGACTTTGTGATTAATGTGTTTATGTTCAGAAAATGATTTATTTATAGGAGTTAGAAAATTAGAATTATTAGGTAGTTAAGTTATTAGAGAGAGAGTTTCCTTATGTTAATAATTTGGGTAACATTCATAGATTAGTTTATTCTCAATTTGATTAATTTCAAGTGGGATAGTTAACTTAGAAATAATGAAAAGTAGAGTTTTGTATGTAGATAATATTGGCGATAAGGATTATTTCTGTTTAGGTGGGAGAATTGATTTATAAGATAAATGGAAGTAAATAAATTTGAAAACTTTAAATAGTTGGGTATTACGATAAAGGCTAGTGAATGATTGTTGATTCGATAAATGTTTTGATTAATTATATTTAGTTAAACAAAGGGTTTATGTAAATGAATAAAATTAGATGATCTTTTCTAAGTCAATTTCCCTCATATTCTTTTAATAGTTGATTTGTGGGATTTCTATAAGAACAGTTCTAGAAAATACTTGTGATTGATATCAGGATCAAATTGTTGGTTGAGTGGGTTGATCTTCGAAGGGAGATTGTTGTTATAATATGTAAATTGAGTTTGTTTAATTTGTGTTTGGAAGTGTATACTTGTGAATAGTGTCTTATGGCTTAAAACATTAGATTTTATCTTCATTTCGCAATATTGTGATGTCCTTAAATGATTGGAAATGATTGATCTTTAAAAGTAATGTTCTTTTTAGATTGTTTCAAGTTACTTCTTATTGAATAAATGGATATGTTATTAGGATGTTTGGTGTGACTTTTCGTGAGATGATTTTGAGTTTGGGGATTTTCTCTCAATTAATGTATGTTGCTATTCATTGGGAACCCATATGTTTTCTTTTGGTTCTTTACCCTAAGTGGTAAATCGGTTAATGTTATCTTTGTCGTGATTGGTGGTTCTGCTTGAGTTGTTAATGATCAAATGGAAAAGCTCTTTGAATTATGGGTATTCCGAGAGGAGAAAATAGAGGTTTTCCTTGGATGTCCGATTTAGTTCGTATTGAAGTTGTTGATGTTGTTTAAGGGAGTTGTTGATCTTATTTTGATGTATTCTCTCATCATAATTGAATTGAAAATAGTTCTTCAAGGTTTTGTTTTTATTTTGTCAGATTTTCATGGGAAACCCTAGTGTAACTTTATGAGAATCTTCCGAGGTTTATTTTACTATTGGTTAATGTTCCTCCTTTTTGTGCCCTTGTTGTGGCAAGTGTTTTGGTTTCATGTTTTTTTTGAAAGGGTTGTACATGAATCGTTGAGATTTTGATTATGTATTTATGGCAAGATGGGTAATGCCTTGCATGCTTCTCTGTTGTGATCTAATGTACTTGTTATGTTGTACAACCCTTGGATTTGGTTTTTTATGTTTTGAGTGTCTAGAGTGAGAGTGGCTCTAAGTGGGTGGTCGGCGCACAAAGGGGCGCCAGGATAACCCTCGTTAGAGTGAAATTAATAAGTGATAATATAAATAATTAACTAGGGGGTGGGTAGAATCACATTAAAAATATA
The DNA here is from genome assembly GCA_007258455.2 of Sequoia sempervirens. NCBI lineage: Eukaryota > Viridiplantae > Streptophyta > Pinopsida > Cupressales > Cupressaceae > Sequoia > Sequoia sempervirens. Next base: position 284,547,880 of record VDFB02270651.1, on the reverse strand, counting down.
ATTGATGCCTCATCCGCCTTTTAGTGCTACCACAGACTAAAGGGGATTGAGAAGGCCGTGGTTGGCATGTTCGTTGCCTTGTCTTCGCGAAGGGTAACGGATCCGCATGAGCAACCCTATGGAGCGGCGCCTTGAAATAGGTAGTCTAGATAACCATAGATGGAGGCGGCTCCTAGCGCTCGAGTTGTCTGGATAATTCGTCAGTAGACGGAGGCGGCACCTTGCGTTAGTGGTAGTCTGGAGAATCCATGTTAAGCCATGCGATGACACTCTCCTATAACACTCCTTATTATGTTGCTTCTTTGGAAATCCTCTGGAAGTGGGTCTTTGTCTTGAATTGATGGATCATAGTTGTTTTGAATTGATTTATGGTTTTACCCTATTTGATCTCTGGTGTATTCTTTGGTCTTGTATAAATCTTGTGGATGTTTGGATTTTGACCTTGTACTCTTATGGTACTGTGATATGATGTTATTGTATTGTGTCATTGTGATTCAAAATTGTGTTATGTTTATTAATTTAGTTTGATTTGGAAGTGTTTTATGATCTTCCTTTGGTTCCTTGTTTACTGGCTATTGCCTTGAATTATGTGATGAGATTTATGACTCTTGGATGTGGTTGATTGTCATTGTAATTCCTGAGTGTTATGATACTTTTGTATGACGCTGAGTCTTGTGGTTCTTTGTTGGATGTTCTTGGTTGAGGTCTCTTTCTTGTTAGCTCCTAGCACGGGGGGTGGGTCTTCGGACTCACATGGTCGGGTGGAACGTGCTAAGCACCCCATTGGGTCCCCAGTCGAGGATCGAGAGGTGCGGATTGGTGCTGTTACAGCGACTCCAGAGTTGTATTTGTTTTGTATCCAGTTTTGATGCTAGTATTCATCTATTCATTTGTATCATGGTATCTTGTGTATGGTTACCATTTATGTTTGGGAACACTTTTACATCATTGTACTTTTTGAACATTGTACTGTAATGAAATGTTAAACTTGGCGTGGATATTGACCATGGTAGTTGTTATTCACTGTGTTATGTTAATCATGCATATGTTGTATTTATGTGCAGATGGCTTCTTATCAATGAATTTTTTTCATGTATGTGTTATATTTATTGTTAATGATTATATCTTTAGATTTTATTCTTTATTGATGTTGTATGGATCTAAGTTGTGTAATGACTCTTCGTGTACCCCAAGGGATGTATGTGTTAATGAATCTATTTAATTGAAATTCATGTTATGACTTAATGTGTATTACATGTATGTTATGTTTATTTATTTATTTTTAAAAAATTTGCTGTAATTATTGTGTTATTGTCCTTTGGGGTTCGCACGGCGGGGCGTTACAGGTTCAAGGATTCAGAAGGTATTTTAGAGCTCTAGGAGGGTGGAATTATGAAGAATTTTCATAAATCTTCTTTGAAGTATAAAATATAGAAACCCTAGTCTTACGAGTATTGAAACCCTAGCAAGAAAAGTATGGCTAGAACTTCAAGAGGTGTAAAGAGGGGACTTCATGATGATATAATGGATCAATTTCCAAGATCTGCTAAAAGGCCTAGAATGGTGCATGGGTTTGAGATTTAGCTAATATAATTTTTTATAAGAACGAAAAATTGTAGAGACCCAATAATTCTAACTCAAGGTTATGCCCTATTTAAGAACAACTTCAGGAAATCCCTAGCAAATAGGCCTATCTACAACATATGGAGATTAGGGTTGGGAAGGTTGGTCGTGCTCAATATATTTGTAAATATTGGCCTAATCAGGGGAAGTGCATAGGCATACAACCCTAAGAAGAGGGCATTGTATTCATTAACTATAAAATTCTTAATGGCCTTGGATAGAGCTTACATTTGTAGGGTTTTCAATCTAAACCTTAATTCCCAACTACCTATAGACTTGGGTTACCTCACTAAATAATACTAGAGGAACATGGATAGTTATAGAGTAAAGTGGTTGCCATGTATCAGGCCCAGAGGGACTAATATAGAATTAAGAATATTTTCTAGTGGAGAGTTGAAACCTTTCGACTATGACATCTTTGAGGACTATTTTGTGAAGAAATAGTTCTTATTATATCAAGTTTTGGTCCTAGATAACAAGATTCGGATGCTAATGAATCTAATGGTATTAGTTGTGGATATTCAAAGTAGAGATGTGAACAAACCATATGACTATGTTATAAAATCTTTGATCTCACTCAAGAAGGATAGAAACATAGTGCATTTCAAATGGAATTTACTATTGTGTCACATCATTTTATTTAGTGGAGATGGTATGTGATCCTAACATATGCATATTAGAGACATGGATGATTAGGAAAGAATGCTACAAATCTAGGAATGGACTTACATATGGGATAAGGACTCTGAGAAGTCCAACAACTTTATTTTGGAAGAATTTTTTGTTAGAATAGTCGTTAAGAAATTTGGTTTCTTGGTGGATTGGAGGTTGTCAAATGAGATGAGACAATTTTTGCAACCAAAGGATCTTCTCCCAGAAAAGGGGATCAATTACAACTAGGATGATTTGTTCTTGTACTTAGATGCTACTATTTTAGGGTGTATGGGTTGTCAATTACACCTCATGTGCTGCCCAAAATGTACCAGACTAAATTTCCTTCTTAGAAATCATACAAAAATTAAATGAGTCTAACAAGACTCATTTTAGGAATAACAAGAAACATGTCATTCTCCCTTTTACAGTGGTATTTCATATTTTTAAGTGACATCAAGGGAGGGAATGGATTTTGTATTAGGAAAGTTACTACCTTACATAATGAGGGTGGACAATATTAGGAGGTGTGATCTAGAACATTTCATCAATGATCAGAGAATTGTTTTCAAACCAACACCCTTCTCACATGGGTATGAAAGTTTGGAGGATTTCATTAGAAGTTGTTCCACAAAGAAGGAAGTTGTAAAAATAAGAGTTTTTTGGGTAAATATTTAGATGGTTGAGACAAAGAGGAAGTAGGAATTTTCATCATTTGAGGGATCATTTTCACACATCAAGGATCCCATAAGGAGGACAATAATCATTTTGGATAGTGCCAATGAATTTCTTTGAAATGTGCCAAATCTCCCATCAAGTTCTCCTTGCCCCTCCGCTTCTCAAAGTGATATACCACAAAGTCTCCAATAGGTTACCCTCTATAATAGATAGACCCCTCATCTGGACCTTTTCTTGATTATCCCATAGGCCCAAATGGTTTTTTTATGATATAGATATACTACATAAATTATGCATCCTCCACCTAGGTTCATAATTGAAAGACAAACTGATGATAGATTGCTTATAAATTTTGATATAGGAGTTAAGATTGTAGATGTTATCAAAGCTTGGGCTTGCATTTAATTTATACAAGATAACTAATTTATTACCACCAAGGAATTTTTCCTTAAGAATAAATGAGAAAAATTACAACAGAGGGTAGTAGATAAAATCCTCACAGAGAAGGAGAAGGAAATAATTGCAAAATTCTGGGATAATGTAAAAAAGGAAATGGAATCTAGGACCCCTTAGAGGGGCAGAGGATTGGTGAGGAGTGCAAGATGCCTTCTCATACCAGGATGGGACATGTCATATGATAGTACATTTGACACCATATGAAGGCAGGGAGGAGAGGAGCCAATTTTGAATTCAAAGGAGCAAGTTGAAGCCCTCTGCTTTGGATCAAGTTTCAATCCAAGGCATGACACCTTAGCAATTTGGTCTATTTTACTAGAGACCAAAAAACCCCAAGTAATAAATGATCCCAGTGAGCTCACTGGAAATTTAATTTTCAAAATAATAGGGGACACAAGTGTTACCCAAGCAACCTCCCTCATACTGAACTCAACCCTATTCATTGAAGCAATAATGAGGAAGTTACAAGGGGATTTGGAAGGCTAGTGCCATAATTCTAAAATTGCAAGAAAATTTGAATATGGCTATAGGATTTCTACCTCCACCATAGCCAATAATTAAGGCCCAAGAATCAAAGTAAATAAATTAACGCTTGAGGTTAAAATCTTAGAAGAGCAGCTCAAGTAGAGAAAGGAAGAGGCCAAAGTATCCAAAAAGGGAGCAATAAAAAAAGGTGCCTAGTTTTATTGAAAACATTTTGGGGCACAAGTTGTCAAACATTTTTTTACTAGTAAAGGTTTGGGGAAGCTATATAATGTTAAGAGATGCATACACTAGCCATACCCAAATAGGAGTTAGGTTGAAGTTCTTTCAAATTAGTTGGGCCTCTGGAGTTACACTATTGAAAATTATTGCTAGAAGCTCTAGTTTTGATTGTAGTATAATATATGATATTTTTGGTACATCAAATTTCTTGGGTAAGATTATTAGTCATCATGATAGGCATAGGAACCTTGTGAGAAGGGAATTAAATACCTTTCAAGGTTTTGAAGAGTTCCACATGCCTCCTATTTTGAATGAGGAGGGAGAGGTCAATCTCTGCTAGGAGTGGAGGTCATGTTTTTATAACATTCTCACTCCTATAGATAATAAGATAAATAAAAATTGAGAAGCATATATAGAGTAGCTAAACCTAAGTTCGTATTTACTCTCCTATGTAGAGTACAATGTGATAGGTTTTTCTAACATGGTACAAGTTTTGATAGGTGGTGACTACAACAAACATATGGCTAAGGTTAATCAATTTACCCCACCTAAAGGTGACATGTTAGTAAAGTATGATAAATATAAAGAGAAGGTTGATGTAGAGATTTGAGTTGTGTTTCAATTTTTCATCACCAACCAGCATAAATACAAAATCAACAAACAAGGATTGGAATGCCAAAAGTATCTTGTTGCCATAAATGAGAAATTTTAAATAAATCAAATCCATACACCAATGTAAATTCTCCAAACTATCATCAACCACTTTTTGATCGGTTACTCCTTTTGTATAAATGTATTTACTCCTTTCATAACAGTTTCATCACTTATATTTTGTCTTTAGTGAATTAAGCAATGAATAAGGTTTATTTCTTGTTGCTTCCCTTGTGTCTATAAAAGGGAATTTTGAACCTCATTTTTAGGATTCTAATTCCTTAAACATATAATTTTTTTTTATAGAATTAAGTATTGTATAGGTAGTTCTAAAATTCAGAAAGAGGATTTTGTAACTTCTATTTGTAATAGCAAAAACAACTTAGTTTTACTCATATGAATACAATTCATACTATTAATATATCCATATTGCAATACAAAATATTTTGAATATTAATAAATCAAATATCTTTTAAGGATCTCATTACACATTTTTTTGTGATGAATGTTTAGTTGTTAGCTTTTATTGAAGTAATGCATTAAAATTGCTTTTAGTTGGATACTTAAGAATATTATGGTTATTGTAAGGACCTTGAAGAAGATTAACAATATTGTTAATTTACCAATTTCTTATTAGAATGTAGTAAGATTGTAAAACCATTAGGTTAGTTATTTAGTTTGTTATTCAGAGGTTTTGCTTCATTTCTTGACTTTGTAATTGATAAGGAATCAGTTAGGCTAATTCACAGTACTCAAACATAACAGAATCAACCTAAATATAAATGCTATCTTTTAATTTATTTTGTTTTATGCTCATTTTACATTATTGAAACACAAATAGCTAATAGAGGGTTTTGAAGATGATTTAGCCATCAAGGCTCATCCTATAAAAAAATATTATTAGAGGAACTCACCTTGGCATAAATTTAAGTATTGCTTAATTCAAATGATTCTTTGAAAAGGGGAACCCAAATTGGTTTTGTAGAGCCCAAACTGTAGAGGAGAAATAGTATAAAATCTATCTCTTATACATTGACCATTGATCTAGGGTTCTTAATCATAGGATCTAGCTCATCCTTAGAGAAACCTAGGTAATCAGTTGGAAACACCAACAAGTGTATAAATACAACAATATTATTTCCACCTTTGTCATTAATTATCTTGGATATGATTATATTCCTCTCAAATCAAGACTAGATAGAGGATAGTGAAAAGAAGAAAAATAGGTTTGATTTCAAAATGGAATATGATGGACCTATATGTTGCAAGTATGTGTGAGTATGGTGGTGTTGTCATTGATTTCAACATAGTACATGATGTTGTAGGTTGTGCATGTATAGTTGAGATACTGTTGAGATGTTGTGAGTACATGGAGCTATCTTTATGATGTTGCAGGTGTGCTGATATGTTGAGTTTCCAAGTGCTTTTCATAAATAGTGAAGACAAAGTTGAGTATATCTTTTGAATGTGCTCTGGTATGTGCTCTGCATTCCTTTTGTGTTGATCCTATTCTTGTGTGGATTTGATGTATTGTTTATGGGCATCTTTTGGTGATATATCTTGGTTTGTAGTTTCTAGTTCAATGGAGAGTGAAAGTTGTGTTCATTGGTGTGTGAACTAGTTTGGAAAAGTTGTTTTTCTATGGACTGGGAGAAATATTTCTACTATGTAGTCCTCTACTAGTTTGTTTCTAGTCTTTCAGATCTGGATGAAGGCTTGTAATGATGTTATTTTTGTTCTAGCAAAGGTGTTCATGGTTTGGTGCTCTGGAAGATGAGTTCCAGTATTATTGTGTGTCTTTGTGCAGTCTAGATGGACTGATGGAAGGTGTTCTATTTATGGAAGTTTTTGCACTTGTTGAGAATGAATTTGAAAGTATCTGAGATGTGTTCCCATGCATGGTGAAGTGTTTTATGTCCTCCACGTGCTATCTTCTTATTGTAGAAGTGTGCACTTCAAAGTTCATTTGTGTTTTCATTAGGTTTGGCTAACCTAGTGTCTACACTTCATATGAAGGATAAGTGTCAATTAAGGAAGCATGTGTTTGATCTAAGATGTTGTTTTGGGTCTTGGTTAAGTGTTGGTTTGGACCACTCTCATTCTATTCCACTACAAGAATGTTGAGTTTCCGACCTAATTTGAATTTGTAAATTGAAGTGTGTGTAGCTTACCTTGGAGAAATTTTTTAAGGTTGAAGATGGTATAAATACAAGTCAAGATGTTAAAAATTGATGTATCAAATGCCACAATTTTGAGAGGAAAATTTGTGTGAAAGTGAGTTGAGCTAGTAGTACTTTAATGTGCCAGATTTTTGAAAGTAGTGAGCTGATGGTGTCTGCAATCTTTTGATCAAGGCTGCAAATGTGTGTAACTTGTTGTGGTGGATTTTTTTATTATAATTTGTATATGTAGGCAATGAGCCTCCCTGTTGGACAGTGAGTCCTTTTTGTAGGTAGTGAGCCTTGTATTTTGGGTAGTGAGCCTCTTTGTATTTGGTTTTGGAATTACTTTATATTGTGAGCTAATCCTCATTGTGTTTTTTCCCTTATTCGGTTTTCCACATAAATATGGTGTTCCTTGTGTTGATATTGCCTTCTTTTATTTGTATTTCATGTTCGTACTTAATAATAGAATTAAAGTGGAATTGAAGTTTATAAGTGTTTGAGATTTGAGTTTGAGTTTGGTGAAAACTAATTCACCCCCCCTCTCAGTTGTCGTGCACCTTTCAACACTATCTTTTTCTATTTCATTAGGAAATGAGATCCACACAATAAAATTATTATAAACTCTTAGGTAAATCAAGTCAAAGTGTGATCTATAGATTTCCTTTTTGTGTCAAGATAGGGGTCTTGGTCAAACAACACTTTGGGGAGAAAAACTAGAAATAGTAAATCAACACCAAATTGCAATATAACACTTGGAACAATAAGCTTAAGCTTAATACTAAAAGAACCAAAAATCAAATCAAAGATAGAGATGGGTAGGATGATGTTAACCAGTCACCCAATATTAGTTTATAAAGTTGATCTGGGACTCATTTTACCAAGGGAAAATGGGTCCTCAATTAGGGTTTTTCTACAGCTTTTGGGAGCCTTTTCTACTAATCTGAGTCTTCCAATTTTCCTAGGTTTCAGGTTTGGAAAGCTAGAAATAAAGTATGTAGATGAGTTTCCGTGAGATGACAAATTTTATGAAAACTTTTGCGACTTTGACAAATTCAATTTTCTCTTCGAGAGATCTTCAAGTCTTCTTCAACCTAGATCTACAAACACAGCATGAAAGGGAATTTTTTTTTGTTTTTAGTGAATAGGGGTTTACCTTGGTCAAACCCCTTTTTGGTAATGAAACCTTGAAATGAGCATAATCATGAAAGAGGGAGCGAAGAATGAACAAATCTATGTTACCACTCAACAAACCCTTGAATAAACCTTGGAATGTAGATCTACAACTTGCATGAAATGGCCTCAATGGATGTGGATCTTGAACCTTTAATCTTGCTTGAAATTCAAATATCACAAGCTAACATTGAAATATTGATTTGAAAACATTAAAATGCTGATAAAAACATAATTTAAATTTAGGTCCTGGGTCTAAGGGAGGACCCATTCGCCCATGGGAAAGTGGGTCCTAGGTCCCTAACCCAGGACACACATTACTCAATGAGAAGTGTTATGTTAAGGAATTAATGAATATCGAGCTTCTTCTTTGGAAAATGTACTTAAATAAGCTTGGTAAATGAATTAAAGGGCCAATTAAGGAGATATTAAGCTCAATTAATTCAGGGAGCCCTAAATAATTGTGAAAGAGTAAATAAATACATTTTACAACACTAAATTAAGGCACAATTAAGTCTAAACTAACATTAGTTCCAAATTAAGTGTGAAAATGTAAAAGGGATACATTTTTGTACACTACATTTAGCCCCCACTTTAGTGAGAGGATGACCTTGTGTCAAAATCACACTAAAGTAGACATTCAAAATATATGTATGTAGCAACAACAAGATTACTCAATCATACTACATAAAAGGCTAAAAAGAAAAGTAAAAAAAAATAAGGTGGATCAAGCATCGATTGTCCAACGCGATGTGGAACACGTCTTAGTTGTTTGTCCAAAATGAAAGGGAAGATGAAACCTAAACTATCCAAAATGATGTGGAACATGTCTCAGTTGTTTGTCTAAAAATGTTCACAAGAAGAATACGATGTCCACTATGCAAACAACACAAACACTCACTTTGGGCTAATGGAACCTTAGGTTGTCCACTAGGTGAGCCCCTAAAGGGTGGAAAATGAGAGAATCTTATTAGGATATTATACTATATCAAAGTGATCCCTTTGAAAATTTCAATAAGGCACCACAAAATAGAAAAAAAATAAAATTGAGTTCATAAGGCCTAACAAGTTGTGATATGCTAATCACCTATGAAAAAACAATGCAAGGATCCACTGGAAAGAAAGTTGTGTTATGCTTGGTGGCCTTGAAAAGGGTTCAAGCTTCACAAGGTTAGAAATTTGTGTTATGCTAAACACTTATGAAAAAACTGAAAGTAAACATGTTCAAAGGGATTTTTCTTAGTTCATGTAAGGTCTCCTATTAGGGAACATCATGCCTAATGTCTCCAAGAGAGGAAAGGTCAAGGATAACAGATTTGAAACTTAGGGAATGCAAAACATAGCATCACCACTAAGAGGAAAGTTGTATGCCAAGAAATATCACTCTCTCAGAGGACATCAAACCCAATGACACCACCAAGAAAAAGATGCATCACAAGAAGAAAGAAAATCACACAATGAAACATAGGGAATATCAAAAAAATAAAAAATTATAATGCCAATGTATGCCCCCACTTTAAAGAAATTTCTAACACCATTGTTGTGAGAAATTAATTTAAAGTAGAAAATAATCAATGCTAAACATAAAGAATACATGAGAGCTTATTTGAAAAGCTCTATGCCAAGTCATATGTTTCCAAATGAAGCTATGTCATGAAAAAGAGATAAAGGGGTTGCACCCAAAATGAAATCCCAAACACATAAGGGATCTATAGATTCAGGGTCAGTATGTCTTCACTAAATTTTTGTTATAGAGCTTGGAAATGTCATCATTCCAAAATACTCACAAAACTAGAAGAATGACACATAGAGAGCGAAAACAAAGAAAACATTTTGGGTCAACATGGAAGAGACCTAAATGTCTCAATGCCTTGCATCATCGCCAAAAGGAAAACATAAGACAAGTGAAAAAGATAAAAGATTTACGACATATAGAAGAATGTAGGTACAAATAGAGGAATGCACATGAAGAGAGATACATCAAAAAGAATAGTATGGGGGATCACATTGTGCACATGAAATCACATAAAGAATATGGAAAAGAAAACAAATACAAGAATAGTAAGGCACATGCAAGTCAACCTATAGCAATTTGTTAGTATCTCAATCTTGTTCAATATATGTGTAAGGTAAACAACTAGCCAAAGGGACAACATCAAGTTCCAAACTAGGAAAATAACCAAGTTCAATGCTCTCTTTAGAAGGATTATCATTTAAGCTCATAGAAGAGGAAAACATTAAATTTAACTCATTATGCACTTGTTTATCATTTTTTGCAATTTCATTATCATCATCCAATTTAATCACAATGGGTGGTCTAATAACAATATCCATAGAAGGTTGTTGTTGTTTATGTTACAATGAAGGTGAAGAGGCATCATGTCTTGCTTGAGACAAGTTTATATTTTTATTTTTTATGTTGTTCTTGGGTATGTGCAGGATCATCATGGAAAAAACAAGCCCTTAAGTGGCAAAAAATTAAGAAAAATCAGAGTTAGGCAACTTGACGTAAACATTGAATAGGTTATCTATATTATTTCTAAAATATGTAAGAATAGAATCTGTAGAAAATTGAATATAGTTTCTAAACTACTAGGTTTATTTTAAAAAAAACTATTCGGTGAAAATTTGAAATTTCAATGTGTTGACAACAATTTCACTCGCAAAAAATAGGTCGAATAAATTCTCCATAGACAAGACCGTGAAGAGCCTATCCTTCTTGAAAGATATGGAACAAAGAAAACCTAAGGGGAAATTCTGTAATATAGGAAAAATATTATCTTTCGTTCAATCCCAAGTCTTCGATAACTAGGTCATGGTTGCACTAGGGTCGCTCTCGAGTAATGATGTGATATTGATGTTAATCTCAAACGGACTACGATTATTTCTAGCTTTGCTAAGAATTATAAAAAAATTCACATAAAATTTCACTTCATTCATCGAATAACATCATGAAATCAAAATATTCAACATAATATTTCATGAACATCACAAATACTTTGCTATCACTTAAGTAGATTTAGCATTAAGAATTCAACATCATGGAAAATAAAATATTTTCAACAAATTAGTTCCATTCATTTAATTTTTTGGAAAATTTTCAAATATTAAACATCTATTCTAAAACAAAGTATAAAAAATACTGAAAAAATAAAAGTTTCTCCCAATTATTCTCCATGGATGCCCCAAAGAATTAATCAAAACAAAGCAAACCACTTTATACTTCACCTGGTTGCTCCACAACTACATATAAAATGGTGCAAGCTTTTAAAGAGACGGTTTCATTTATGGACACCAAGTAGGTTCTGTATGCACCCTTAAATGGTGCAACATATAGTCTTATTCAATCAAACTTACCAAACCATCTACAAAAGATACTAAGATAGGTAGCTATCCATAAAGCTCTGATATCAATTAATGTCTACGTGCATACACAGTTTTACGACAAAATGGTTCAGAAAATAGGAAAAAAAGAATAAAGCTTAAAAAAAGTTTATGCTCCTCTGACATCCAAAAATTATGAACTTAAAACAAAAATGAAGGAGGAGATGGCCTTTTATAGAAACAAGGCCCCATAAATTCAACCGAAAAGTCAATCCAGAGAATTAGAAACAACAAATTAAAATGTGGCACGTGGCATCTACCAATTGTCATCAAGAACATTCTAGAATAAGTCAAGGCTTTGACTTCGTCTGCATCAACACTTTTCTTCATACTTCAACACAAATACTTTGCATTAACCATGGATACCAGCTTCCTTCCAAAGCACTAGAATGAGGAACACCTATTGAGACCAGGATCAACCTGTAAATTTAAAATTGAAACCAAAATTATCTTCATTATATTTTCGGTATCCGGTATCCAGTTCTTTCTTTTTTCACTTATGGCTTGGGCTTTGGGATTCTTCCTTCTTTCTTCAACTGATATTCTTGGAAATCCCTTAATACTTGATGCATGTGCTCTTTTGAAATTCTTCATATTGCTCTCCAAGTGAACTTGACCCTAATATATTCTTCAATTACTTGAAGCATGATGCCATTTTTTTGTGCTTTGTCTATTTCATACTTGGCTATAACATTTCTACATTGTATTATCCCATTAATGACCTCCTACATCAGCAATTGAATAGGATCTCTATTTATTATTTCTATCCATTCCTTGAAATCTTTAGTTTTTTTTCCCTCCTATCCTAGTGTTTGAGGATCAAAACCTTGATGTACTAGTATTTCAATAAATTCTTGATTTTCACTAATCAATCTTCTACACTCGATGATGACTCTCTCAAATCCTTCAATACATTGTATCAACATGTCACCTTCCCATTTTAGTTGTTTCTTCCATTTTCCTGGCAATGAAATTTCATTTCCTGATATTAAATTACTCTGTATTAACTCTTGGACGTCTAACTGCATGAGAATTTCAATGTTTTGCCTTTCTTCGATGACCTGCTCCTAGTGAAGTTTACATTCATCTTCAAATATTTTTAATTTCTCTAAATGATGGAATGCTTCCTTGTACTTTATTATTGCATTTGTAATAAATTCTTCTCCCTGCTTTACCCAGTATTCAATCCATTCTTCAAACATGTTCATTTTATGACGAACTGTAGCAATTGCATCTACTTACTCCTATGACATTAGCACTGGATGTTGGGGTAGTTCAACGTGTTCTCGACTAGATAAAGTTAATAACTTAATGAAGTGTTCCAACGTAGAAACCCATTCTTTCAATTCTCTTTTCTTCTATTTATATTTATGTATTCTGGCAACAATAGCATTTAAATTTACTTTTATTTCTTCTAACTCTTGTTGCCAAGATGAGTGTCCAAGATTAATACTTGTGATATTATACTCCTTAGGCATTATTTCATGTCTATCTTTATCATTTGTTGGAGTGGCTATTTGAATAGTTCTATTTCCATTTGCATTCCTCTATACGACATGTTTTTTCTTTGCTCTACGCCTAGGTTTAGGAGTACCTACTTCTTGTATAAAATTATTAAGATTCAATGGTAATACTTCCACTTCCATTAGAGAAGCTAATTCCCTGATTAACCATTAAGGTGTATCATCATCTTTTTTTACCTCTGTAACATTCCTTTGTTCCTATTTACCACTTGTTTTAGGAAATTCTCTTTGACTTGCCACATTTTTTGAAATGGGGATTTCTTTAGTGATATATGGCATAGATTCGAGATTGGTAGGATTTGACACCCCTCCTCTGTTTGGAGACTTATATTTTCCTATCTATCTAGATTTTCCATTTCATCTCTCTGAACATTATTTCATTCATTGCTACACCAGGATTCTCTCTATTTTCAATTCCATCTCCTACAAATTGTGTAGCTTCTTCTCTTGCAATTTTAGTTTCAGCATGGCCTTTCTCTGATTCTTCAAAGACCTGCGAGTGTTCATTAACATTTTGCATATTCCCAAGTGAAGGTTGGGAATCAAGAGTATCTTCAACAATTCTTTCATCAATAGGATCCTACTCTATAGTTTCCCCTATCTCCATTTCAAGTACTCTAGGGTTTCCTGCCTCTGAGGTGAGAATTCCTTGAATAAACTCTTCTTCTTCAACATTTATGGGGTTAGAGCTTGTATCTTGAATTTATTCTATCATAGAGTGTACCATGGATTTGTCTTTAGACTTCTTTTCTTTACCTTTTTCCCACATAGCAACCCATTTGTCTGCCTATTCTTTAATTCTAGCTTCATCTTCTTCAAAAATTTCCTCTAAATCCATAGGAGTCTCTCTCAATGCTTGTTTCATACTAGCCATATTAACACAAGGGGAAGAGGTGAATAGTTCTACAACCCTTTAAGATGCAAACTTGGTTTGTGCACCAACATTCTCTGTTGCTCCTATTCCTTCATCAATTATTACTCTTGTTCTTGGTTTAGATGTAGAGGAAGATACACCTTTAGATCTCACTTTTGATTTATCTTTACCTATCTCTGCATCTTTCTGTTTATTAGGTGGTTTTATGGGAACTTCTTTTCTTGTAGTTTCAGGGGTTCTTTCTTCAATTCTAATACCTAGAGTCACCTTACTAGTCTTTCTTTTCTTCTTGGTAGGCTCTCCACTTTCAAATTCTTTTGGCTCAAACATAGGACTCTGGGATTATGGTTTTCGGTAACATACTAAACATTAAGAGCATACTCAAACACCAAAAATGAGAAACAAAGGGATATGACAACAAAGAGGACAAGTGAAAATGAGAGAGGAAATTAGCAACCGACCGAGCATCAAAAGAACGCCGAAGTGAGTGAAAACAAAAAGAGAAAGGAAAAGGAGAAAAAGGGGGTCCACATTTTTCCAAGGGTAAAAATGGGGCATGTTGTGAGACCACACAACAACTAGAAACCAACAAAACTAAACTAAACAATAGAAAGTCAATTCCAAATCTAACATCAATTTTCCAACTTTCTTTAGTATTCTAATTATAAATCATAGGATATTTATTCCACATTCAAATTTTACTTTAGTTAGCATGCAAGATTAAGTATTACTGAGCTCATGTGTGTGCAATTGATTATTCCCACCACAATGAACTTAGAAATAGCAACTATTTGCATTAATCTACATAATATGACAATTCCTTTTAAGCCAACCAGAGATAGATCCTTGTTGCCAGTCAAGCATTCATAGCCCCAACAAGGTTATCTTCATAATTCCCCCAAACATAGCTCTACTACTGGTCAGGCGTCCATAGCCCCGGTAGAGTTATTTGGATGGCCTAATGAGTTGATATTTTTTTTTTAGATATGGCAATGATAGATCATTTTTTCACTTTTGATATTGTAATGATAGCTCTTTTATCAACTTGCAAGCAATGAAGGCTGCTATTAGGTTGGGAATTACAGTGGTAGCAAAGGTAGCCTTTTGATTTTTCAATTAATGCGAAAAAACTATTATCCCAAATTTTAGTAGAATGAATTTAAATGTATTCATTTGTATCTCAACATCAACTGATTGATTCATGCTAATTAGAGTATATAAAATTGAATAATTCTCAAACAATTTATAAATGGAAAACTATTTCTGGTCAGAATATAGATTAAAGGTCTTGAGTTGATGTTTTATTGACTTGTAGACCGTCAAAGGTTTCCAATTAATGTAAAGCTAAACGACACAACACCCAAAAAAAAAGAAAAAAATATACACAAGAAAAACCATCCACGAAAAAGAAACTATGTACAAAACTATTTACAAAAACTATTTACAAAAAGCTATTTACGAAAACTATTTACTTATGACTGGAAATAATGCTTTAGGAATTGCCCATTCATAGGAAATGGGATATCTTCACTAGTCAAAGACTTCAATCTATAAGTACTATCACCCAAGACTTTAAAAATTTGGTATGTGCCTGTCCATAATTTGTCAAACTTACCATGTTCACCTTTACGTTCATGAGCTTTGTTCCAATACAAGACCAAATCAAATATTGTGAAAGTATTTAATCTAGCTCACTTATCAAACCATCTTTTCACCATAGATTGATGTTTAGAAAAATTATCTATAGCTCGAGTACATTTCTCATCTAAGTGCATCAATTGCAACAATCTTGCTTTTGTTTGATCATCTAATCTAATATATTCTTGTGCAAACTGCCAAGTAGGGATTTTTAAGTTTATTTGTAGTATAGGATCTACCCCATAGACTAAATGATAAGGAGAATTCCCTAATGCAACTTTTTTCCTAGTACGATCTACCCAAAGGGCGAATTTTAACAAGGAATGTCATTCCCTAGGGTTCTTTTCAATCAATTTTTTAATTATATCCAACAAACATTTATTTGATGATTCAGCTAATCCGTTTCCCTGTGGATAATAATTAGATGAGAATTTTAATGTTATGCCATATTCAAATGCCCAATTAGAGAATTTTAATGAAGCAAAAGCAAGTCCATTATCACATACCAATGCATATGACGTTCCAAACCTGGTGTTAATGTTTTCTTCCAAGAATTTGATGACCACATCTGTAGTGCATTGCTTGCTAAGGCATGCCTCTGTCCATCTGGTACAATAGTCTATAGCAATCAATATAAATCTGTGACCAGTGGAAGATGGAGGATTCATGGTTCCAATAAAGTCTAATCCCCATTGTGAAAAGGGATGCATCTCCATCACTGGCTGTAATGGTTGAGCATTGAGTCTTCCTTTATTTGATGTTTTTTGACATGTATAACAATGTTTGATATGTTCATAAGTATCTTTAAAAATCATGGGCCAGTAGTAGCCTACTCTCAAAATGAGGTGTGTAGTAGCTAGAGGTGATCCATGAGTTGTTCCAAATTTATCATGTAGTTCCTGCAACACTTTATCAACTTCTATTCTATTTAAACATCTTAAATAGATTCCTTCATGATTTCTTTTGAATAGAGCTCCTCCCTTAATCATGTAACTCTATGATTTTATCTTGAGGGCTCTTCTTTGATTCCTTTGCATGTGATCAGGGCAAGTATGACTAACCAAATAATGCCAAATGTCTGAATACCAATCTTCTTGATCCTTTGCATCCAATGTGTATTGTTGGCTTGATATTTGTGGATCTATTTCTGCAATAGATTTAACCAAAGATTGTCCAGAGACTAACCTCATGGGTATGATGTATAAATTATATTCTTGTAAAATGGTGACCCATTTAACTCCCTTTTCTTTGAGCTCACTCTATGTTAACAACATTTTGACATCCAAATCTAGAACAATAGCTTTGACTATACTTTTGAGGATGTAATGTCTAAACTTGCATACAACTTTGACCAAAGCAAGGGATTGTTTCTCAATATTTGTGTATCTCAACTCTGCTTCCTTGAATGGAGAGCCCATAAAATCAATTGGTTTTTCTTCTTTATTTTCTCCTTTTTGTGTTAATACTGCTACACAAGTGTGACCACAAGAAAATGAGTAGATATAGAAAGGTTTAACATAGTCTGGGCTTACCGATTTTGGTGCTTCTATGATAGTAGTCTTTATAGTCTTGAAGGCGATTTTAGCTTCATTCATCCACTCTATTTTGGCATCTTTCTTTAACATATCATTGAGTGGATTCACTATTTTGGCAAATCCTATAATATATTTTTGAACAAAATTAATCTTACCAAAATATGACTTTAATTCTTTTCTACTTCCTGGGGGCTGTAACTTGAGTAACGTATTCACTCTGTCTAGGTCGATTGAAATACCGTGTTCAGAAATGATATGTCCCAGTAACTTTCCTTTAGTCACCTTGAAAATACATTTTTTAGGATTTAATGAAACTCCATAAGTTTCACACTTCTATAGTATTGCTCTAAGATCTTGAATGTGATCTCTCCTATCTTTAGAAAATACTGTAAGGTCATCCATGTAAATAATGATTCATTTTCCTATCAATTCTTGAAAAGCATTGTCCATGGCTCTCTGGAATGTAGCTCCAGTATAAATCAATCCAAACGACATCCTTTTGTAAGCAAAATTTCCCCACTTCATGGTGAAAGTTTTTTCATCCTATCTTCCCTTGCTACCATTACTTGGTTATATCTGGAAAATCCATCCAAAAAGGACATCATTTGTGAACCATTAACTATCTATAGTACTTCAAGTGAGGGTAATGGATAATTGTCTTTTTTAGATGCCTTGTTGAGATTCTGGAAATCTACACATAATCGTATATCTCCATTCTTCTTCCTTACGAGGACTAAATTTTCCACCCAAGTAGAATGTCTGATAGGAAAAATTATCTTGGCTGATAACAATTTTTGAACTTCCTTTTGAATTAAAGGCTCTAAGAGTGCATTTACTGGATGTTTCTGTCTGAAAGGTTTTGCATCAGGCTTCAATGGTATAGTATGGGTAATGATGGAAGTGTCATAAGTCTTCAAGTCTTCAGATGTCCATGTTATGACTTTCCAATAATCTTTAAGTGCCTGAGAAATATTATCTTTTCTTCTTCAGTACAAACCTCCCCTATGAGTACATTCTTAGGATCTTCTTTAGTATGCAAATTGTATAACTCAGATAGTCCTCTGTCACTTTGAGGTAAATCCTTCTTTTTGGCTATCTAGTCAATATCAAACAATCGTTCTAACTCAATTATTCCTTTAAGAATGTTAGTCAATTCTTCATCCTAAACTTCGCCATCAAGGTGATCTATCTCTTCAATTATTTGTGCTTGAAAAATACCAGAATTAGTGACAAATTCCAATATGTGTCAGTCATCTTCGAATACTTGCAAATTAGTGACATTATTAGGAACCAAAGGTAATTGTACCAATTCAATTGCGAATCTTTTCAGATCTAAGGTCTCTAAAGGTTCTAAAGTACTAGCAACAGTAGCTAGAGCATCAACTCTTTGATTGAATCTTCTAGGGATATGAGTAATGTTGAATGTGTCGAATTCTTCAATTAAATCCCATAATTTGTGTTAATAATTGGATAATCTTTTGTAGTGGAAAATATATTGCTTTCTAACTTGTTTAACTACCAATTCTGAATCACTGAACACTTTAAGGATTCTAACTTTCTTCTTTATTGCCAGGATCAAGCCATCTATAAGGGCTTTGTATTCTGCCACATTGTTAGTACATTGAAATTGCAATCGATATGTGACAATAAAAGACTTACCTTGTTGGTTGATAAGTTAGACTCTAATTCCAATTCCTTTTTTTGATTTTGATACGTCAAATTTAAGAATCCAGGCTTGATCATCTGTAGCCAATATTTTACCATTTTTTTTATATCATTGTGTAAATATTTTCAATCTATATGTTTTGATCTTCATTTCTACATGTTTTTGGTTCAGTATTTTGATGTTATCATGTTCTAGATAGTATCAATTATAAATTTTGTGAATTATCTCTAGACACAGCATACAACTATTTTATGAATGTGCAACATTATGCAACCTGCACCAATCCTACAACAACAAAAAATTTAGTGAAACATTACTTTTATTGCTCTCCTGAGCTTTTGCAATAATATTCTTCTGAAATTTATCATAAGGACTATTCTCTTCTTTAGAAGAATCACAATATGATTCAATTAACACATCTTTTCTAGGAGTCAGTTCATTAGATTTCTCAATTTTAACTCCTGAACTTTGTATTTTGTAAACTCCTGGTTCTACATCGATATATAGAACTTCATTTTTCTTATAATAATTTGTGATCATGTATTTCATGTGTGGTTCTCTTTCAATCTGAATTTGATTAGGAACTCCTTTCCATGTAACCACATGCGTGAGAAATCGGTAGCCATGTATCCGTTCAATGTTTTAGAACAATCTCTACTTAGAAGCATACCATAAGTTTCAGGTATCTCCATGACTTGAATGCCAATATAATATTGGATTCTGGGATCAGAAGCCAATTACATGTGAATATTGGTCAACTCTCCTAGTATGTTTACCTATGTCTTGTCAAGTTGAGTGACTTTCTTTAAAGAATTTGCAGGGGTTAACCCTAATGTCTTACATATGGATAACAACATCATGTTAGTAGATGCTTCAAAGTCTACTAAGTAGTTATGAAGATTCTTACCGAATATTCTCAAAGTGAGCAAAAATGGTGGGGACTCTAATTTTCCTTTGCAAAAGGCTACTTGCACGTCCGCTATGGGAATGATGTTCTTATCTTTTGCATTAGCCTGATTATCTTTCACTTGAATTCCCTTGAATTTTATTTCTTTAGAAAAATCTTCTAAAGTGTTTAAGAAAGCTTTCTTGATCATAGGTGTCTTAAGCAATTCTGATAGAGAAAGGCTAATATTTACCTTCTTAATTTCTTTCGCTAAATAATTAGTCAAATTGTTTTGATCAGCGAAGTCTATCTTTTCACCTTTTGAAACATTTGATGAATTGTAATGAGAGGTCAATTTGGGTAACCCAAGATTATTACTTGATTTGTCATCAATTGGAGTGTTGAAGTTATTAGGTAGGATGTATGTTGTTAAAGGCCTGTTGAATCTACCTCCACTATTAATGTTGTTCCTCATGTTGTAATTATGTCCCTTTTGATACTGTTGGAAGGCATGTATTTCATCCATTTCTTCTTGAGGCTCATTTTTGTCCTAATAAGGAAAAGTATACGTTTCCAAATTCATAGTTGAATTATCACCTTCATATTCGTGAGCATGACTTGTAATAGCAAGAGGTAACTTCAAGCATTCATAACTTTCCAGGACTAGAGCAGAGTAATATCCTACTGAAAATAATTCATTTCCTTTGGGAGGATGAGAATCGCAATGCTCATTATAATGATTAGCAGCAAGGAAAATGTTTGAAGAAAATTTAAATTGTGAACAATCTACTTCAGCAAGAGCATTTGTATTATGAATTCTACACCAATTGTTCATTGCAAGGTCAACTAAGTTCAATTTTGATGTATACTTTTCATCAGTTGAATCAGGATTATCTAAAGGTGTTGATACTCCCCCATTATTAGGGTGTGTATTCCAAGGTCTAAATGGCGTGGGAGCATTATACATTCAATTTTGTGAATTTTGATTATTATTCTAAGAATAGAAATTTTGATTCCTTAATTGTGTAACCTATGTGGTTAATCTTTTGAGTTGAGTTGTAACTTCTTTCATGTCTTCCTTTTCCTCAAAATTTTTGACATTTTGATTTTCTTGAGTTTGTGAGAAAAAAGAATTTCCATTAGGAAACAATTATGTAATAGCTGGACTAGGGTGAGGGACTAAAGCTTGACTATTTCCTAGTTGAAAGAAAGTATTTTTAGGAAATGTCCCATTCTAGATCACTGTAGGATAAAAATTAGGAGCCATAGGATGAAATATAGGGACTCCATTTATATTTGAGGTAGGGTAAATATTCAATCCGTTTCTACCATTCATGGATGATCCATTTCCAAGATGTTTCATTTCTAAATTTACACTTAAGGTTTCAGCATAGGCTTCTGGTAAAGTAGTGGGGGGATTTTCTCTTCCCTTTAGAAACATAGTAGTCAAAGGATCTACTATTGTATAATAAACTATGATAGTAGAAAAATTATCCACTACATAAGGTGCTTTTAACCTAGAATAATCCTTTTAAAATCTGTCATTAAAAGTGGTTATAGGTTCACCTTTGAAGCTCTTGATTTGAGTGAATTAATAATATAACAAAGCAGGATTAGTTGGTGTTCTCAACCTAGCTAAAAATTGAGTTTCCAAGTCTTGCCATGATTTGATAGAATTACTAGGCAAGTTGATATACCACTGGTAAACTTCATCACTCAAAGTATATTGGAACAACCTACATATGACATCTTCATGTTTTAGTCTTGCTCGAAAGCATGCATCCTTGAATATATTGATATGTTCTTCAACATCGTTGTGAAAATAATACTTAGGACACAACTTGCCAAGATTTTTTAGTAAATCATTGTATACGAAAAATTAAATCGGTGAATCCACATTAAAGAATTCCATCACTATAGGAGGTGATGGTGCAACAACAGTTGGAATCTTTTGACTTGAACCTAAAATTATAGACTTTTGAGGTCTAGATGATTTTTGACCACTAAGCTCAACTAAGGTAACCTGAGGATCACTAGACCAAGATCTAGTGGTTCTACGAAAATCCAATTTAAACCCTAACAAAACCAAAAATAACAAAAATAAGCCCTCCTTCTAGTGCCAATTCCTATTCATGATGATTTCACTCGTAGAAAATAGGTCAAATAAAATCTCCATAGACAAGACCATGAAGAGCCTATCCTTCTTGAAAGATATGGAACAAAGACAACCTAAGGGTAAATTCTGCATTACAGGACAAAGATTGGCTTTCGTTCAATCCCAAGTCTTTGATAACCAAGTCATGGTTGCACTAGGGTCGCTCTCAGGTAATGATGTGATATTGCTATTAATCTCAAAGGGAATATGGTTATTTCTAGCTTTGCTAAGAATTATAAAAATTTCACATAAAATTTAACTTCATTCATCGAATAAAATCATGAAATAAAAAGATTCAACATAATATTTCATGAACATCACAAATACTTTGCTATCACTTAAGTAGATTTAGCATTAAGAATTCATAAACTTCATGGAAAGTAAAATATTCTCAACAAAATTCTTTCGATTCATTTAATTTTTTGGAATATTTTCAAATATTAAACATCTATTCTAAAACAAAGTAAAAAAAATACTAAAAAATAAAAGTTTCTCCTGGTTATTCTCTATGTATGCCCCAAAGAATTAATCAAAACGGAGCAAACCACTTTATACTTCACCAAATTGCTTCATAGCTACATATAAAACAAAGCAAGCTTTTAAAGAGAGGGTTTCATTTATGGACACTGAGTAGGTTTTGTATGCACCCTTAACCAGTGCAACTACAGTCTTGTTCAACTAAACTTACAAAACTAGCTACAAAAGATACTGAGATAGGTAGCTATCCATGAAGCTCTAATATCAATTAATGTCTAAATGCATACAAAGTTTTACACCAGAATGGTTCAAAAAATAGGAAAAAAGAACAAAACTTAAAACAAGTTTATGCTCCTCCGACGTCAACAAATTCTGAACTTAAAATAAAAATGAAGGGGGAGATGGCCTTTTATAGAAACAAGGCCCCAGAAGTTCAACCTAAAAGTCAATCTAGAGAATTAGAAACAACAAATTAAAATGTGGCACGTGGCATCTACCAACTGTCATCAAGAACATTCTAGAATAAGTCAAGGCTTTGACTTCATCTGCAACAACACTTTTCTTCATACTTCAACACAAATACTTTGCATTAACCGGGGATACCAGCTTCTTTCCAAAGCACCAGAATGAGGAACACCTACCAGGACTGTGATCAACCTACAAATTCAAAATTGAAACCAAAATAAACTTCATCATATTTTTGGTTTTCGACATCCGGTTCTTTCTCTTTTCACTTATGACTTCGGCTATGGGATTCTTCCGTCTTTCTTCAACTGATATTCTTGGAAGGCCCTTAATACTTGATGCATTCCCTCTTTCAAAATTCTTTGTATTTGTCTCCAAGTGAGCTTGAGCCTAATATATTCTTCAGTTACTCAAAGTATGATGCCATTTTTCTATGCTTTGCCTATTTCATACTTGGCTATAACATTTTTTCACTGAATTATCTTGTCAATGACCTCCCACGTCAGCAATTGAACAAGATCTCTATTTATTCTTTCTATCCATTCCTTAAAATATTTAGCTTCTTTTCCCTCCTATCCTATTGTTTGAGGATCAAAACCTTGACGTGCTAGTATTTCAATAAATTCTTGATTTTCACTAATCAATCTTCTACACTCGACAGTGACTTTCAAATACTTCAATACATTGTATTAACATGTCACCTTCCCATTTCAACTATTTCTTCTATTTTCCTAGAAATAAAATTTCATGTTTTGATATTACATTACTCTGTATTAACTCTTGGATGTCTGACAATATGAGAATTTCAATGTTTTTCCTTTCTTCGATGACCTACTCCTAGAGAATTTACATTCATCTTCAAATCTTTTCAATTTCTCTAAACGATGGCATGCTTCCTTGTACTTTATTATTGCATCTATAATAAATTATTCTCCCTGCTTTACCCAGTATTCAATCCATTCTTCAAACATGTTTATTTTATGAAAAACTACAACAATTGCATCTACTTGCTCCTGTGACATCAACACCAGATGTTGGGGCAATTCAACTTGTTCTCAACCAGATAAAGTTAATGACTTAATGAAGTGTTCCAAGGTAGCAACCCATTCTTTCAATTCTCTTTTCTTCTATTTATATTTTTGTATTTTGGCAACAATAGCATTAAAATTGACTTTTATTTCTTCTAACTCTTGCTGCCAAGATGAGTGTCCAAGATTAATACTTGCGATCTTATACTCCTTAGGTGTTATTTTATGTCTGTCTTTATTAGTTGTTGGAGTGGCTATCTAAATAGTTTTATTTCCATCTACATTCTTTTGTATGACATGCTTTTTCTTTGCTTTGCGTCTAGGTTTAGGAGTACCTACTTGTATAAAATTATTAAGATTCAAAGGTAATACTTCCACTTCCATTGGAGAAGCTAATTCCCTTATTAACCAATCAGGTGTATCATCATCTCATTGTACCTCTATAACATTCCTTTTTTCCTGTTTACCACTTGTTTCAGGAAATTCTTCTCTTTGACTTGCCACATTTTCTGAAATGGGGATTTCTTTAGTGATATCTAGCATAGATTCAGGATTGGTAGGATTTGACATTGCCTACTCTATTTGGAGACTTATATTTTCCTATCTATCTATATTTTCTATTTCATCTATGTGAATATTATCTTCTTCATTCGCTGCTACACTAGGATTCTCTCTATTTTCAATTCCATCTCCTCCAAACTATGTAGCTTCTTCTCTTACAATTTTAGTTTCAATTTCAGTTTTAGCATGGCATTTCTCTGATTCTTCGAAGACCTACGATTGTTCATTAACATTTTGCATATTCCCAAGTGAAGGCTGGGAATCAAGAGTATCTTCAACAATTCTTTCATCAGTAGGATCTTGCTTTGCAGTCTCCCCTATTTCCATTTCAAGTACGCTAGGGTTTCCTGCCTCTAAGGTGAGCATTCCTTGAATAAACTCTTCTTCTTCAACATTTATGGGGTTAGAGCTTGTATCCCGAATTTCTTCTATCACTGGGTGTACCATGGTTTATCTTTAGACTTATTTTCTTTCACTTTTTCCCACATAGCACCCCATTTGTCAACCTGTTCTTTAATTCTAGCTTCATCTTCTTCAAAAATTTCCTCTAAAGCCATAGGAGTCTCTCCCAGTGCTTGTTTCATACTAGCCATATTAACAAAATGGGGAGAGGTAAATAGTGTTGCATCCCTTTGAGATGTAGACCTACTTTGTGCACCAACATTCTCTATTGCTCCTATTCCTTCATCAATAATTACTCTGTTCTTGGTTTAGCTGTAGAGAAAGATGCACCTTTAGGTCTCACTTTTGATTTATCTTTACCTATCTCTGCATCTTTCTTATTATCAGAGGGTTTTATGGGAATTTCTTGTCTTGTAGTTTCAGGGGTTCTTTCTTCAATTCTAATACTTGGAGTTTCCTTACTAGTCTTTCTTTTCTTCTTGGTAGGCTCTCCACTTTCAAAAGTAGTTTCATCCCTTTGTTTCCTTCTTTTATTTTCTAAGAAGATAGGTTTGGTTCCTCTTTCTCTCAAACCTTTACAAAAATCATCAATCCAGTGTTGAGTATACCTTAAGATTGGTCTAGTGAACTCATCAATTGATGTCATATCTTCATCATCAACACCTGGGTATGGAATGGGTTCATCATATACCCTATCATCATTGTAAAATTGATTTGACACCTGACCATCATCTTCTTCCAATTGGTCTAGGATGTCATAAAGCTTGAGGATCCGATCAAATCTTAAATTCATTCTTTCATATTTTTCTTCTTCTTATCACGTGCTTGTCTTCACAACTAAGCTAATAATCTTCTAAATGAGGCACATGAGCATGAAAGCCAACTATATTTTTTACAATATTTTCCTCAATATCATAATACACTCTCTAGAGTGGGAATTCTTCAAAGTGGTAGGTCCTCATTTCTTCTTCACACAAATCAGTTACTCTAATTGCACTGCACTTATAATTTTCTATTGTAATAGGAAATTTAAAAGAGGCCTTTTTGCGAGCATGGATATAAAGAGCCTGAGATGGTTTAAACTATCTCACTAATTCCAATAAAAAAAATTTATCTATAGGATACATGGGCAACATGAATGGGTGTCCATCAAATCCCTCCACTCTAATATAGGAGTAATTTGGGAACTGTATGTACCAGCCTCCCATAGGTCAAATGGCACTTTGTGCTTCTGGGGATAATATTTTAGCTTTATCACCTTCCATTGTTCTCACCAATTTCATGGAGAACAAATCATTAAATTTCCTATAATCATCTTTATACCTGTGGACGGTGATCTGGTGTAGATGTACATATATCAAACTATTGCTAACCTTTGTGCCCAGAGTACCAATCTGTTTCAATTGTTTTTTACTAGCTCTCATAGCACAAGAGTAAATAACATATGATGACATGTAGAAGCATCTGGTTTTGGGGAATGTAGTAATTTGTTTATGTAGTTTTTCACTTATCAATTTTCCCCAATGCAGTTCCATAGGACCCTCTATCATGCAGGATATTATCACGAACATCTAGGGTTTGAGTTTGCTTGCATCTATTAAACGAGTGACTCTGCTCAAAAAATTTATGATGTCTTGCATTTCTTGTTACCTTGGTCTATTGTGTAATTGGCTATTAGCACCATTGGGTGCTCATAATTTCTCTATTACACTCTTCAACACTCTGATATGTCCTGGTCTTGGCCTTTAGGTCGAAATTGAACATTATGTGTGTAAATGGGGAGACCAAATGTGTATATGATTCCTTTCTATGAAAATTCTGCATAAATTCTCCCTTCTTTCTCAACAATCCTCTTGGTTGGGTTGTAATGATTTATACATTACATAATTAATTCAAGAGCTTCCATTGTTGGTGGAAACCCTCCTGTAGGAAGTAACTCATTTGACATAGCACTCTTGGTACACTCATAAGCATTCTCTTGTAATAGTCATGAATGGATTTCAATGTCGGAAGACCATCCCATATGAGTGTCTGTAACCACTACATTGATGGGTACGATTTCTAAATTGCAATACTTAAATTCATCTTTTGTCATTGCATTAGAAGTACTCATTTTGTATATAATGTGCTTTGCAATTTTTAGAATATGTATCTTGTGTGCGAGTTAGGGCTAGATTTAACCAAAACTTATGTTTCATAAAATTTTCAATTCATTTTTGATTAAATTTAACAACTCAAAGAATAATCAACATTTCAATTTTTGAATGGGAAATACCATTATAAAAAAAAATTGATCCTGAGAAACACTTAACAAAATATCAGTTATTCGGAACATACCTGGTTCTCGTTAATAATGGAGATTCTTCATAATGCAACTTCAAAACCTTTGGTAGTTGTGTCTTAGTTTCTTGAAATTTACCTCTCTTTGCATGCCAATGTCGTTTCATTAATTCAATTCCCTTAGCAAATTTGCAATATGATGCAAAGTGGAGTGTTGTAAAAGCAATTGCATGCTTGAGGTGGTACCAAGTACATAGGTAGTTTTCCACCCTCATTAATTACCTATTATTTCACATTAATTCCTAGAATAATGGTGCAATCATTATGGATTATGGTCCAAATCATGAACACCTAGATTTCTGCGTTGGCTCACTATTTGAGAAGAAAGGTGGCACAGTGATTATACGTGGCAATCAGATGTCACGCTAATTCTTTACAAGGTATATGTCATTAAAAAATATGTGATCAATTGGTGATCATCGGGATTAAATCTTTCTGATATTGCTTTTGAAAGAAGCAAACAACACTAGGATCCAAGAAATACCTTCTAAGGAAAGAGAAAACTAGAATGAAAGGAAGGACTGAAAACTGAGTCTAAAAGATAAATTTGACAAAATTTCAAAACAGACTCCCCAGTTCCTGACTTTCAAGAAAAAGAAACAATAAAATACCAGACTCTAGTAAAAAAAAGGAAATTACCAAGATTAAAAAACTTTGATCAATGAAATACTAGGTAGAGCTAGAATCTTATGAAGATATAAATTCTTTTGGCTCAAACGTAGGACTCTAAGATTCCAGTTTTTGGTAACATACTAAACATTAAGAGCATACTGAAACACCAAAAATAGGAAACAAAAGGATATGACAACAAAGAGGACAAGTTAAAATGAGAGAGGAAATCAGTAACCGACCGAGCATCAAAACAATGTTGAAGCGAGTGAAAACAAAAAAGAGCAAGGAAAAGGAAAAAAAGGGGGGGGTCCACATTTTACCAAGGGGAAAAATGGCTTGTGCTGTGAGACCACACAACACAATGCAATTGTACTTAAATTCAAGGAAAAAATAAGAAGTAGGTGTTTGTCTGACCACCCTAACCACAATAAAATGATAAAAAAAATTATAAGATTTTACATATAAGTAGAGGACTCATGTGCTGATGTGATGCACATTTTTTTGTAATTTTTTCCAAGTAAATAATTAATTATTAGTTTTTTATTACAACTTTTAAAAAATATAAAAACTTGTATGTCTAACCACCTTAACTTGGTCAAAACTTCATGAAATTCATTTTTTTTTTATCCTATAGTATGCAAAGCATAGAATGTGACGCATTTTTTGGATTCAAAAAATGTGATATTGTTTGAAAGCTATAGATGTTTTTCAATCAGCATATCAATTAGGACTTTAGTCATAATTCAAATAGAAAATGAATAATAATTATTTATTAAATTCAAAGTAAAGCATAATTTATATTGGTGGAAAGCTAAGAATCTCCTTTAAAAACCCTTTTCGTTTCATCAATTTGGGGTAAAAAAAAGTCATCTTCCACATACCATACACATAGTCATCATATCACCACTTTTTGGCCCATCATGATCCTTCACATACCCTCCTTTCTTCTTTTGGCTGTAACAAATGAGAAATAGCATGACATTTATGCCTATGCTCTCTAGAATTTTAGTTTCTTTTCATTCGGTTTTCAAGTTGTGATTATGTAGGAGCGGATTTGTAAACCATAGGTTTCTTTTATTCCCTTAAGGGAGGAACAAAAGGAACCATGGGAGGTTGTTCAACCACTTTCTCTTTAGCTCTGTAAACTTGTTTGACTTTGGGAGGCACAATGGGATTTTTTTTATTATCTTTTTGTCTCTTATAGGAAATAGGTAAAGGATTTGTCATAGGAGAGCATTTGGTTCAATCATAGTTTCATCAAGGATAGAAGGCTCAATCATGGGTTGATGCATATTGGTAAGAGATAATTCTACTATGCACTTTTCCTTAAACTTTTTGGTAGGATTGGAAAAAGAAGTCCTTAGAGGGTCTAATGGGTTTAATAGGCTCAGGCCAAAAGAAATCCAATGAGAAGTTCCCATGGGAAGACACAGGATTAAAGCCACTATGATGCACAGTAAATATTTCATTTCCAAATGGAAAATTCAAGCATTTATACACAACTGACGAGATGGTATTCATGGAGAAAAGCCATGGATATCCTAACTTCACATGAAATTTGTCCGAAGTCGAGATGATGGTGAATGAGACATTTAATTTTTTTGGTACAACTTTAAAAGGATATTTATGGAACCAATCATAGGGAAAGCAAAACCATTATACATTTTGATCCCTGTTTTTGGTTTTTCATAAGAATCTTGATAAATCTCATGCACAAATAGGAATTCTTTAATGATCACATTCTCTACACATACAAGTTCAATTAATATCCCATTAGTAGGCTTGTCATTGATTCTTCCATCTATGTAAAGAGGACCATTGAGTGCATGTTTAAGTATGTCTTGTTGTGGGAAATCAATGTTAAGCAACATCTTAGTTAGACCCTTACAAGGTTTAGCTTCAATAAATGCAACCATAGAGTCTATATCAGCTTCTTTATCATTCATGTTATCATCATCTATGTCAACATTCATCACATCATTCTTTGTTTCACTGTTTTGACAAAAGAGATATTATGATTTGACATAGGATTGGTAAATATTTACAAATTTTGATTAGGAGGAGCTACATATTTATTACCTTGATCATTAACACCTCCAATTTGAATATGATTAGAATCAATGAGGTCTTGCACATGATTTTTAAGATGCTTGCAATGTTTTGTATCATTTCTATTTTGTTGGTGAAAATGACAATAAGCATTTGGTCTATAGTTTGAAGGTAAAGGCTTAGTAGGATTAGGAGCTCTTAGGAGAGGTAAGGAAATAAAATTCTTGTCTTAGAGCTACAACATGATATTATGAAGGGTATCAGGTAGGGGTGTAAACTGTCTATTTTTATCTGCAAAGGTATATGGTTTTGTCTTCTTTATAGCAGCCACTTGGGTGTCAACATTTTTAAAATGGAATATTCCTCAAGAATATGCTTTGTGGAGGGAAAATAGGATAATTAAATAATTAAGAATTATTTAATCATGTGGCAAGAAGATTAAAAGGTAAGATAATTAAATAATCAAGATTATTTAATTATGTGGGATTAGAGGAAATACTAAAGGATACTAATTAAATAATTAGGAATTATTCAATTAAGGTGATAAAAGGGCATAATAGTGATGAAATGGATGAATTAATTAAACAATTCAAGATTATTTTTAATTAATAGCAATAAATAGGGTTAATCAGTGAAAATGATGTTAAAAGAGGATCAATGATGCAAATGAAATGATATGCAAGGATGTAAACGGAAATGATGCTAATGATGGAAAAATGTGATTCTGGATGTGTGATATGCGTTAAGGAATTTTGACATATCTACATTTTCCCCCTCTTTGACACAATGTACTTGTTGCATTGTTTCAAAGAATTTGATGCTTAGATTAATATTTTAAAAAAATTAATGATTTCCCATTGTGCCTCGGTGATCAGCAGAAGGATGACAAGACGCTGGGTTGCCCCCTCGAGAGGTAAGCCAAGAAAATTACTTTTATAGGTTGGGTTCATGAAAATGTCTAAGAGTAGTTCAGATACGTAGAATTCAAAAAATTAGGCCCTAGGGGTCGTGTTTAAGGTTCAATATGTTCTAGGGTGCTTGATATTTAGCCTAGGAGGGTTTCCAAGGGTAAACATTAGGGTTTTGGGGGGTTAAGTAGGAAATTATGTTTCATTTACCCCTCATTTACACACTCATCCTTAGGAGATTTTGGAGCTTTAAGGATTTTTTATTATAAATGTCAATTCGTGATGGTGAGAGTTTTGAGCACACCACACCAAGCAAATGTTGTCTGACAATACTAGTGGCCAACCAACGTAGGGGTTGTAGTAAGTGCACTTTTTGTTTTTGTTTTTGAATTTTCATGTTTATGTCATTAATGCTCAAAGTTAAATGAAATGAGCAGTAATTCTCAAGTTTTTTGACAATTGACACAATAATGCTACTATAGTAGTATTTAGGATTGTTGCTATTGTAAAAATATAGGACTATTGTTCTGAAAGAGGATCGATATTATTAAAAACACTATTTCAGCTAGTTTGATTGTAAATTTAGGTTCCTAACTTAATTTTCTAGAAAAAAATTTACGTCATGGGTTGAATGTTTGCAAGCTACTCTTTGTCTCTTGTATTCTAGAGAGCGGAGACCTTGACTATTAGATAGCATAACCAAGTTTTAGGATCTTGAGAGAGACTTCCTAGATGTTATTGGATTGAGATATATCACTTACATGCTAGAGATTAGAGCACATAGAGTGATGATGACTATTTTCGTTGAGTGATGGAGATCCAAGACCATGACATTTTGCCTACCTATAGGGGAGTGCATTGTTACCTTAGAGGATGTATGGAGGATCCTTTGTATCCCCATCCATGAAGAGCTCATGACTTATGATGTCTAGAGGGGGAATCTCATGATGTATATATTCCTTGGTGTTCAACAACTTCAAGTTGTTGATTCTAATATTGACTTGACACCATTTATAGATGATGCAAATCTAATGGTGATAGTGCTAGCAGGACATTATCGAGCCTTTGATGCCTGATAGGAGAGCTAGAGGATTCCTAGTTGGATGTGGTATCTACATTGAGAGGATGATGGAGCACATGATGGTGTATGCATGGAGACCTTGTGTTCTTATTCACTTGTATAGAGATATGCACGAGGCTATCTACTGAGGTGACAACAATATTTTAGAATGTATGACTCTTCTACACATGTGGGCATGGGAGAGGATAGCCATCACATGACTTGAGGGGATAGACTAGAGGGATCCCGATGATCCCTACTCCTATAGATATTTTGATTATCTTCATTAGACACAACCAAGGAGATTATCCTTCTAGAGAGGCATCTTCGATGATATGATAGAGTTCATATGGTGCCCATATCTAGGATGCAAGGATTAGACAGATGATCAAGATTACTTGGTCTACTATAGAAAGAATCGGTGGTTGATTGGAAAAGTAGACATTATTCTTGAGTGATACCTCCCTGGCAGGGTCCTTCGATAGTTTGGAGAGAGGTAGACCTATCCAGGTGATGATTATCATGCACATTATGCACACATGGCTTAAGAGGTCAATGTGTGGGGACATAGAGTTTATTCAAGCAAATCCATGGTGGTGTTCACAGCACTGACTCCTTTCGGTTGGGGTTGGGTAGTTGCTCCTCACGATCCAAGGATGACTAGGGATTATGATTCATGTTGGTCCTATAGAAAAAATTTTAGGTTTACATATCCCAGTGGTGTTGCAGTAAGAGGTGGAACAATTATCAGTTAGGTGAGGAGGATGGCTAGTGTAGTTGGGCACAGAGTAGACTTTCAGAGATTACAATCTACACATGATCAGCACTAGAGGTCTCATGATGGATAAGATGATTACCAACAACAACATGCTGATCACATGCTATAGGATGAGGGAAACCAACAACAATAGGCAATCGGTAATGTTCGAGAGGAACCTCCACCATAGGGAGATATGGCTAATAGGATAGCACAAATTATAGTCAAGCAAGATCAATTTGTATAGGTTAGAAATTCTCAAGTTGGGGAGAGAGATGCCAATATTTCTTGAAGACAGGCCACAGACACCCAACTTGTTATAGTTACAATAGAGAGGGATGCCCTTCGATAGGAGAGAGATTCATTGAGGAAACAATTATATGTTGAGAGGTAGTAGAGGATGGAATTAGATATTGAACATGCTTCATGCATTCCTCAATATTAGTATCAACAAGAGAGGTATGCCTTGATAGAGGAGAGGACTTACTATAGGACCCTATATTAGGCTCAAGTTTCGAGAGCTCAAAGACATCCTAGATTCAAGGTTCCTAGTAGTGTGACAAGTGTAGAGTCTTTTGGGGTTAGTCAATTAGCAAGCATCTTAGACAAACTTTGGGTCCACTTTCTCAATGTCATTAGTCTCCCACACTTATCTAGAGAGATCAACATGATGGGGAGCAACGCCCTCTTAGAGAGGATCAACCAAGATCTCCACCTCAGGATGGACAACAGGGCTGATGATTGAAAGGATATGATTTTTATGTTGTATTATCATAGAATTTGATGTAGACATACTTATTGTATATGCATTCATCAACCATTTTGAGGCCTCATATATATTTTTGATATGATTTGATATTGTATCACACATGACACTATTGATGTGCATTGATGTTTTGATTTTGATGATATACGAGATACCAATTTTCTGACATGGCATATGATGTGTTATGCGATGCATATGAGATGTTTATGTTGATGGATGTATCATTATATTATCATTATTTTTACTTTTTATGCTTTGATATGATATGTATGATATTATGATGCAATGGATAATGTTATGATGTATGCTCTTCTATGATATTATGGACATGATATGCTAATGACTTTGTGGATGCAATCTATGCATGTGGTACTAATGATTTTGTGATGCAGGATGGAGAGGTTACCCAGAAGAAATGTTAGTAGGATTAGATGGTAGAAGAAAATAGATGACTTGATCCCATTTCTGAAAATTCATATATTATGATTGATTGATGAGATAATATGCATTAATGAGTGATTGATAATGATGTAAAATGTGATGAGTTTTCTTTTTCTTTCATGGAAACTAAGTAATATTTAGAAATCCTTATTAATGTAGCAAATATACATTATGCACTAGGGTATTAATAACCAATATGGCTTTTTATCCATTGTGTGGACTTTGACTCCACAATCAAGGAGTATTCTTGCTCATACCAAACATACAAAAACCTTGTTAGAGTGTATGGGTGAGAAGTTTCAAAATATTTTAGACTAGTTGCATAGAGAGGTATGAAGAACCTAATATGCCACCTATACACAAAAAATTCCCCTAAACATATTCCACACAAACAATAAAGCAAGTATTCACCATGGTAGTATTGCAAAAACATCCAATAAATAGAGCAAACAAAATTGACAATCAATGTCACCATTCCTTCCTCTCTAAATCCTTATGGACATCCTCGAGAAATCCTAGGAATGAGACACTAAGATAAAATGACAAAAGATAAAACAATGTTGTTTTATCACTTGCCATAGATGTTTGATGTTTCAGGGACATTATCCATCGATGATGTCTATTGTAGGAACGATTTATCCATTAAGACATATGTCAAGATTTTGATGATGATCCCTATAGGTAGGTAGTTTAACACTTAGGTACTGTTTTAGTCTAATAATGATCAAGTCTTTATGCTCATTGGCTTGAAATTTTAGATTTTGATGTTTGCTTTGCTTACCAATTGCTTTATCAAAGGGTGAGGATGATGATTCATTTATTATGGATGGAGAGTTTATTGTAGATAGGAAATAATAGAGACAAGATTTTTTGAGGTTTTCTGAATGTTTTTGTGATTTTGAAGATATTTGATGTTGTTTTTGATGTTTTCTAGGATATTCAATTTTTTTTGATGTTTTCAAGATATTTAGAGACCAAGAGGGGGACCTAAGGGGACTTACCTAGTGCCTTGATGGCTCATCTATTGATGGCCTTCCCTACATTCAAGCTCAAAGATAACGTAGTTCGACTGACCTTGAATGCCACTATTTTTTTTGGATTTTCAAAATTTTGAATATTTTGGGGTTTTTAATGATTTTCGAGTGTTTTTGGATTTTTCAATTGATATAGAGACCTAAAGGGACTAACCTAGTGCCTCTGGGGCTCATCGATTGATTACCTTGTCTATGGTATACATGCAGAGACAATGTAGTTTGATTATTTGACTCAAAGCGTATAATGTTTTTTAGGATTTTGATGTTTTACAAATGTTTTTGGATTTTGATAGTTTTCAAATGTTTTTGAATTTTGATAGTTTTTCAAATGTTTTTGGATTTTTATGGTTTTCTACAAATGATGAGATGAACAAGGACCCAATCCATCTACCAGGTTCAAGAAGTTTCCCCTAGTTTAGAGCAAGATTGTGTTTATTATGGATAGGTGGATAAAAGAGATGGTAGATAGGGATAGTGCAACAAGGTTCAACACGTGATCAATTATTGAGCTATGGTTGGATGCAAGTTTTATTATGCGATGGATGGAGTGAAAAGGATATGATAATAGGATGGACATAAGATGGAGCAGATTTGATAGAAGGATGGAAAGTTTGATAGATGGAGATTCCAAACTCATTCAAGCGTAGAACTTGTTTACCAAGTTTTCCCTATGATACCTATCTTAGAAGCACCACAAGGTGGTTTTCACTTAAAGGACAATTTATTTCTCTTTAATTTTTCTTTATTTTTTTATTTTTTTATTTTTTTCCTTTTTTCTTGGTATTGGTTATTTTTTTAGAACCAAACTTAATCTCACCAGATGCCTAAGAATTTGCTAGAATTCAATGATAAGCAAAGGTAAGGATTGGCCAACGAACAAGTAAACGATTACTAGGCCTCTACTTCTACACTTCGGGCTTTGTGAAACCTAGGAGGGTGATTGTGACAATGTTTATATAATACTCTTGTACCATTTTATCATGAAAATTAAAACAGGTAGATGAATTCCTATCAGATGCAAATAGAAAAAAATATTTAAGGATTTGGCTGACCCTTTTATGAATTGTTACCTAAAGCAAGGAATGAGTGGTACTTCCTACCACTTTACTGCAATTACAGGCATGCCAAAAATTGTAATTTAAGATTTGTGTTCTTTGTTAGGTATGAGCAAGATAACTTACATCTATGATAGCGAAATTAATAGACTAGTGCTTTATCATGGGTGATGGACTCATACTTGTAATAAACTATAATAACTTAGCAATGAAAACAAGCATTTGTAGACTATTGTATGTTACTTTGCAACACACAACTCAATATATCCAGAAACAAAAACTTCTCATTGATCCTTGAATTTCATCTCACAAACCTATGATCTCATATAAGCATTTATTTAGTTCTTTGAACTAACGCATAAAACAAATCATACATTCAACCAGGGTGATTGAAAACAAATAAAATATGCTTGATCATTTTATTCATAATCCAAAAGAAAAAATACAAAGGAGAGAATTTGATTCTAGAATTTGCAATTATTATTAATACTCCATTACTAATGTAAAAATCTTATGCTTATTACAAACGAGAATGCATACCTAAGACTCAACACTATTCTATTTATCTATGCTTGAATTACAAAACTACTCTCACATGAGCTCAAAATTTGCTTAACCATCAAAAGACCCATGTATTTTGCCTTGAATTCCCATTTATAGAAACATGGGAGAAACAAGCATTGGGAAAAATTACAATTAAAGTCACATTTACATTCGACATACATTTCATTTCAATTTCAAAATTCCCCAAACAATTATATTTTCATCCTTTGAAAGTGGGGGGAAAGCGTATGAGAAAAAAATCATTTTCATCATTGAAGAAGATACACCCACCTTCCAAAAGGCATCTTTCATTCATTGTAACAACACCAAAATATCTTCCTCATGAACCAAAAGTATTATCCATGTGCATGCCCAATCAACAAAACTCCAAAGCATGAAAAGCAAATAAAAAGTGAGGAGACTAACCCATCTAAGTCAGCATTTATGCCACCAATTTCCATGTTGGGGAGAGAACAATATTTTGCAATACTTCAACAAAAACCTAATCTGTACTATTTCCAAGATATGTATTGTTTCTCTCCCATCCGTTAATCACCATGGTTGAATATTCACAATCAAAACTATATTCTCCACCCCACCATTGTAGCTTAATCCTCCAGTACATCCAAGTACTTACTCTTCCAAGCTTGGAATTCCTCTTCAATTGGCCAATTAAAGCCTATGAATTTATTAGCCTTTAGCCTATAAGGTGCATACTTGGTAACATCCTAATTTTTCTCTTTATCAAACTCTGCCAGAACAATATTTGCATTGGCCAGCATGTCCATGTTCTTCTTTAGCATACCCATATCATGCCCTTGACAAATCAAAGTAGCTTGATTTGAAATGACTTCATTGGTTTCTTTTCTCCAGTCCTGCAAGGTATTTATGTTACCATCA
Source organism: Sequoia sempervirens (assembly GCA_007258455.2). Lineage (NCBI taxonomy): Eukaryota > Viridiplantae > Streptophyta > Pinopsida > Cupressales > Cupressaceae > Sequoia > Sequoia sempervirens. The sequence continues at coordinate 284,510,722 of VDFB02270651.1, read as the reverse complement.
TCCTTCAAAATGAATGGAAGGAGACCATGATGCGTTTCATGAAAATTCTTGATCAATTCCCTTATCCTAGTCTCTAAAGGCTTTATATTCCCCCTAAGCTCCTGAATCTCATTTACAATCTAAATGGTGGGTTTTAGCTTTTCAGGATAGTTAGCATCATGCTTGGCTCTGATAGATATCATTCTCAATTATTATAGCCTGGGGATCCATGTTTCCATAAGTAGAATGGCGATCTCCTTGTCATTGTCAATTTTTTAATGTCAAACTTCATGGAAGAATAACTAGCATGAATGTTATTCAGTCTATTATTTATCCCTTTGTTTAAATGCTCCAAGACTACAATGAAAATCTTCATATTACTAACAAATATTTCCCTATTGTGATTGTCACACTTTTCTTTGTAATCCCTTAGATGCTCAAGCACATCTTCCTTGATGGAACATTCCTTTGTCTGTGGTGCTTTTTATGTGTCTGGTTCCTCCACTGAAATGGGTACAGCTTCCATATTGTATGGTATAATTTCCCATGAGGAACTTGTTGAAGGGGTGAAATTAGTAGGTGTTGGTTCATGTGAAGGAGCAAGAGAGGTAGCATCAATTTGCATTTGTTCTCTTGATTGCAAGTTTTGAAATTTCCCCTTTAACAATGCTAACTCTGATTGTAGTTGCATTTGTTGTTGATTCTTTCCATAATCAACCAAAAAATAATTATATTGCTTTTTAAATTGCTCCTTTTTTGCAGTTACCAACTCCACTATAGCTATTGCAAACTAGGAAACATTTATTGACATTGTTGCTACCTCAATAGTTGATGTCATTGACACTCTTTTTATTATGAAGCATCCCTTGTAGTTTGGTGCAGGCTCTGAAATGTTAGGCTTCCTTGTACTAGGAGCTAGGGACCATATAGCCATTGTATCCCACTACTCATTGAATGCAGATCCCTGCAATGCGATTGTAGCTTCCTCCTTTGAATTATAGAGAGGTCTATCACATCTTTTTATCGTATCAAAAGCAATGGAAAAAGCTAGATCCCATTCTAGAAACAACAGAACACCACTATTTCTTACTAACTCTCTGCCTTTAGCTGTAGTCATTCCATGAAATTTAGCTCTCATTTCTTTTAACACTTGTTCTTGAATAGTTGCATCAATCAACTCTAGATGAAATCTTATTTTCTTAGCCACATTGTTAACATATTCATCCTTCTTATCCCTGTAGGAAAATTCCATGAAATCTTGAGATATTACAAATAAATCATAGTCCATGAACCTTGTGCACGCTTCCACTTTAACATCATTAGTGTTATAAATCCTAGTGAGGTCAGCCTTGCTCAACCTCATACCCAACTATTGTGGCACAATCACTGAGTACATAAGGCATTCCCTTTTGCATTTGTTGCTCTGATACCCAAATTTCTTCATCAAATTCATCATTGTCATAATCCACCAAGCCTATTGATTTGACCTTTTGCTTCTTCAGCGGTGGCTCTTTTGGTGGTGAGGCATGTTGTGATGGGGAATAAAAATTAATAATTTCAGGTCTAGTTGACCTTGGGGAATATGGTGGCATCATTTTTGGCATTGGAGAAAGAGCTCTTTGCTCCTCTTGTTGAGAGGGAGTAGCAACTACATCCTCTTTCTTTGCTTTATTCTTTCTCCTTATGAAAAACTTTATTTTTTGTTCTGTAGGAGGCTAATATGTAGGCCTTTCCTCCATAACAAGTATTTCTCCTCCATCCCATTCCTCTTCCATGGGGCTTTCCCTTTATCCTAAATTATGCTTTCACCTTCAAGGTGACCAACCATTGTCTCAAAGTTCTTGAGTATATGTTCCATTCTCTACATTACATTGGGAATTTTTGCAAGAGTAGTGAATTTAGGGTCCTTCTCCCCTACTATCATTTTCATTTTTTCAAAATCAATCCATTTTTATTTTCTATCCTCTTGCTTCAAAAGATCAAAGATATTCCTTACTACATCCTCAAGATATTGGAAAATGTGTTCAAACTTGAAGCTCTTGTTCCTTAACTTTAACCAGGCTATGAAACCTTCAGGATCATGATAATCCCTTACCCCTACTCTCCTCATCTTAAAATTCTTGAGCATATCATTTATATTATCACAACCTCCTTTAATCATCACAAAATAAAAGAAGCATGTGTATGAAGGGAAGAATGTTCCTTTTCCCTAATCCTTCAAATTCTTACTCTCCACACTTCCCATTTGCCACATTAATTCAAGAAACCCAATTCTTTCTAGCACATATTTAGCCAATAAATGAGGTGAGTCAATAGCACCATGCACTCTCAAAACAATATATGTAGAATAGAGGATAACATCTCCCAAATTATGATCAACCCCCAATTCAGGCCTCCTATCCTTGGGTCTTAAGAGATCATGCAAGGCCTTGGGAATTCTTAGCACATTCTTAGCCAGATTTCTTCTCAACTTGGAGGGAAATAGATTCTCAAAGATCACATAGTCAATTTTTCTATCATCTTTATGTAGGAAAGTGGTCCAACACTGGACAAGCAATTCCAAATAAAGCTATATCCTCTCCAGTTTCATATTCTTCCCAAAGTAAGGTGCACCTTTTAACAAAAACATGTGCATGAACAATGAATACCAGTTGAATCTTACTCCCACTTCACCCTTCTTCAACTTTACTAGACCCTCATGAATCCTCTCTACAAGAAACCCTCCATAATCATATATTGTGAAATAATGGGGGTGTTGGATGTGGTCTGCCATATACATCCATGCCATGGGAATTCCAGTGACTGGGTCATAACCAATAATTTGATAGGTGAAGTAGAAAGTTTTTTGGAAATAAGGGACAAAATAGTGAATAGGATAGGGCTCTTTATCAAATGCTCCTAATGTAACTCTTCATCCTCTAATATCTGCTAGGTATTTTAGAAATATATGGGCTTTGAATGAATGCTTAGTCTTCTCATATTCTTCCCTAAGAATTTTTTCATTAATCTAAACCAGGTCCTCACTCCATTTAGCGAGCTTGAAAACACAAGCAATCTCCTTCTTAGTGACTTTAACCATATAAACTTTGTCAAATGCCCTCATAGTCCTTGTGACTACATCATAATTAGTAGTTATTGCTTTCAACAAATCAACATCTAGGTAGAAATTTGGCACAATCAATTTTCCTAAGTCAAGATTCTAGGAGTTGCCAACTAGAACACCACAATTTCTATTTCCAAACCAACCACTGAACAATTCCCATCCAGTGTAAGGAAATGTGGTATCCCTAATAGCACTATACTTCTCAATCAAGCCCTCTACTACTTGTGGACCACAGAATAACATTTGACCCTTAGGATTTTCATTGGTAGAGGGTTACAACTAGTCCATTAGGTCTTTACTCAAAGGTCTAATAGGAATTTTTGATCTAGAAGCCTCCCCTTTTGATGAAGATGCTTTCACTTTAGGAGCCATAATGCAAGTGTTTTGCAAAATAGGGTTTATGGTTTCACAAAATAACCTACAACTCAAGAAAGGTTTTGACACAAACAATAGCAATGCAAGACCAAATAATTGTTTGAAATGAACATCAAACTGTAAAAGAAATCTAAAACAAAGAAAACCCTAGTGATAGAATGACAAAGAGAGCATAATTGAGAAAGTTCTTAATAATTTCAAAGGCAAGAAAATGTACCAACTTACTAGCTTGGTGCAAGCATGAAACCTCAACTCTAGCATTGAACTGGCTTGAAAAATGTAGCAGGAGCTCCTTAGATATGTGTAATCCTTTTATCAATTCTAAATTGTGCTATAGCACAAGTTTTAAAAACCTTACAACTCCTAATTTGGTAGCTTGACATCCTATCCACCATTATGGCTCGCTCGCATGAACCAGAATGGCTCACTTGCCCTCAACCCCAAATTTGAATATTGTTCATTGATCTTGTGATAAAATGGAATGACCACCAATTCATATTGAGTTAACTTAGCTTGAAAAAGTTGACATTGACCAGTCGTTGCCTTTACCCAACCAAAACCATCTATGTGGAGCCACTTCCCAGTGATCCATGGGCTCCACCATCTCATTTTTGCTGCAGCAAAAGACCACACATCAACTGCCCTACTCCGCCATGAATCTTAACCCATGTTCAACTTTTGTAAATAGGAATACGGGGATAGGGCGAGATTAAATCTCCCACCTTCAACATATGTGTGTCTTAACATGAGCTCACTTGCTTGTGCACATAATCCTCTGAAAGCACCAATGTCCATGATTAAAAGATCCATTTTTTATTACAACACATGCCTCTAAAATTCCCTTTAGTAACTAGAAATTTAACACCTTCCATCTGTGATGAAATATTTCATTAATTTCTTTCTATTTCCTAATGTTTCCTCAATCGCTTAGGTGACACCACATGGCATTCTCCTGCTTCCCCATTGAAAGATAGAAGGAAGAGGTGGGTTCCCCACAAGATGGTAGGGAGTGGTCAAGATTGACCCACGCCATCCACCTTCAATTGTCAATCCAAAAAAGTGGAGTGTTTTCTTTGTTTGCAGCCTGGTGGGTCCCTCTAAAAATAGGACATGCACCCGCTAACCCGTGATAATATTTAAAAGAAAAAATAATTTGAACGGGGAGGCGGGGAATAGTCCAGATGTAGCCACGTCACTTCACCACCACCATTGATGTGCTCCACCTCACCACCTTCTGAATTTTTAAAAATCCTAGGCCCACCCTTATAGAAGATATGTGGTTCTCACCCACCATCCCGTGATAATATTTTAATGAAAAATTAAATTGAATGGGGGCACGGGGAGCAACCAAGATGTGCTATCGACGATTGAATGGTCCATATGAAATAGTAAATCTACACATGCCAATTTTTTAGTTGAGAAAAAGGGGCCATTACTAGGTAAAAGATGAGAAAGGACATAAAACCTAAGGATGATACCTTAGACCTGATGAATATTTTAATGACTTATCACCCGCATAGTGTAAAGAAATTTTTTTTTAATAAGATGATGGGTAACAATAGGATTTTTGGGACTCAAGGGTTGGTCAATAGAGTGAGTTAAACGACACAAGTCACAACTTGGATGACTAGGAACTAGTGACAAGAGGTCAACGATGATTTAGAACATTAGCAAAGGACGTAGAATTAAGGTCTTTTGGAAAGGCTTTTAGCACTTCATAAACCCTAAGGCATGATGAGAAAAGAAAAACTAAGCCAAGATACATGAAACCAACTAGATTTTGTAGAATTTTAGGGGGAACATAAAGAATTTTATAAGGGTTCCACCAGTGGCTCCTATTGGGGACGTTTGTTCTAGAATAGAGTGAGATCCTAGAATCTCAGGTAGAAGCATGCCAAACACATAGAACCAAAACCAAGACCTTCCTAGACATGGAAAAAGAACCAAACAAAAGAAAACAAACATATATACAATATTCACAACACTATACAATGTACATAGAAAAGAGCATATTTCAAGAGACAGATGGCTTCAAGAACTGTCCATGTATTGGAAGTTCATGAAGTTCACCTATTAAGCTCTAAAGGAAGTATGAATCTTCCCCATGTGTGTTGGATATCAGATAAGGGCCTAACCATAATGCTTCAAACTTTCCATGCTTACCCTTATCTTGAGCCCTTGCATTCCACACTAGTACGATAATATCCACTTCAAATTTTCTAGGAGAATCTTTCTTGTCATGTAAGTGTTTCACTTGTAGTTGCATCTTTGCATTCTTTTTATGAGCTTCTCTTCTAGTTTCTTCAAGTTGTACAAGATTATTAATCCTCTGCTGCATATCATCACATATATTCTCATCATTCTCCTACACAAATTTATACATCTTTAGAAAATTGTTTTGTGGTAGCCTAACATCCAAACCATACACTAAACCAAATGGTGAATGACTAGTAGCCTTCTTTATAGTAACTCTGTCAACCCACAATGTCAACTTTATCTTTTAGTCCCATGTCTTCTTATTCTTTTCGATCACTCTTTTGATGATCTTCACTAGGATCTTGTTGCTAGATTCAACCTAACCATTCCCTTGTGGGTGGTAAGGGGAAGAATAAGAAATATGTATGCCATGCTTCTAACAAAAATCCTTAAACTCTTCTAACCTGAAACACATAGCATTATTAGAAATGATCTTCTCTGGAACTCCAAATCTAATGAGAATCTGATTCATCAAGAAGTCTATCACAACTTTACTTGTTTCCTTCTTTGTGGGGATTTCTTCCACCCACTTTATGAAATAATCAGTTACAACAAGGATCCATGAATTCGCTCCACTAGATTTTTTTGATATTTCACCAACGAAGTTTGTACCCCATTATTGAAAAGGGGTTTGAACAAAAATGGGCCCAAGTGGAAAATTCCCTGAGAACTTTAATTTTCCTGTAAACCTCTGGCAAGTATCACAAGCCTTGACAAACTTATGGGAATCTTTAAAAATAGTGGGCCACTAGAATCCTACCCGCAAGATCTTATGAGCAGTTTTCTTGGCCATTTAATGGCCACCACACACTCCACTGTGCGTTTCTTCAAGAGTTCTAACATTTACTTTCCATCGACACACTTGAGCAACATGCCATTTGGGCTTCTCCACCATAGTTCATTATCAATAATTACATACTTAATGGCATGCAAATTTAGTGTTCTTTCATTATCAACCATATTTGCAAGGCATTGCAAAGTTTGCAAAGATTGGAAAATCCTTCTATACCATCCACATGTTTTCATATCATAGATGGGTGCAACATCAACAGATTCAATTTAATTAATCTAATTTTCTTCCAAGTTAGTCTTTTCCATTAGCTTAGCTAGACCTTTTCCTCTAACTAACTTGGTGGTTTGAACATCAATGTTGAACTCTTGGATCTTGCTGATCCATCTACACCTCCTTCCTGTAGTTTCTTGCTAAGTGAAGATGCCCTTCACAACAACACTTGGTACAAAGGCTATGACTATAGCTTGCATCAAATATGCTCTAAAATTCTTTGCATCCTTGACTAAAGCATATTCTTTCTTTTCAATCGTGTCATATTTGAACTCTACAGCCTATAAAGACTTACTAAAGAATGCAATGGGTTGTTCAAAGCTCTCATCATTTTCTGTAATAACACAACAACAATAGTATGGAAAGAAGCAAAAGAGAAAATATGCATTGGTTTAGAAAAATTAGGAGACTTCAAAACTGGAGCCTCTTTGATAGCCTATTTTATGCTCTTGAATTCCTAACTAGGCTTCTAACTCCAAACCACCTTTTCTCCCTTCTTTAACATCTTAGAGATAGGTCTTGTGATTTCTACAAAAAAATTTACAAACCTCCTCAAGAAATTAATCTAGCCAAAGAATTACTGAATACCCTTGGAATTCTTTGGTTGGGGAATCTTGTCAAGCAACCACCCTCTCAGCATCAGTTCTCACTCCCTCCTTGCACACAATGTGCCCCAAAAAATTTCCTTCAGTAACTCCAAAGACACACTTTTTTGGGTTTAGTGAGATTCCATATTCTAATGCCCTAATGAATATCTTCTCCAAGTGCATGCAATGATCTTCTTCCTTCTTGGAGTAAGTTTTCAAATCATTCTGGTAAATTTCCAAGAACAAGTCAATAAAATCATAAAAGGCTACATCCATAGCCCTTTAGAAAGTAGCACCTGCATTGGTTAAACCAAATGGCATCTTGAAATACACATAGGTGCCCCATGGAGTTGTAAATTCATTCTTGTACCACTTAGAATCCTTCACTTTTACTTGGTTGTATCTATAAAAACCATCCATCATAGATAATAGCTCATAGCCAGTTACCTTCTGCAACATGGCTTCCATTTTGGCAGTGGATAGTTATCCTTTAATGATGATATATTCAAATTTCTAAAATCCACACATAATCTTATATCACCATTTTTCTTCCTAATTGGCACTAAATTAGACACCCACGAGGAATTCCTAATAGGATTTATAATGCTAGCATCCCTTAGCTTAACCAATTCCTCCTACATTTTCAGAGCTAAGGTTGGATTGATGGGTCTTTGCTTCTATCTAAAAGGCTTGGTATTTTCTTTCAAGGGAATATCATGCTGGAATAATTCCTCTCTATATGATTTCGGGCCATCATATGACCAAATAAAGACATGTCTATATTTTCTCAATAAGGAAATCAACATTGCCTTGATCTTGGGTTTCATCTTTTTTCCTACATATACCTTTTTAGGGGAATTTTCAATCCCCAAATTCATTTCTTCCAAATCCTCATGATGGGTGGCAATTGTTTTAACTTTTCTTTTGTCCTAACTATCAAAGACTCTCTCTAATCCCACAAGGCCCTTGGGAATCTTATTTGTCTTTATATGAATGAATTTATTCCCAAAGACTATATCCTTACTATCTATATTTTCAACAAAAGCCTTGAAGTCAATCTCTTGACCCTCATATTCATCAACACATTTTAAAAACTTCAAAATATCTTCATCACCATTGAATATTTTCCAATTAAATATAATATCAAGGATTGATGGCCTTGCTTGTACCTTAACCTTGGAGATACCTACAAAATTTGTGTCATTAGGTCTGAGTGCAATGTTTGCAAGTAAGTTTTCCACTCTATTCTGACCTCTTTCCATCCAATCAATTTTGAAGGCATCAAATTGCTCAATGGAATCGATAACAACATTTCTATATTGTTTTAATCTATTATTCTTTCATGCATATCTATATCTCACTTGGGATATTACTAAATTAGAGTCTCCTATCACCATTAGCTTCTTTATCCCATTCTTTTCAGCTAGCCTCAATCCTAGTAGCAGTGCCTCATACTCTGCCACATTGTTTGTGCAGACAAAAGACAAAGTGAAAGAAATATTCTACGTGTTTCCACTAGGTGATACCAACAATATACCAATTGATGGTGTTTTTTGCATAGCAAAAACTCAGACAAAATATAATATCCTATCTCTCTTGAAAGGTAAATCTCTATCAGCAAGCCTCAAGAGATAACCCCAAGGTCTCTAATGTCAGGTCTTGACAATGCATAAACAACTCAGTGATAAAATGTGAAAATGTTGGTAATCACAATGGGACCTTACTACAAGCAAAATAATGAATCAATTTTATCAAATCTAACAATCTAATGATACTTCAATCCTAGATCTAACCCAATAATCAAAGAAACAGAAAAAGATGAGGGTTTCAAAGATATTTCTAAATCTAATACTACTCCTAAGATTAACAATGAAAATAACCGACACTCGAAATGGACCAATCCTTCAAAACTGATCTCTACTTGACCCAGATAAATCTGTAATCTTACATAAAACAGTGTGATCTTCTGAGGTGTTAAGATTTTCAAATCATGAACATTCATTCAAAAACCCTCTTGCAGTTGAAATGAACAAATCCTCACAATCGAACTAAGCACACTAAATATGAAGTCTAGGCTAACTTTACAAAGCAACTAACAATCAGTTGGTTGCGAAAAGTATGGACTGAAGGATTGCAGCAACATTCAAGTATCAAATCACAAACATTATTGCATCAAATTTAATCCAAATATTAACCTTCTCAAAGCAATTTTAAAGATAGAATAACAAGAACCATGCAAAACAAAAGAAAACAAGTATGGCACCGAATCACAATGTCATTTCTTGTATTCAAATTGTCCACTGTAGCAACAATTCCAGCTTTTTGTTACAACACTTGCTTGAGAACAACTACTTGCTAACTTACTCTACTTCTAACTATTCCTCTCTATTCTACTTCTATCTTTTGACCTTTTCTATTATTTCTAACTGTATCTAACCCTTCAACCCTTTACAAATGAGGCAAAATGCCAAATATATAGAATCCCCCCAGAAAACTCGTTGGCCAAGCAAGAGCTTCGTAGCATTAATGGCACAAGAACTCGGCCAAGAGAAACCCACAATCGGTCAAATAAGCATTAAATGGACGTTCCATCCAAGTCGGCCTGGGATCCGTAATGCAGCTCGGACCAGTGTAGGAAGATAATAGGGAAGCAAAAATCGCGCTGCATCCTATCATTAGCTCCCTTCCCTATTATCCCCATTCCGACCCAACATTTCATGAACCTTCAAAAGCGTCCCATCCAAGTCAGCTACTGGTGGCAAAGGCAAAACCCTGAGTTGATTTTCAATGGACACAATCTCTTCTCTTGACCGTTTGACCGACCTATCCCAATCCACCTTATATGTCATATGCTTATCAATAATTGTGAGGTAGGTGGCCACATCATCCAGTTGGTGCTCAGAAATAGAAACATCATCAAGTGGTGCATACACATCATGCCACCACTCTCTCAACCGTTCCAGGCTCAAGTACTTGGGCGCAATCTTCCTTCTTCCCGTCATAATTTCAAAGAAGGCAATGGAACCATTGTAAACCCTAGTTAGGGTGTCGTCAATCTGCTTCCTTTGTTTGTAAATCTTTTTCAACACTTTCTGCCTGATTTGCAATGCTTCAAACCACTCCCATGGTTCGACAACTCTGGAGGAAGGAATAATTCCATCACTCACTAATTTATCTTTAGTGTATTCCATGATGGTTCTAGTTTTCTGTAGAAGGAGGTCTGTGTCTTCTTTATCTTGTGCCAACACCACCTTCAACCGATCAGTTTCCCTTGCAACATCCTTCCCTGTTGACAGAATCTCCTTAATAGCTTCATCACCCTTTATTTGCACCCCTTTCAACCAACCTGTAGTGGCAAGGGTGGAAGCTTTCATCTTTTCTAGCTCGGTGATGGTCTCTTGAGGTAGAGGATTTGTAGCAGAGGAAGAAGGGTTAATGGATTACAGGAGTTTCATTAATTCCTCCAAGCATTTCCTGAGATTTTCATTCTCTTTCTTTAGTTCCTGCTTGGTCTTCATTTCCTTCCTCAATCTACTCACAATAACTGCACTAGAATCCTGGTAATCCTCAATATCCTGCTCAATGGATGTAGGCCCAAGATTGAAAGTCTCAATATTGTAGTCCTTTCCAACCACGTCATCTATGTTTTTATCTGGAGCAGGGGTGGCAATGTAAACAACTCGATCATGAGCTTCATCTCTTTCAATCCTTGAGATCACCCTAGCCTTCTTTTTACCTTTTGCTTTTCCAATTTTAGCTAGGAGCTCATCCCAATTCGGTGGACTATCTCCCATAAAAACTTGTTTTCTCTTTATCTCTTTGTCCAACCAACTAGGGACAATGGACTCCAATTGCACTTGGCCCTGCCCCATTTCTTCTTGTTGATCTCCTGCTATCTCCTCTCCCAAATTCTGTTTATTAGAAGTCCCATCTGTCTTGCTTTCCTTCTCCTCAGCATGATCTTCTTCATGTATAGGCAAGGGAACCTTCACTGCCTCTTCTTCCCTTGGAGGAGATTCAACTTCTTCAGTCCTAATAGGGGAATCCACATATGCAACCAAAGGGGACTGCATTATCTTTTCAATTTCTTCCTCTGCACTATGGAGATCACCCTCATGAAACTCCTCCCCTTCAGTATCTGGATGATCCTCAACATCCTCTGACTCACTAGGCTTGCCTTGAGCTTCATGAGCGGGAGGCACATCATCATGTTGCACGTCATGAGAAACCACCGGAGGAAGGTCAACCTTAGGTACACTGTTCCTGGGAGGAGTCCTAGACCTCCTTGTATATACTTTAGACTTCTCCCCTGAACTTTCAACGTTTACCACCAGTGGGGGAATTTATTCTTCTGCTACCTTGGAGCTTGCTCTCTCTGATAATTTGACAATTATCTTCCTTTTGGGTACAGGATCATCAGCCTCAAGGCTCTGCTCGGACTTCTTAGTCCTTGTCCTCTTCTTGGCCTTTGGATTTCTCTGTTTTGATGTCTCTTGGACCTCTCCTTCTTGAACACCTTTGATTTTGATTTTAAAAGGAGAATCCAACTTACCCTTGCCTTTAGGATCCTGCTCGGTAGATTCTTCAAAGGTGGAGTGGGGATCCAAATCTCCCATTAGCGCATAGGTGCACTATACACCATTACTTTCCAGTTCCCATAGCTTATGCTTTAGCCACATCCTAGTAAATTTGAGAACTAGATCCACTAGTTGTTTCAATTCTGTCTTTTCCTCCTCTAACCAGTCAACGTCACCAATTGGTCTATCCTTTATGGCCTCATAAGCATGATCCTGGATCAATTTCCCATCGTCCTTCAATTGATTAGGGTGTGCCTTTACATTATATAAACGGACAACATCCACTGGAAGCTGAAAGAATTTCTTCTTCCTAACCTCAAATTCATCACTGCAGTTGGCCCATTAGTCCTCCAAATTCACCTTGTGGAAATACTCTTTGCTGGCCTTCTTTTGGGCCTCTCTTGTAATATCAAACCTCGATCTCCTAGAATGAAGAAACAGACTGAGGGCATTCAATTCTTCCTCTAAAGCCTGGGCGGAACCAATGGAAGGACAAACCTCTCCAGTGCCAATCCTTAGGGGAAAATATCCACCAAATCCTATCTTGTGTTTGTCCTTCTTGACGATAGCATCAAAGTCACAAATCTGTCTAGTTACTTCCAAAAATATAATGTGATCAGTGGGATACCTTGGAAGTCTATATGGAGCCCTCTGGCAGCCATCAATCTGGATGTAGGAGAAAGGTGGGAACTGTATAAACCAAGCTCCATATTTCTTGATGAGTTCCTTGGCTTGATCCGAAATCCTAACATGCTCTGCTTCCTATAGCATTCTAGTGATATACATGGTAAATGCATCATTTTCCCTCCTATAGTTTGAACCTCCCAAGTGCAACTGAGGGAAAACTTCATAAATAATATCCTGTCCAAAAATTCCCTTTGTATCCAATCCTCTGTAGGGATGGAATCTTGCAAGTGCATAGACCAGATATGAAGTCATTGTGAAAGTCTTGGATTGCAACACATTGGATAACTATTCATGGAGTACTCCACTGATGACCCCTTCCCAATGGTAATTAATATTTTCCTATTCCATCCTTACAATCACATGGCACATCCAATTCTCAAACGTACCCGCATTCTTCAATCCAACCACCCTATTGAGAGGGGTGATGGCATCATAATATTCCTTCTTGAACTTTATCCTGAATAGTTGCTTGGGTAACTTGGAGTAGTGAGACTTGGGCTTCTCCAGCCAAGAATTGATAAGTTGTTGTGACTTCACAGTCTATTCATTGTAGAACTCCTGAGCTGCCTCAATGGTGAATCCCACCACATGAGACCGGTCTGGCATATCAAAGGTTTGGGCAATGGAGATCGGGTTGATATTTTCCACAACTCTCCCCTGAGGACCGATTATTCTCTGTGTATCTTGATCATAGTGCCTAGTGCACTCAAGGACCAGCTCATAACACTACACCATAGAAGGGAAACCAACAACATGGAACAAGCCTGATTCCATCATCCTTCTAGCCACCGAAGGAAGGTCCTCTGCATCCATTCTTCCTTTAAACTCTTCATAATTCCATGATCCGATATTTGTATCAGTTACCTCCGACCAAACAGAATTGATCTTACTCTTAGGGACCTTTCTCTTAATGTCCATTTTGATCCTCTCTACATCAGACATTGAGGACCCAACTGCTACTTTGCTAGATTTAGCCTGCACTCAACATGGAAATAATATTAAAAACCACAAGAAAGGGAAGGTTAATTCATCAATACATCGTTAGAATGAATCTCATATAGCCAGAGTGTTATTAAATCTCATATGGGATGATCACAACAAATTTCGGGTTCCTAGACCATCCGCGGAATTTGAGCCAGAGAGGAATTTTGGGAAATTCCAGACCGATCAAATTCCAACAGAATAACCAGGAAACACCTACCTAACCATTAAACCTGATCATTTTTCATCAATAAACCACATGGGATATCATAAGATAGCATGAATAAATTGTTAAATGCATTGAAAATCATTAACATATCATGCTATTCCATATTCCTTTACATTTCATCAACTTTCGGGAAAGTCCGCCAGAGACGGATTCCCGCGAAGAACCAGCCAAAGAGGAATTTCAGGAAATTAGAGAGACAATGGATTTCGGAGAAATCCGGACCCGATGGAAATCTGCGGATAAGGTAGAACTCCGAACCAATGCAGATTCCGGGAATGAAGGCTTCGGCAAGAATCAGTCATCTCGTCGAGAAGTCTTGGCGACTTCCGGGAGGTCATGCCAAAGGATGTCATCGGAAGAGGTTTCACCAAGACTTGGTGGTTTCGGTGTAACGTCTCGCCGATCGGCGAAATAGTAGATGTACCGATATGACCAAGGGCTAGTCGGGGTAAGGCCTTGGTGAATCTTTTTGTCTCACCGACTTTCAGGGTTTGAGCAAACACTTTGGCCAGACTAAAGTTTTTTGATATGAGGTCTCAGTGAAGTTGCGGTGTCTTGCCGACTAGCGATAGGTTTTGAATTTAGCCAGAGGTCTCACCGACCGCGTAATGTTTTTCCAATATGAAGTCCCATCAGTATAACCTCTTGCCGACAACATGTAGTCTCGCTGAAAGCGAAGGTCTTGGCAAGGGATGAGAGCTCACCGAAAGGTCTCACCAAAGGATGGATGTCTCTGTTAGCTCTCAAAAACGCAGGCTGAATGCCTCAAGAGGTTGCCAATCTCTTGATACGCTTTAGGGTAACAGACAAGTTCAAAAATCTTTCAACCTTCTACTCTTCAGGTGCTGCCAGACCTAGGCGGGTGTGCCTATCTGAATGAAGCATACTTGACTTATGATTATCTTTCTTGCACAATGATTTGTCCACAATGGTAGATGGAAGTGAACAAATGAAACCAAACTTGATAGCAATAGCAAAAGCAATTTTCTAATCTAAATCCTAAAATTCTTAATAACATATGTAAAGAAACTGAATGAATCAAATGATGAAATGCAAAGACCAGTGCCTTATTGGGTATGCGGAGTCCAATGAAACAGAAATGGGAAACTTATTTTGGCAGAAACTCAAATTTTTGGCATATATTTCTTTTGTAGCTTGTACAAACATGCAAGATTATGACTACTAAGCTCTACTTTAATAATCCAGATGAATCTTCTTGATTACTGTGATCAACCCAAAGGATTTAATCTCTCCTTGAAAGAACCAATCAATTAATCACACAGATACAACAAATGTGCACTGATAAATTGAAAATAAGCTTGTTACATCAATTTAAACAACCAGAAAGAATCAACTTGGAGATAGCTTAGCAATGCTTTTCAATAAACTCAACAAACAATTGACACCAGAAATAACCTACCACACTAACTGGCTTTCATTGAAATCACCATTTGAAAACATGCACCATAGTCTCTGATAAGAGAATTCTACTCTACTGTATCCATCTCTAATCTACTGTCTCTATCTAAGATGATCTAATCTGATCATGATATTACATGTAGGAGTGAATATTTATACACTTGCATTTGAACAGACACATCGCTTCGAGCTCACATGTCGACCAAAACCCATGTTGGCGACCCGTTACAATTGGGCATTTTTATGTTGGCGTGCAACAGTATATGAGTTTTAATTAATCATTCACCGAGACAAGTCAGCAAGTATGCCGGAGGAAATTATATCATTAGTCGCTCCTTTTGTCATGTTCACTTTCGCTAAGACCCACCAGAGTCGGGGAAATATCATATAGATTTCATTATGTTTCATCAAGATCCCCCTTTCTGTCATATTTGTTCCAATTGTTGAGACACAAGAAAGTTTCATACCGAGACATCCCCCAAGTCCCATTTGCTTCACTAAGAGAAATCAAATCTCACACCGACAAAAGCCTTATGCCCTTTTTATCGGTGAGACCCAACGAAGTCGCTATGACATTTCATCGAAGCCAGAGACCTTTTGCCGATATATCAATTCATCCACCACCAGTCGATGAGACAATAGAATCTTGTTATAACCTCTCACCGAAAACAACCTATTTAGCTGAGGTGAACATTAGAACACAAGTCAGTAAGACAAGAAAGACTTCGCCAAGACACAATGCCGAATACTATGACTCTGGCTGAAAGAGATCCGCATGATCAAATCAGTAAGACATATCAAGTTCGTTATAACATTACACTGATGTAAAGACTCACACCGATAGGTGTTTTCTTTCTCCGGTTGGTAAGATAAAACAATCTTGATGTGACATTACATTGACGCCCAAACTCTTGCCGATATATGTATCCTCTTGTCGCTGAAACCACATGAAAGTCATGCCGATAACTGCTAGTAGATGAAATCCAATAGCCATGACATCAGAAACATCTTGCTGATAGGCAACACAAACGTTTTCCAGAAAAATGAATTGGGGAGACCCAGAAATTGTCACGCTGATACAAACCATGATATGAATTATGCAAGACCCAATGGATTTAATGAGACAAAAATGGACAAAATGTGAGCAAAATGATATGAAAACAGACCCATGTGTTTATGATGAGGATCATATGGAAACTTAGGGTTATGGAAAACATGTGAAAATATTCAGAAATTTACAGTCCCGACAGTGGCTCTGTCTGGGGATGAATGATAGTAAGATCATTGCAAGAATTAGATCTTTGGGTGAGCATACCAGACACAAAATGAGCAAAATGGAAATGGACAAATAGTAGATCGAATGAATGCAAAATGAATGCAAGATGGAGGTGAACCAAAACCCTAAACTACTGTGCATGGAAATTTTTTTAAAGAGGACAAGCAAGAGTTGTCCATGCACTGGCAACCCTTAATCCTCTATGTTTTAACTTCACCTGTTTTGAGCTGTTACAATCTGAAACTCAAACCATACTTTCCCCTGTCAAATACCTGGTTTTGTCTTGAGTTCATCAGATTTTTCCTGAAGATATTCATGCAATCTTTCCTGTCACTGTTATTGTGAGTTTTTAGAAAATCATCATGCTCAACTTGGCCCAAATTCCCTTTGTCATTCAAGAGTTCAAATTCTTCATCATCATGGAACAAACTTCCATTATCTTCAACATAGAAAATATATGCATATTCAATATAAAATTCCTCATTGTCTTTCTCACTGTTGTATACTATGAAACACTCTCTCAGCTATATTGAAAATTCACCATCAAAGTGCCCTTCTTGAGAAACAAAAAGTTATGTTATATCAACACTCTCTGAAACAAACAAATTTGAAACCTTTTGCACCTCTTTGATACTATCATTTGGATACAACACTGGATTATGAATCATATCTTCAATATCATGCATATATGAACCAATCAAAGCTGAACCTCTATCATCCTTGGTATGCAAACAAATTTCTTCTCCATATGAGTTAAAAATTTCAAAATCACATACCTTATCTCGAATGGACATAGATTCTTGATCAAATTCAAAGGCTTCACCATCAACTCAAGAAAGGTACGGAGAGTCATAAGAATCATCACACAAAGATCCTTCACTGCCAAAACAAATGTAAGCTGGACACAAAACTTCAAGATCATCCTTGTGTACACATTTATGATATTCAAGAGTTAGAAAATCTGAAATTTTCTCACTACTTAGTGAACAAGTCTCAACATCTTCATCACTATAGTTATATTCTTCACTTTTTTCATCATCAAAAAGAGGCCCAGGATCATTAGAGAAAGAAAAATTTGACACATCACCTTGTTTTTCTAAGAATATCTTTTCCTCATCATCAAGTAGATCTGAAAATACCTCTTCATCATCTTCATAGCTTTCGACTACAGCTGGAGGTATTATTTGTTCGTTGTCAAATGGACTCACATTGTTCATTGCTTCTTCCTCTTGACCCCCACAAGAGTCACCGTGCTATAAATCAGAATCCACAAGTTCCTCAAGCTCTTCATCATTGTGACATGATATACAATCCCCTTCCATTTCCTTTTTTAATTCATCAACATGACAATTATAGCTATTCTCTTCATATGTTGATGTACTCTCCTCCTAATTTGAGCATGTTTCATCCTGAATTCCAAAAGGGCTGCTAGAATCCCTTGATTGCAGATCAAAATCCACAGGTGCATCTTCACAATCTGAATAATCACTAGATCCATCATAACACACATTGCTTTCCCTGTCACAATCTGTTATGCAAGAGAGATATCTTGCGCCATCATCTTCCTTATGCAAGCTATCACAGGTATCATATTGACTTTCACATATCTCATCCTCTATTGGATGTATTGCTTGATCAATTCCTCTATACTCATCAGAAATACAATCATTTGAATCAACAATGACAGTGTTCTCATACCTTTTCTTCTCCATGGCATCAACGAACTTATTCACGTGATCACAGGCCTGCTATATTGATGACTCAAACCAATAGGTTGATTCAGGTTCCCATGCTCTTACAAACTATTCAACAAACAGGGCCCTTGTAGGCCTACAATGAGAAGGTATCTGCATACAAATATCTGCCATTCTGTTGTATAGAGAAGCCAAATCTTCTCCTTCATACATCCTTATGTCAAGAAATGCATCCAAGGGGGAAATTTTGCACTCTGATTCTGTGATGGAGCTCTGGCTTCAAGCATACTCATCTTCTTCTGCTTCAAATTGTTGATTCTGGCATACATACCTCTGCAAGTTCTGATTTTCTTGAATCTCCAATAACCCATGGGAAGCCCAATTTGGTGCAGACAAGTCTCCATATTGCTCGAGAAATTGATCCTGAAATCCTTGGAGAGATTTAATAGAAGCTACCGGTAGGCTGTTGAACCAATCCCTAGCATCTTCAATAAGTTACATCATAAACAACCTCATATGGCACATCCAAGCCCTCTATGAAAGCATTGGAGCTCCTCAAATGATCTTTAGCAGTGACTGCGTTACTCCCTGTAAACTTAGGGACAAGGCTTCTCCAATTCATATCCAAAGGGTAAGTGTACCGTTGAAACCTTGTCAGGTTGAATTGATTGATCATTGTCCTGCACAGATGGGGAGGGATAGGTGGGTACTGATACTGGTACATCGGACTATTGTGTTGTGTATGATGATGTGGCACATACTGCTGACCATGAGGTGGCTGTGGTGAGTACATATTCTATTGTGCATGATATGCATTTCCTCCATTGTGAAAATTTATATAATCAGGCATTTGAGGGGTCCAATGTCTACCTGCATTTGTGTATTCATTCGATCCATATACAAATTCCATTCTTCATCAAGCTTTTTCAGAGTCGCCACCTACTTTTCCAAAAGTAGGAAAAATGATTCTTTTTTCATCTTCTCCCCAGCGGAATCACTCTTTCTAAAAATTATAGAATTACAAATTCTTCTTCAATCACTCTATATGATGGTCTTCAACAAAATTTTATGATGTAATCCCTAGCAGAGTCGCCAATTTGTTAGCTCTAAAAAATGCAGGCTGAATGCCTCAAGAGGCTGCCAATCTCTTGATACTCTTTAGGGTAATAAACAAGGTCAAAATTCTTTCAACCTTCTACTCTTCAGGTGCTGCCAGACCTAGGTGGGTGTGCCTATCTGAATGAAGTAGACTTGACTTATGATTATCTTTCTTGCACAATGATTTGTCCACAATGGTAGATGGAAGTGAACAAATGAAACCAAACTTGATAGCAATAGAAAAAGCAATTTTCTAATCTAAATCCTAAAATGCTTAATTAACAGATGTAAAGAAACTGAATGAATCAAATGATGAAATGCAGAGAACAGTGCCTTATTGGGTATGCGGAGTCTAATGAAACAAAAATGGGCAACTTATTCTAGCAGAAACTCAAATTGCTGGCATATATTTCTTTTGTAGCTTGTACAAACATGCAAGATTATGACTACTAAGCTCTACTTTAATAATCCAGATGAATCTTCTTGATTACTATGATCAACCAAAAGGATTTAATCTCTCCTTGAAAGAACCAATCAATTAATCACACAGATACAACAAATGTGCACTGATAAATTGAAAATAAGCTTGTTACATCAATTTAAACAACCAGAAAGAATCAACTTGGAGATAGCTTAGCAATGCTTTTCAATAAACTCAACAGACAATTGACACTAGAAATAACCTGCCACACTAACTGGCTTTCATTGAAATCGCCATTTGAAAAACATGCACGATAGTCTCTGATAAGAGAATTCTACTCTATTGTATCCATCTCTAATCTATTGTCTCTATCTAAGATGATCTAATCTACTCATGATATTACATGTAGGAGTGAGTATTTATACACTCGCATTTGACCAGAAACATCACTTCGAGCTCACATGTTAGCCAAAAGCCATGTTGGCCAACTATTACAATCAGGCATTTTTATGTTGGCCTACAACTGTATATGAGTTTTAATTAATCATTCGCCGAGACAAGTTAGCAAGTATGCCAAAGGAAATTATATCGTTAGTTTCTCTTTTTGTCGTATTTTCTTTTTCTGAGACCCACCAGAGTTAGGGAAACATCATATAGATTTCATTATGTTTCATCGAGAGCCCCCTTTCTGTCATATTTGTTCCAATCGCTGAGACACAAGAAAGTTTCATACCAAGACATCCCCCAAGTCCCATTTGCTTTGCCAAGAGAAATCAAATCTCACACCAACAAAAGCCTTATGCCCTTTTTATCGGTGAGACCCAATGAAGTCGCTATGACATTTCACCAAAGCTAGAGACCTTTTGCCGATATATCAATTCATCCACCGCCGGTCGATGAGATAATAGAATCTCGTTATAGCCTCTCATTGAAAACAACCTGTTTGGCCGAGGTGAACATTAGAGCACAAGTCGGTAAGACAAGAAAGACTTCGCCAAGACACAATGCCGAATACTATGACTCTGGCCGAAAGAGATCGGCATGATCAAATTGGTAAGACATATCAAGTTCGTTATAACATTACACTAATGCAAAGACTCACACCAATAGGCATCTTCTTTCACCGGTCGGTAAGATAAAACAATCTCACTATGACATTATATCAACGCCCAAACTCTTGCCGATATATGTATCCTCTTGTCGCCGAAACCACGTGAAAGTCATGCCGATAACTACCAATAAATGAAATCCAATCGCCATGACATCAGAAACATCTTGCCGATAGGCAACACAGACGTTTTCTAGAAAAATGAATCGAGGAGACCTAGAAATTGTCACGCTGATACAGACCGTGATATGAATTATGCAAGACCCGATGGATTTAATGGGACAAAAATGGACAAAATGTGAGCAAAATGATATGAAAACAGACCCATGTGTTTATGATGAGGATCATATGGAAACTTAGGGTTATGGAAAACATGTGAAAATATTCAAAAATTTACAGTCTCGATAGTCTCAGCAAAGCAAATGAATATCGATATAACCAATGGAGCCCGCTATGACCTCCTGGTGACTAGGGCATGTCTCGCCGATGGTGTATAAGGAAATGCATGCCAATGAGAGACTTTCTTTTGGGGTGAGGTCTCGGCGATCAAATATGAACTCAGGAAGGCTTCTTATCGAAATACATGTTGATCGATATGACATCTCCCCGACTATGAAGGGTCACAGCGAAGAAAATTTGGAAGGGATGGAGAGTCACGATTTTACCCAAACACCGAATCACTCATGAATTTCAACAATTTAACTCAGGACAAGTCAGGGATGGACCTTTCAAAATATTTTCTTTACATTCTAGGTAAATTTTAAGATGAAATAACCTAACATGGCATTGCCCTAGGTTCCAAACCATATTCATCTGCCATTAGCACACAGGGAAGCTCAAAATTCAGTTGTTTTAACTGCCAAGTCGTTACTAGGGTTTACTAACTACTTCTCAGGCAAGATTCCTCAAAATGCAGATAGACAAATGAGCTTGAAACTCACCTAGGAGGTGACAAATAATGCAGTAATGAACAACCCTAGCATGAAATGATAAAAAACATAGGAACTCAAATCCCACAGGCTCTGATAACATTAACATGCCATTCACAATTCTCAATCAGAGGTAGGGAAATAAAACATACCATTGTGACATGGGAATCGATCTTAGAAGCAGCAAATGTGAAGCCCAATGGCGTCCACAAAGAACAGAGGCGAGAACGCACAAGAAATCGCCACTTAAATCGATCAATACAAACCCAAATGCCCAAATCCAACCAAAAGCTCAAAGAACAAGCTCTAAGGATGTAGTCCTCAACTCAGACAATGACAAATAGTAAGCATGATGGCACAAAAGATCCCAGAAATCAAGTTAAATACATCCTTCAAAGCACGCACGAAGCCATTAATGCAATCGACAGGATAGTCAGAAAACCTGGGAAGCTGACGACAGAACGAAATCTGGGAAAATCCGGCCCACTCAAAAATCCATGAATACTTAAAATCCCCGAACAACAGGGTCCAGCCGGAGTCCAAGCGGGATCCGGGAAAATCCGACCAGGGCGGAAAATCTCAAATCTGGGTAAAAAGCCGAACCTCATCTAGAACTTAGGATTTTCAATAAATAACCAGGGGAAACACTTAGGCAATCAAAATAAAACTTTAAGCACATGCCTAAATAAGACAAAACTTCAAAATTGAAAGGGCCAAGATGCCAAAACTGAAGCAAAAGAGGTTCCCTGCCTTTAGCGGGGCGTGTGTGCAAAAAATACACAACAATACCTACACCAAAACCTTCTTTAGAACTTGCACCATCAAAATACATCTTCCATAGTCCATCCTTATCAAATAATCTTATAGCTTCATGGTCTATAGGTGCAGGCCACCTATCACTTTTTCTTGCTAACTCTTCCACCTTAGACTCACTGATATCAATATCTACAAAATGAATTATATCATCCTTAGGAGCATGCTACAACATATGTTGCACTTTTCTCTCTAACCACTTTGACATCCTTGCCCTTAATTGGGAAAGTAGCATAAGACATATCACATTGCATGCTACCCCCATGGATGCAATCCACTTCCTAGATAGCAACACTCCATAGTTGGGTGGAATATCTACCACCACTACACTCATCTTGAATTCTTTCTTTGGATATGCATCTAGTCTATAAGGAAGCTCATTGATTACACTAGTCACAGAGACTTTCCTTGAGTCCATAGCATAGCACTTGCCATGGGTACAGTCAACTTTCAATCCTAATGCATCCATGATCTTGGATCGAATTATATTGTTGGATGCTCCAAAATCAATGATACAATTGTTTAAAAAAATTCCCTCAACAATAAATGTGAGAAAAAATGAGTCTATCTTTCCAAGACAAGTAGTCACTGAATTTCCTAATTTCCTAGAAAAATATGAGGGATTTTAGTGATTACTCCCTCTACTTCTTTCTCTTTCTTTTCCTTTCCACCCACTTTGGGTGGTATGGACACCACCAATTCATTATAGGCTATAGTAGCACCATTGATAAGGGCTACTTCCTTTTGTTTGTGCTCATCAATTCTCGTCATCTCAAGCAAAGGAACATAAACTTTTACTTGACTAAGCAACTGAAACATATCCACAAGAGTATACTTAGGAAAATCAACTAGTATCATACATTGTTCTATATTTCTCTCCTTATGTCAATCCTTTGTTGTTTCAGCTTTTGGCTTGACATCCTTCTTTGCAGATTCATAATTTTTCTTTTGTGCTTTTGTATTTATAGTAGGGGACTTGGGCTCTCCATTTGTTTTTGGTTTATCCACTTTCTTAGCCCAAATTTTTTCTCCCTTATTTTCCTTGTCTTTAAGTCCTTCCCCTTTGCTATTAGATTTTTTCACTTTTATAAATAGACCAACAAGGCTACCTTGGTCACCACCCACTATTTTGTTCCTCAAATTATATGAACATCTAGCTTGTGTAGCCAAGGCTACTATATATCTTGCAATCTCTTCATCTGAAGGTCTTCTTAGGGACACATTATCTTTACTTCCTTACAATTTGTACATTTCATTATCATTATCATCATCTACATTAGAGAGAACTTGTTGATGATATGTACTAGCAATATGCCTTTGGCTGTCAACATCAAGTTCATGAGACTCTAGATCAGACAAGTATTAATTATTAGAATAATCAAAACCATCCATAATCATATTTATTTCCACATCATCCTCATTAGATTGACCACAATATTTAGTTACACCTTCTTCAACTTCAACCAACTATTCAACTACACAATGATGAGGAGAATGTGGCATTTGACAAACCATGCACCAAGGGGTCTCATCAAAAAAATTGCCTGAGATTTTTTCCAAAGGATCTAGGGGAACCTTGTTTTGAAAATTATTTTGATTGATAGGAAGGGGCTTCCCATTATGCCAATTTGTGTTATATGGACAATCTTGCAGCCAGGGGGGTCTCTCATTCTTGTGATAGTTGGTATTTTCATTTGACATAACTTTTTCTTGCTTAGCAAGTTTATAACTGATATCCTTCATAGTTTTTGTAAAGTTGTCAATATTTTCCTCAAGTGAACCTCCATTAGCACCAGAGTTTTTATCCTCTCTCTTTGGGTTCTTGAGGATTTTTACATCATGCCTTCTCCAACCTTACTAGTTTCTCTACTAATACTGTCAATATGGATGGCCATTTTATAAGCCTCTCTCAATGTTTTAGGGTTCATATCCTATAGACGGTAGCTCATATTTGCATCAAAGGAATTACAATAGTTCACCAGGCACACACTATCATTTAATTATAAATGAGGAGGTAGTATTTTCATAGCCTTTTGAAACCTAAAACTGAAATAAACTATAGCCTCATTAGAAATTTTAACAATATTATTAAACTTATTTAAAAGTAACCTTGAATCAATTTTATCACCATACTTCTCTCTGGACAACCTCGTAAACTCCTCCCAAGAACCAATACTCTCAACAAGTAAACTTCTATACCATTCTCTATCATCCTCAGTGAGTGACTACATGAATAAATTCATCATCACATCCTCAGCTTCTACTTCGAATTCATCCATGACATTAGCAAATGCTTTGAAGTGGTCCTCACCACTTAAGGCATTGTTACCATAGAATTTGACCAAGGCAGGCCTAAAGTACTCAAGAAATGGATTAGGATAACTAGGAATCCCATTAAAGCACAACTGCTGATATATTTCCACTTGCATCAACCTTCTGGTAGCTTGGTCTCTATGAGCATTTCTAGGCTCATCATCCTTTTGGTCATCAAATTGATTCTTATCTATTCCTTTTCTATCTCTGCCATTACTACCACCTCCCTTCTTTCCATCACCATCTTCAAGATAATAATTCTCCTTTTTATCATTTCCTCCACCTCCACCACCCTAATCTCCACCACCACCTCCACTGGTAGTGTGTCCCTCAAAAAATTTATTTTGTTAATCATTCTCAGTATGTCCAGATCCTGAGGCTACCAAATCAGGTATAGAGATCTTAAGGAAAGAGATCTCTCTTGCTATTTTTGCATTTGTAGCTTCAATTTTAGCTTTCTTCAACTCTTCCTGCAACTTGTCATTCTCCAGTTGCAACCTCAATATCTCAAGGTTAGGAGGTGTGTTTTATGGAATAGAATTAATCTTAACATTTTGGGTGGATGCATTTGTGGATGGTGTATTTGTACTTGTATTGGTGTTGGTATTAAAGGTAGTTTTCTTATGCTAGTCAATGGGCTTCTTCCCATGGTCCACAAGTTGTAATTTCTTAGTAGCAACAAATGGATCAAAGGTTTTAGTGGCTGCAACAGATGAAGTATAAGTGCTTGTAGCAAAGGTCCCCATTGGGATGGTTACCTTAGGTGGATTAGGAGTTATCTTAGAAGAAAATCTAGAAGCATTTTCATGAAGTACCTTCTGCTTTGCAACTTCTTTCATCTTCTCAATTATTTTCTTCCGAGCATCTCTTTCAAGAATTTTAGCTTTAATTCTATCCTCCCTCTCCTTCAACTCCTTTTCTTGTTTCTCACTAAATTCTCTGAGTCTACATTCTTCTTCTTCTTCCTTAAGCCTAAGTTCTTCCTCCTCTAAGGCTTGCAGATCTTTATCCATATCCTCTTCATCTTCTAAAACATCTCCAACCTCACTCAACTCAGGAGTATAGAAGGTAATATTAGTTGGTTCCCCTCAAGGAAATGGTGCAAGGATACATTAGGGGACTCACCTATTGGCTTAAAATTACCACAATTAAAGACAAATCCAACTCCAAGAGTTGAAGGATCTAGAAATGTCTTATGTCTCTCCCAAAATTCCCACCTATCTTCTCTTGAGATATCATGTTTATTATCAAAAACTTCCTCAATGGGAAAAATCCCCTGATTTACATTAGACACATTAACTTCATGTTCTTCTTCATGGATATTTGCACTATTTACCTCATTATTAAAAGTAGGAGATACATCAGCAGGAAGTTCAATAGACTTACTTGATTCAAAAAAAATTATTTTCTAGGTTGGTTGCTTGTCCTTTGAATGCTCGAACTTCATCTTCTATTTAGGCTTCTTCGTTGTGTAACTTTCGCTCTTCCTCATGGTGTCAAATTTTATTTTAGGATTCTCTCTCTCACTTTCTCTTTGGGAATTTATTCTTGCACTGGCACAAGAGACTTCAGAGTTACCACCCAGGATATTGGGAAATAGAAATTTATTACACTTTGGAGTTGTACTTGCAATCTCTGGGAAAAAATTGAACATAACCCAACACAAGATGAAAGAATGAACCAGAAATTGACACATAAAACTGGACTTGACTTATATGATGAAGATTTGAACAAATCTCTCTCCAAGTAGTGAAGAACAATAAAATACTTGACTCTAACTATACTAGATCTGAACTAGAGATGTTGGACCTGCAATGTCCCTAGTAGAGTCGCCAATCTATTGGTTATTTTTTTAGAAATATTCTTAATCTCACCAAATTCCTAAGAATTTTCTAGAATTCAATGATAAGAAAACGTAAGGATTGGCCAACAAACAAGTAAAGGATTGCTAGGCCTCTACTTCTACACTTTAGGCTTTGTGAAACCTAGGACGGTGATACTAACAATGTTCATATGATAGTCTTGTTCCATTTTATCATGAAAATTGAAACAAATAGATTTCCTATTAGATGGAAATAGAAAAAAATTCTTTAAGGATTTGGCTGACCCTTTAACAAATTGTTACCTAAATCAAGGAATGAGCGGTACTTCCTACCACTTTACTGCAATTACAGGTGTGTCAAAAATTGTAATTAATATTTTTGTTCTTTTTCGAGTACGGACAAGCTCACTTACATCTATGATAACCAAATTAATAGACTAGTACTTTATCTATGGGTGACAGACTCACACTTGCAATAAAATATGATACCTTAGCAATGAAAACAAGCTTTGTGGACTTTTGTATGTTACTTTGCAAAACAAAACTCAATGTATCCAGAAAGAAAATCTACTTATTGATCCTTGAATTTCATCTCACAAACCTATGATCTCGTTTAAGCATTTAATCAATTATTTGAACTAAAGAATAAACTAAATCATACATTCAACTAGAGTGATTGAAGACAAATAAAATATTCTTGATCCTTTTATTCATAATCCGAAAGACAAAATATAGAGGAGAGAATTTGATTCCAAAATTTTCAATTATTATTCATACTCCATTGCTACTGTAAAAATCTTATGCTTATTACAAACAAGAACGCATACCTAAGACTCAACACTATTCTATTTCTCTATGCTTGAATTACAAAACTATTCTCACATGAGCTCAAAATTTTCTTAACCATCAAAAGACCTGTGTATTTGACCTTAAATTCCCATTTATAGAAACATGGGAGCAACAAGAATCGAGCCAAATTACAATTAAAGTCACATTTACATTTGACATACATTTCATTTCAATTTCAAAATTCCCCAAAGAGTTATATTTGCATCCTTTGAAAGTGGGGGGTAAGCGTATAAGAAAAAAATAATTTTCATCACTAAAGAAGATACATTCACCTTCCAAAAGGCATCTTTCATTCATTGCAACAACACCAAAATATCTTCCTCATGAACCAAAAGTATTATCCATGTGCATGCCCAATTAGTAAAACTCCAAAGCATGAAAAACAAATAAAATGTGAGAAGACCGACCCATCCAAGTCAGCATTTATGCCACCAATTTCCATGTTGGAGAGAGAATATTTTGCAATACTTTAGCAAAATCCTAATCTATAATATTTCATTGGTTTCTTTTCTCCAGTTCTACAGGGTCTTGATGTTATCATCATCCTTCAAAATGGATGGAAGGAGACCATGATGTGTTTCATGGTACAATTTCCCATGAGGAACTTGTTGAAGGGGTTCAATATCAATAGGTGTTGATTCATGTGAAGTAGTAGGAGATGTAGCATTAGTTTGCATGTATTCTCCTGATTGCCAGTTTTGCAATTTCTCCTTTAAAAATGATAAAGTTGTTTGTAGTTGCATTTTTTGTTATTTATTATTTGCATAATCACATTAATATTTTGATATCTATAGGTACTAATTCCACTTCCAATGGGGAAGCTAATTCTCTGATCAACCAATCAAGTGCATCTTCATTATATTCTACCTTTGTAACATTTCTCTATTCCTAGTTTTTAGTATGCTCGGGAACTTCTCCTCTTACATTTTCAACCTTATCCATCACATCCTCTAAAACTGGAACATCTTCAATAGTCACTAGCATGGATTCTGGATTACCAGGATTCAACACCATCTCTTCATCTCCAAGACTTATATTTTCCTGTCTAGCCATGTGTTTAGTATCAGTCTGTAGGACATCACTTTCTTCATATCTTGTCACATCAGGATATTCTTCATCTCATACCCCATCACCTAAGGTTTGTTAAGGTTCTCTATCTTCAATTTAAACCTAGTCTTCTTTTGAATTTTTAGAAACCTGCGGTTGTTCAACATCATTTTGATCATTCCCTAGCAGAGGTTGGGAATCAATTGTATGTTTGATAATAATATCATCAGTGGGATACTATCCTACAATCTCCCCTATTTCCATTTCACCAAGAATTTTAGGGTTCCCCACCTCTAGAGCAAGTGTTCCTCTTATGAATTCTTCTTCTTCAACATTTATAGGAATCAAACGTATATCTAAAATCTCTTCCACCACTGGTTGTACCATGGGCTTATCTTTAGACTTCTTTTCATTTAATCTTTCCCACATAGCACCCAATTTATCCATTTGTTCTTTGATTTGGTCTTCATTTATCTCAAAACTCTCATTTAGTACCACAAGAGTCTTTCCCAGTGTTTGTTTTACTATAGCCATATTGATTGAAGGGGGAGAAGTAAATAATGCTACAACTCTCTAAGATGCAGACCTTCTTTGTGTACGAGTATTTTCTTTCATTTCCGCCTCTTCATCAATCATAGGCTAAGTCTTTGAATTTTCCATGGAAGAAGATGCCACTCTAGGCTTCACTATTATTCAGACCTTACCATGTTTAGTTTCTTTACGTTGACTAGTTGGGTATGTACAGGATCATGATGGGCCAAAAAGTGGCGATATTATGGGTATGTGTAGGGTATGTGGTTGACGACTTTTTTTTACCCAAAATTGATGAAATGAAAAGGGTTTTTAAGGGATATTCTCAAATTTACACCAATATAAATTATGCTTTACTTTGAATTTAATAAATAATTATTATTCATTTTCTATTTGAATTATGACTAAAGTTCTGATTGATAGGCTAATTGAAAAATATCTATAGCTTTCAAACGATATCACATTTTTGAATCAAAACATGCATCACATTCTATGCTTCACATACTATAGGATTAAAAAAAAATGAATTTCATAAATTTTTGACCAAGTTAAGGTGGTCGGACATACAAGTTTTATATTTTTTAAAAGTTGTAATAAAAATTCATAATTAATTATTTACTTGGGAAAAAATTACAAAAAATATGCATCACATCAAGACATGAGTCCTCTACTTATATCTAAAATATTATAATTTTTTTTATCATTTTATTGTGATTAGGGTGGTCAGACACCTACTTTTTTTCCCCGAAATTTAAGTGCTATTGCATTGAATTTCAAAATTTCACCAAATAGATTTTTTTTTAAAAAAAAAAACTTAGTAGTTTAAAACTACATTCAATTTGCTACATATTCTATTCTTAATTTTTTTTGAAATAATATAGATAAATTATTCAAATTTTTACATCAAGTTACCTAACTCTAATTTTTCTGAATTTTTTGCCACTTAAGGGCCTATTTTTTCCATGATGATCCTGCACATACCCAACTATTTTCCATGAAACTCCTTGGCTTGAAGCATCAAGGGTTTTATCTTCAATATGCATAGCTATATCTACTCTACCAGCTTTTCTCTTTTTCTTAGCAAGCTCCTCATGCTTAGGCTCATTTTCTTTTCTTTATTTCTTCTTTGTATTGAGCGAGTATGTGGGTCTTATCCCAACTTTCTCAAAGCTTTACAAAAATCAACTATCCATCATTCAGTCTGCATTAAAACTAGTTTAGAAAATTCCTCAATAGATGTTATTTCTCTACTTTAATAATCTGGATCCGGAATAGGTTCATCATAGACCCTAGTTTCATTATAAGCTAGATTCAATACTTCTCCATCATCTTCTTCCAATTGATCTCGAATGTCATGGATCTTAAGAATCCGCATCGATCGCAATGACAACCTTTCATATAATCTTTTC
Source organism: Sequoia sempervirens (assembly GCA_007258455.2). Lineage (NCBI taxonomy): Eukaryota > Viridiplantae > Streptophyta > Pinopsida > Cupressales > Cupressaceae > Sequoia > Sequoia sempervirens. The sequence goes on along the minus strand of VDFB02270651.1, from coordinate 284,480,156 downwards.
CTTACTTTATGTTCATCATCACAATTAAGCCAATAATATTCTAAATGATAAACATGAGCATGCTTACCAGCTATCCACTTGGAAATATTCCCTTTTGGGTCATAGTTAATTCTTTTGAGTGGGAAGAACTATAGCTTGTACATCCTTAACTCCTCACACAAATCAGTTGCTTTAACTGGATTAAATTTGTAGTTTCCCATTACAATGGGAAATTTGAGAGAGCTTCTCTTCTTTGCCGCGCTGTAAAGAGCATGAGATGGCTTCAATTTTCTTACCAATTATAATAGTAATAATTTGTCTATAGGGTACCTGGACAACATGAAGGGATATCCTTCAAAGCCTTTCACCCTGATGTAGGTGAAAGTGGGAAACTAAATGTACTGACCTCCAACCTATTTAATATTTCTTTATGCTTCTAGAGACAACCTTTTAGCTTTATCACCTTCCATTATCCTTAACAACTTCATGGAAAACACATCATTGACTCTTTGATAATGCTCCCTATATTCATGAATAGTAATTTGGGGTAAATGAGCATATATCAAACTATTTTTTGCTTCTCTACCTAAGGTATTGACTCTATTCAACCCTTGCTTATTTTCCATTAAGGTGCAAGAATATATCACATATGAGGACATAGAAAAACATCTTGAATTTGTAAATTCATTTATTTGATCATGTAAGTTATCATTAATAAAAATTCCCCAATGCATTTGCACAGGGATTTCAATTAATTTGGCTATGATTACAAACATCCATGTTTCAAACTTGCTAGCATCTAGCAGTCTAGCTATCCTACTTAACATAGTTATAACATCTTGAGCATCTAGGTTGAACATAGATATTAGAATTGGCTTTGTTTGTTTTGTGATTTCCTCCTGACACCATTGGGTACTCATAATTCTTTTGTTTTTTTCTTCAATACTCAAGTAGGTTTTACCCTTCATCTTTACATCTATAGGGTTCATCTGAGGAAATGTGAGAAGCTCAAATGTATATACAATTCATTTCATGTAGAGATTTGCATAGATTCTTCCCTCCATCTCAACAACTCTCTTGTCTAGGTCATAGAAATTTAAACATTCCATAACCAGTTCAGGGGCCTCCATTACTAGTAGAAACCCTCCTGCTAAATGCAACCCACTAGCTATAACATTCTTTGTACATTGAGAGGAATTTTCTTGTCAAGCCTATGCGATGAATTAGACATCAGAGAACCATCCTGAATGGGTATCATTAGCTATCCCATCAATTGGTACAACTTGTGAAGCACAATATTTAAATTCATTTTCTAGCCTCACTTAGGAAGTACTCATTTTCACCGATGTGTTTGACATTTTTTTAGATATGTGACTTGTGTGTGAGGTAGAGTTAAATTTAACCAATCATATTTAACAATTCATGAAATTGAAATGTGTGTGAGTTAGAGTTAAATTAAACCAATCATCTTTAACAATTCATGAAATTTTCAATTCAGCATTTGGTTAAATTTATATCATAATAATCATCATTTCAATTATCAAGGGAAATACCATTATCTCGAGACTTACATGCCTAAAATGATTAAAAAAATTTCTATTATTCGAGACATACTTGGTTTTGCTGATGATAACAATATTTTTAAGAATGCAACTTTAAAACCTTTGGCAGTTGTGTTCTTGGTTTCTTGAGATTTACCTTTGCTTGCATGCCACAATATCAATCTCGTTCATTCAATGTCCTTTGCAAATTTGCAATATGCGTGAGGTAGAGTGTTATAAAAACAACTGCATGCTCGAGGTGGTGCCAAGTATGTGTGTGTAGTTTTCCACCTTCATTAATTACTTGTTACAATGCATTAATTTCTTGAATAAAGGTGCAATCATGGATGATTAGGGTTCAAATCATGAATACTTTGGTTTTATGTGCATGCCCACCACTAGAGAAGAAGATGATGTGAAAAGCTTATGTGTCACTCTTATGTCACTTTGATTTTTATGAGGCAAAGGACTTTTGGATATGTGATCGTTGATGATCACAAGGATTGAAAACCTCCGGTACTAGGCCTTGGAAAGATTACTAGGAACCAGGACACTTACCTCCAAGCTTATGAAAACTGGGAGCAAAGAGAGGAACCAGGAGCTGGGTTCAAGCAAGATCAAAAGTGATTCAAACATTTTGCAACAGAACCTCTAGTTTTTAACATTCAGCTAAAGAAAAAGAAAAGCAACCATCGGGCTAGCCGATGAAGAAAATAACGCGTACACCAAGATGGTTCATCTAAGTGATGAATTATTGGGGGAACTAGGACCAATCAAGATATAACATCTTTGGAACAACCACAACAACTCAGGGTCTGATAAATTAATAGAACTTCATAAAAAGACCACGACACCGAATCTGGGAAAGAATAAGGACTTAAGAAAATACCAAGAAGATTGAAATGAAACTTGCATTTTTACCAATTCCCCCCAAAAATGGCACACCAAAGCAAGCAAAAGCAACTTGGAAAGAAAAGAGATAGAAAAAAAAAGGGGGGTCCACATTTTTCCAAGGAGAAAAATGGGGCGTGTTGTGAGACCACACAACAAATAGCAACCAAAAAAACTAAACAAAACAATAGAAAGTCAATTATGGACCTAACAACCTTGCTTCAACTTATTTTAGTCTTCTAATTATAAAGAGTTAGATCTTCATTTCGACATTTCGACTTCACTTTAGCCAGCATACAAGATTAAGCATTACTGAGCTCACGTGTGTGCAATTGATTTATTCTGCCACAATAAACTTAGATCATAGCAATTATTTTCATTGACCTACATAATTCAGAAATTCCCTTTTAAGCCAACCATGGATAGAGCCTTGCTACCAGTCAAGTATCTATAGCTCCAACAAGTTTATCATTGTAATTCCTCCCAAACATAGCTCTATTGCCATTCAAGTGTTCATAGCCTTTTTATTTTTCACTCAATATAAATTAACTACTATCCCAAATTTTAGTACAATGATTTAAGATATGGGAATTTGTAGCTCAACACCAACTGAATGATTTATTAGAGTAAAAGGAATGAACAATTCCCCAATAATCTATAATTAAAGGACTACTTCCAGTCAAAGCATAGATCAAATTTCAGAATTGACATTCTATTATTCTTTACCTTCAAAGGTTTCCAACCACTGTATAACCTAATGACACAAACCCCAAAAATTATATTTACAAAAATGAGAACTATTTACAAAACTAGTTATAAGCCTAGAAGTAATTTTCAGGAATTTCCCATTGACAGCAATGGACATCTTCTCCAGTCAAAATTAAGTCTATAAGTACTATCACCTAATGAGGAAAATAACTTGTCAAACTTACCATGCTCAGCTTTAATGGGCTTTGTCCCAATACAAGACTCACGTTTTTAATCTAGCCCTAAACCATCGTTTTACCATAGATGCCTATGATCGATAATTTTCCAATCTTGATCATCTAATCAATGTACTCTTGAGCAAATTGCCAAGTATTTTCAAATTTATTGTATAGGGTCTACCCCATAAACTAGGTGGTAAGGAGAATTCTTTTCATCCTAGTACGATCTAATTTTCAACAAAGAATGCCATTCTCTAGGATTCTTTTCAACCAATATGTTTGGTGCATAATGTTATATGAGAATTTCAATGTTATACCATATTCAAATTCCAATTAGAAAACTTTAATGAGGAAAAAGCAAGGTTGTTATCACGTACTAGTGCATACGATAATCCAATCTTGGTAATAATGTTTTCCTTCAAAAATTTGACTACCACCTATGTGGTGCATTGTTTGCTAGGACACGCTTTAGTCCATCTAGTGCAATAATTTGTAGCAACTAGTACAAACCTATGACCTACGAATGATAGAGGATTGATGGCACTAATGAAATCCAATCTCTGTTGTAAAAAAGGGCACATCTCCATCACTAGTTGTAATCGCTAAGCATTAAATCTTCCTTTATCTGCCACAATTTGACATGTGTAATATTGTTTCATGTGTTCATATGTGTCTTTAAAAATTGTTGGTCAGTAATAACCAACTCTCAGGATGAGGTGTGTAGTAGCTAAAGGCACTCCGTGAGTTGTTCCAAACTTATCATTCAATTCCTGCAACACTTCATTTGCTTCCATCTTATTCAAACATCTTAGATAAATTCCTTCATGATTTATTTTGAATAGAGCTCCTCCTTTAATCATATAACTCTGATATTTTATCTATAGGGATCTTCTCTAATTTATTTACATATAATTAGGGAAAGTATGGTTGATTAAATAATTCCATGCATCTAAATACCAGTCTTCTTGGTCTTTTACATCTAGAGTATACTACTAGCTAGAGATTTGTGGATCAATATTGGCAATAGATTTAACCAGGGCTTGTCCCTGAACCACCTTCATGGGTATAATTTCTAAATCAAACTTTTGCAAAATCATAACCCATTTAGCTCTCTTTTCCCCAAGCTCACTATGTGTTAGCAAGATTTTTACTATAGCATATGGGAGAATAGCCTTGACTATACTTTTGAGAATGTAATGCCTAAATTTTTGTACTGCTTTAACCAAAGCAAAGGCTTGTTTCTCAACATCGGTGTATCTTAGCTCCGCTTCTTTAAAGGGAGCACTCATAAAATCTATCAACTTTTCTTCTTTGTTCTCACCCCTTTGTGTTAGTAGTACTGCACAAGTATAACCAGAAGCAAAAGAGTAAGTATAAAAAGGATTAACATAATCTATACTTACTAGCACCGGTGCTTCCAAAATTGTAGCTTTCATATTCTTGAAGGAGAGCTTAGCTTCATTTGTCCACTCAATTTTTGCATCTTTCTTCAACATATTATTCATTATCTCAGCAAATCTGGTGATAAATTTCTGGATGAAATTGATCTTACCAAAATATGATTTCAATTATATTTTACTTCCTAGAGGTTGCAATCTGAGCAATGCACTCACTCTGTCTAGGTCTATTGAAATACCTCTTTTATAAATAATGTGTCCCAACAATTTACCTTCAGTCACCCTAAAAATACATTTCATAGGATTTAGTGGAACTCCATAAGTTTTGTACTTTTGCAATATTGCTTTGAGATCTCATACATGATCTCCTCTATTCTTTGAAAATATTGTGAGGTCATCCATGTAGATGATAATACATTTTCCTATCAAATATTAGAAATCATAATCCATAGCTCTCTGGAATGTAGCTCCGACATTTATCAATCCGAATGGCATCCTTCTATAAGCAAAAGTTCCCCACTTTGTGGTGAATGTTGTCTTCATCTAATCTTCTTTCACTACCATTACATGATTATATCCATAGAATCCATCCAAGAAGGACATCATTTGTGAACCATTGATGATCTATAACATTTCTTCCAGTGTAGGTAGTGGATAATTATCTTTTTTAGATGCCTTGTTAAGATTCCAGAAATCTACACATAGCCGTATGTCTCCATTCTTCTTCCTGACAGGCACTAAGTTTTTTGTCCAAGTAGAATGTCTAATAGGGAATATTTTTCAGGATGAGAGAATATTTTGGACTTCCTTTTGGATCAAATGTTCTAAGAGCACATTTATAGGTCACTGCTTCTATTGGAAAGGGTTTACATCAGGCTTTAATGGGATTGTATGAGTAATGATAGAAGTATCATAGGTTTTCAAGTCTTGGTATGTCCATGTTATAGCCTTCCAATAATCTCTGAGTGCCTGAGCTTGATATTCTTTCTTTCTTCTTTAGTACACACCTTTCCTATAAGCACACTCTTAAAATATTCTTTAGTATGCAAATTATACAATTCAAACTTCCCTCCATCACTCTGGGGAAGGTATTTCTGTCAGACTATCTGATCTATATCAAATAGTCTCTCCAACTCAATTATCCCTTTCAGAATACTGTTATCTTTAGATTGAGCTAATTCTTCATCTTGAATTTTTCTATCAAGGCAATCTATTTCTTTGATTATTTCTGCTTCGAAGATACCAGAATTAGTAATAAATTCCAATATGTGTCGATCATCTTTGAACACCTACAAATTTGTAACATTATTGGGAACTGAAGGTAGCTGCACTAGCTCAACTATAAACCTTCTTAAATCTAATGCATTTAAAGGTTCTAGAGCACTAGCAGTAGCAGCTAAAGCGTCAAATCTTTGATTAAATCTTCATGGAATGTGAGTAATGTTGAAAGCATCAAAATCTTCTATTAAATCCCACACTCTATCACTTTTAATGAGAAATGTACTGCTTTCAAACTTTTCTGACTATCAACTCAAAATCACCAAACACCTTAAGAATCTTGAATTTCTTCTTGATTGTGAGCATCAAACTTTGAATGAGGGCTTCGTATTTTTCCACATTGCTAGTAGATTGAAATTGCAATCGATAAGTAGCAAGAAAAGACTTACCTTGCGGATTGATGAGATAAACTCCAATTCCAATTCCTTGTTTCGATTTAGATCCATCAAAACTAAGGATCCAATCTTGATCATTAGCAGCTACAAAATTTTCATTCTTAAGAGTTGTCAAATTAACATTTTTGATCTACGTAACCTGCACTTTATCTCCGTGTATTTCTGGTTTAGACCTTTTGAGTTTAGTATGTTCTAGATAGTGCTAGCTTTTATTTTTGTGAATGATTTCCAAGCACATCATACAATTTTCTTCTGAATGTGAAGAATTGTGTAACCTGAACCAATCCTGCAACAAAAAACTTTTCAATGAATCTTTAATTTTCCCACTCTTTTGAGCTTCTCTAACAATGTTCTTCCAAAATTTATCATAATGACTATTTTCTTCTTCAAAAGAATCATAATCCAATTCAATTAACACATCAGTTCTAGGAGTTATTTGATTATGCTCTTTGACGTTGCACATGAATACTTCTATTTTAACTCCTAAACTTCAAATTTTATAAACCCTTGGTTCTACATCCTTGTATAGAATTTCATTTTTCTAATCGTAATTAGTGATCATGTATTTCATACGTGGTTCTCTCTCAATTCTGATTTGATTAGGAATTCCTTTCCATGGAAACCACATATGTGAGAAATCTATGGCCATGTATCCATTCAAATTATTTGACTAATCCCTACTCAATAGCATACCATAAGTATCAAGTATCTCAACAACCTAAATATCTATGTATTATTGAATCCTAGGATCTGACACTAGCTGCATATGAATATTGGTTAACTCTTCGACTACATTTACTTCAGTTTTGTCAAGTTGAGTAACTTTATTTAGAGAACTCGCTAGAGTTAGACCTAGCACTTGACATATGGAAAAAGGCATCACATTAGTAGATGCTCCAGAGTCTATTAAACAATTATGAATATTTTTACCAAATATCCTCAGTGTGAGCAAGAATGGTGGGGACTCTATTTTTCCTTTATAAAAGGCTACTTGTGCATCCACCATAGGAACAATGTTTTTGTCTTTTGCATTAATGAGGTTATCTTTCACCTTAGATTCTCTAAATTTTCTTTCTTTTGGAAGATCTTCTAAGGTATTCAAGAAAGCTTTCCTAATTATAGGCGTTTTGAGCAATTCTGATAAAGAAAGGTTGATTTTACCTTTTTGATCTCTTCTGCTAAATAATCAGTCAATTGTTTTGATCAACAAAATCTAAATTTTCACTTCGTGAAACATTTGATGAATTATATTGAGAGATCACCTTGGTTAACCCTAGAGTATTACTTGATTTATCATCTAGTGGAGTGTTAAAGTTGTTGGGCAGAATTGATGTGGTCAACGACCCATTGAATTTATTTCCACCATTTGTCTTACTTCTCAAGTTATAACTATGCCCTTTCTGATATTTTTGAAAGGAATGAATTTTGTCAACTTCTTCTTGAGGTTCATTTCCATCTTGATAAGGAAATGTATAAGTTTCTAAAGTCATGACTGAACTGTCTCCTTCATGTTCACAAGTATGAATCCTAACAAGAACGAGTGACTCAACACGTTCATAACTTTCAAGGGCCAAAGCAGAATCATATCGTATTGGAACTAATTCATCTCCCTTAGGAGAATGAGAGTCACACTATTATTTGTAGTGTGTAGTAGGTAGGAAAATATTTGAAGCAGTTTTAAACTACAGATAGTCCACTTCAATATGAACATTTGTGTTATGGATTCTACACTAGTTATTCATCGCAAGGTCAACTAATTGACCTTTGATGTGAATATATCATAAGAGGGATTAATTTTATCCAAAGGTGTGGATATTCCTCCATTATTTGGTCATGTGTTCTAAGGTCTAGGTGGTCTAGGAGCGTTGTACGCTCAACTTTGCGAACTATGATTGTTATTTTGAGAATATAAATTCTTATTTCTTAATTGTGTAACCTCTATGGTTAACCTTTTGAGTTGAGTTGTGATTTCTCTAATTTCTTCCTTGTCATCTAGAATTTTGAAATTTTGACTTTCTTGAGTTTATGAGAAGATAGTGTTTCTGTTAGGACACAACTCTGTGATAGTTGGACCAGGGTGAGGGACTAAATCTTGACTATTTCCTAGTTGAAAGAGATTATTCTAAGGAAACGTCCCATTCTAGACCATTGAAGAAAAATAATTAGGAGTCATCAGATGATTTAATAAGAATCCATTCACATTTGGAGTAGGATAATTATTCAATCCATTTCCACTATTTATTGACGATCCACTTTTGAGATGTTTCATTTATAAGTTGACACTTACAACTTCAACATAAAATTTTGGTAAGGTAGTGGGAGGATTTTTCCTTCTTTTCACAAACTAGTAGTTAAAGGATCTACTACTGTATAATAAACTGCAATGGCAAAAAAATTATCCACTACATAAGGTGCTTGTAACCTAGAATAAGCCTTCTGAAACCTATCATTAAAAATAGTTATAGGTTCACCATCAAACCTCTTGATTTGAGCAAACTATTGATATAACAAGGAAGGATGAACTGGTGTTCTAAATTTTTCCAAAGATTGATTTTCTAAATCTTGCCAAGATCTAATTGAATTATGAGGTAGGTTGATATACCATTGGTATACTTCATCACTTAAAGTATAAGGGAATAATCTACATACAACATCCTCATGTTGTATCCTTTCTCTGAAACATGTATCCTTGGAGATACTGATGTGTTCTTCTGCATCCTTATGAAGATAATATTTAGGACATAACTTGTCAGGATTTTTTCAAAAGATCATAATATACAAAAAATTGGGTAGGTGACTCTACGTTGAAGAAAGCCATTGCTATGGGAGTGGGGGTGGTGTAACAGTAGTCAAATTTTGTGAATTTTTTCTTACACTTCCATACTTTTGAGGTCTAGATGGCATTCAACTATTAAGCTCAACCAAAGTCACACAAGGATCACTAGACCGAGATCTAGTGACTCTACGAAAATCCATTTTCAAACCAACAAAACCAAAAAAACAATAGAGAGGCCCTCCTTCTAGTGTCAGTTCCTGTTGATCACGATGTTAGTCACAACAATAGTGCAGATAAAATCCTCACAGGAAAAATATGAAGAACCTATCTTTACTTGAAAGACTGAATTAGGGCAACCTAAAAGTCTAAGAAAAGGGGAAGGTTGACTTAGCTTAATCCCAAGGCTCCAATAGTCAAGTCTTGACCATACTAGGTTTTCTTCAGGGTATGATGTGATATTGTTGTTAATCTTAAGGGGTATATGGTTATTTCCAGTTCTTAAAGGAATCATAGGCATCAAATGGAAGATTTTCATTTCAATCATTAGAAAACTTCTTGAAATCAACAAATTTGCATTAATATTTCATGAATATCAAACAAATTTTCTATCACTTAAGTAGATTTAGCTTTAAGCATTCAAAAATTTCATGGAAACAAAATATTTGCAATAATATTTCCATTCATTCATCTCTTTTTTGAAACATTTTAAAAAATTTAAACATCTAATCTAAAAAAAAGCATCAAAAATACTTGAAAATTAAAATTGCTCTTGGTATTCTCCACGCATGCCCCAATATTTAATCAAATCAAAGAAAACCTCTCTATATGTCACCAAATTCCTTCACAACTAGGAATAGAACAGTGCAAGCTTCAAAGAAGGGGGTTTAGTTTGGACACCGAGTAGATTTTGTATACACCCTTAAACGATGCATCATACAGTCTTGTTTGGCTGAACAAACAAACCAGCTACAAAAGATTCATGAGATTGGTAGCTTTTAAATTGGCTTTGATATTGATCAAGTTCTCTTTGCATACAAGTTTTTAATCTAGAATGATTCAGAAAATAGGAAAAAAGAACAAAAATTAAAGAAGTTTTAGCTCTTTTGACATCCATAAATTCTGAACTTAAAAAGAAAAGTAAAGCATCAAATGACCTTTTATAGGAACAAGGCCCAAAATTTTTAGACTTAAGTCTCAAAGGGAATCATCAACAACAAGTCAAAAAATAGTATGTGGTAGATTCCAATTGTCATTGGAATCTTCCAAACAAAGTCAAAGCTTTGATTTCTCTAGCAGCAACAATCTTCAACTCCAAGATCTAGTATGCAACATGTCTGCCTCCTACAATGATTCAACAACTAGGCCTTCACAGCTGTGATTCAGAGATTGGATATCTAACATGAATATCTATTTCAATCATCATGAAGGGGCATTTAACTTGTCAACCCAGGGATGTGAACTTGAAATGGGTCAGCACAGTATGTGCACTAGGAACCCAAAGTAGCTATTTTCATTCTACAACTAAGAAAGACACAATGCTAAAAGTAAATTGCTTAGAAAGGAATAACATGAATTATAATCATCAATTAACAATTATACCAAGCTAAAATGCATGATAGGAATGAAAATCTGAGCAACACACAGGGCACTACTCTATCTGCTTTAGCTACAGGAATAGTCATAGAATGGAATTCTAGTGGTTGCAGGAATAGTTGGTGTTAGATTTTTAACTAATTAATAAACAAAAAGCAATACCAAACTAATACTTAACTAAAGGAAATATTACTCACCAAGTGGGCCCCCTTGGATAAGTATCCTCTAAAACTAAGGAGAACTCAGATGCTCGAACTCAGAACTTTATTTTATTCACTGTAAATCATGAGTACAAAAGAGTAATATATTTGTATTACTAAAAACTCAAGAATGCAAGTAAAATATGAAATCCCTCAAAACCCCAAAGAAGGAGCATCAAATATTTAGTTATACTATCAACTAAATGAGGTATTCAACTCCACAAACTGGGAGGATGCCATATAGGGAAAACAGAGAAAGTGGGGCGGCAGTTATGCATGTGTGGAATTTGGTTAGACATGCATGTCCAACCACAGATTTAGTGTTGCAGTAATGCACACATTTTCTCAACATCAATAATGACCACTACAAGGTGGTTACGTTTGGTTTGCATGAGGAATATCCTTCCATTGTCCTCCTTTAACCTTTGAATGATTCCCTTGTTGGACGTTATGGAGCATGCCCAGCTGGCGGTGCCTTCCTCAATTTATCATCCTCAAATTAAATTTGCATGGCAATGTTAGTACGCACAATAATTGCATATCTGTAACCACCTTAAGGAACATTCATTAACCACATGAAAAATTAATATAGAGAGTCCATTTAAGATGCCATTATCATTAAAGGTTTACAGAAATAAGACTAAGCCCAATGCCTATAGTTTGAGGAAAATATCATAAAAGTATCAGCACTTAATGTAAAATTCCATGATAACTTCAACAACCAGATCACAAATTCTACCCATAAATGAGACCATAAACTAGACTCATCACTCCCCCCAACCTAAGGTCTTGTTGGTCCTCTAGCAAGGGAAGCGTTGTTCATTTTCTGGGTCAATGCTCTGAAATATGCAACTGACAATTGTCCCACATTAGAGTGTGTTGTGCATGAATTAAGATCCCAATAAAATCCTCCCAATCTGTCCAATCTGCTACATCTTTGTTTCTCTGCAGCAATATCATATTGGTAGAACCTGAAGTTTGGTACAGGCCACATTAAGATGGGTGGCTGAAAATTCAGGGGAAGCCAGAATCACCCCTTTGTCCTTCAAATGTGAATATATTTGTCAATCCTTTTAAGAGCTACTGCATAGTTTTGGATGGAATGAGGTTTAGCCTACTTGAGATCATCAGTTAAGTTGTTCCATCTTTGTGGCAGGTATCTCTTCATGGTTTCCTCTTTTGTTTTTGCCTTTCCCTCATATTCACTATAGACTACTTCTATCCAAGGCATAATACTATTACCATATCTAGGTCTGAAAAAGCATTTTGTGCCATTCCCTTAAAATATCCCCTAGATTCCTTGATTCAACCCTAATGGGTAGAGGGATGTTAGACTCCAATTGCTTATAAGCCCCATATTGTTGTCCCCAACTAATCTCATTTTGCACACAAGACATGAATTCCCTTAATTGGAAATCCCCAACATATAATAATGGATTCCAATCATGGTCTTGAATTACAACATAATTATGCAAATAAAACTCACACAACAAATTCTTCATTTCAGGTGAAGCAATTCAATAAGCATTGAAAAATTCAACAGGGGTCTCAATAGAAAGGTTCAAACCTGAGACAATTCTTTCCAGTTTAAAAGAGAGATATTTCTATTTCAAATGCAGAGCATAGACCCTTGGAGGGGTCCTACATTCCAAAATCTATGGTACCAAGGCTACCATATCAACCACCTTCTTGAAGGTGGAAATTTTTGCATCTTTATCTTCAATTTCCTCATCTCTCTTTTGAATTTCCCTCTTCAATTTGCATTTTCCCTCCTTCCATTCATCTTCTCTTCTCTGCATCTCTTTCCATAAATGCATGGAAACCTTGTGCATTGAAAAAATAGGGGGGTTATGTATTCCTACTAGCATCTTCTCTAGCACTAATGCTAACTGCAAGGATTCAGGTTGTCCCATCAATTATGGTTATAGGGGTACTGATTGTTCTCCCAATTCGGGTTGTTGTTGCAGGAATTCCTACTCCTGTTCTAGCTTTTTCTATAGGATTTCTTCCTACAGGACCTCTTGCTGCAGGAAGTCCTAATTTTTCTCATACTCCTAATTTTTTACTTGTTCTACAATATTGGCAAGATTAGCCAATGTTATGTTTGCTACTGCCTTAAATATATCCTCTTCCTCAACATTCTCCTACCCCATTGGAGATTCTATGTCCCCTTGTTATAATTCTCTAGACTTAGGGCTATCCTATGGAGGCATACCAAAGGATGGCCTAGCTAGTCTTGCTTTCCTAGGAGGGCTCTCATGTTTTTCTTTGGCTGCAGAATGAACAGTGTTAGCCTTTCTCTTCTTAGAGCTTGTCACCTCTTTTTCTTCCGACTACCTTTTTGCCTTTCCTTTTCTCATTTCTACTTCCCTCTTTTGTGCCCTAGTTTTCATTAGAATGCCAAGTGGAACTTCATCATTAGAGTTAGGGGAAGAACTTTCTTTTTTTGAGTGCTATGTCCCAGATGAGCTAATTTCTATAGTTTCTTTTGCTACAAGAGGGTTTACACTCGAGCCTGCACTAGAGGTGGAAGCTCCAAGAGTGGCTTTAGTCGTGCTCAATCTCCCACTAGACTTACGAGGTTGAGGTAAAACCCTAGGTTGCAAGTGCTTAGGTCTAATTTGATCAATTTATATGAATTATTCCCATGTCATTCTAGATACATCATGCAAAGACTTCTCAACTAGCAATTTAATCAGACAATGGTGATAAACAAAATTGTCCCTACCTTTTTGGGTCTCGGTATCCATGATTGAGAGAAGGTTGTATAACACGTTCAACACATTCATCCTCCTTCCATCCTTCATATGATTCAGAAGCTTGAAGTGCATGGAATGCAAATTCGATTGGCAACCTTCACAAGTGATGCATTTTATGACATAAACAACTATTTGCTTCTGTGGATCAGGCAAAGACATTCTCTTCACACCCTATTTATCTATGCTCAATGGAGGGTCGTTTGGCTCTGTAAATTTGTCCCTAGCTAATCTAACATCTTTGGAAGCAAGGTAATTTTCACCATCAACAGGTAACCTGTAACTTCTACAATTATTTCCTTAGTTGCTATGAATTCTAGCCCTTTTACCCTAGCCTTTCCTTTAGACAATTTCTAGGTGAACTCTAGTATAATGTCTTCATCGAAATCATCTAGCTTCAGGAAGTAGTCAATCCACCCGCAGTTTCTGAATTCGGCTAGGTAGGGTGCATCCTACAGTAATACATCGTGCACCATGGGTTCATTCCAAATTAACCCACCTCCCATTGTCTGAAATCAAACAAACACTCTACGGTTTCCTTCTCGCTCTTCCGTCTGAAAATCAAATTCACCTTCCTGCAATACTTGCTAACTTTCCAATGTCAATGTCGACTAAATTTTCCCTTTTCTAACTTGCCTTTTGTTTGCAATGCAACTTGAGATATGACAAGGTCAATAATGGCAATGAAGGAGTAATAAAGGAAAGCTATAATGAAGAGAAATGTCGGCAATAGTTGGTGTCACTTCACACATGTGAGCCATCCTCTCACTCAAATTGCAAATCAGCTCAATTTAAATTTTACTAACGTAGACCAGCATGGACTAACACATGGGAAAAATATTCACATTTTTTCCTTCCCCCCCAACCTAAATTTTGGCATGTTTCCACACATGCAGAATGATGATTTGATAGGGTAGGGAATATTGGCATGCTATGGTGAACGTCCATACTAATGTACAACAATTAAATGAATGCACTTAAAGAAAATTAAGTTATAGCAATTAATGTGCACATACCTGAATATGTGGAGGATTTGTTGCAAAGATCATGGAGAAATTACCATTCACCTCTTTAGGAAATAAATTGAACAATTAATGAAGATGAGGTGGAATGAGGTGGAGTGAAGTGATGGAAGAGAGAGAAAGGTGGAAATGGATGGGTGGATGGGCAGATGGGTGAAGAAATGGACTCCCATGAAAGTAGAAGTCTTTATTATGACAAGTATGTACCTTAATTAGCCAGAAGGAGGGACACTAGGTCCACTTCCTTCGGTTACAAGAAGCTCATATGCTACATGTTGAGTGATTTGTTGTAGGAACTCCTCCTTGGAAGTTGTCTTGTGATACAATCTAAGGTGATGACCATTGACAAGCAACTTAAATCTGGCTCGGGAAATAGTAATGAGTTGTACAACACCATTAGGGAATACTTCAGCAACCTCATATGATCCTAGCCACTTTGTTTGCAATTTTCTTGCATTGTCCTGATATCTTGAATTATAGAGTAGGGCCCAATCTCTTGGTTGGAATTTATTGTCCTTGATGAATTTGTCATGCCACTTGATTCTCTAATTATGTACTACCTTTGTGTGATGTAGGGCCGCTCTTCTCATCTCATCCAAAGCATTTAGCTACATGATTCTTTCTCTCTACGCCTCAAAGATATCCATCCCCAAATCTACTGTATTCCTAAGAGTCTTGTGTTCAAATTCAATGGGAATCTTAGCTATCTTTCCATACAACTCAAATGGAGTAAAGCTTGTACTTGTTTTCTAGGTGGTTTTGTAGGCCCAAATAGCTTCTAGTAATCTATTTTCCTAATCCTTTCTATGGATAGCTACTGTATTGGTTAGAATAGCTTCAATTTCTCTATTGATCACCTCAAATTTTCCATTAGCTTGGGCGTGATAAGGAGTAGAATTTTGTACCTTATGTTATACTCATTGACTAGTGCTGCAACAAGGGTTGATGTGAATTGAGCCCCTTGATTAGTCACTATCTCTCTTGGAACTCCATATCTTGTGAAAATATCCTCATAAAGAAATTCTACAACCTTGTTATCTCTTGCATGCTTCATGGCCTTAACTTCTACCCACTTTGTTACATAATCAGTGCATACCAAGATATAAGACTTACCATTTGATGGAGGGTCAATGGGTCCTACAACATCCAATCCCCACTCATAAAAGGGAGTGATTACTACCTGAGGATAAAGTGGCATCTCATTAGATTTGGTTGGCCTACCCATTCTTTGGCATCTATCACATTTTCTTGTATACCTTCCTGTATCCTTGTGGAGTGTTGGCCAGTAATATCCTGTGTTCAAAATATTCATTGATGTCCTCTTGGCTGCAAAATGTCCTCCACATGGTTCATTGTGGCATGCATGCAAAATGTCATATGTCTCATCTTCTCTCACACATCTCCTCATGACATGGTC
Organism: Sequoia sempervirens; assembly: GCA_007258455.2. Classification (NCBI taxonomy): domain Eukaryota; kingdom Viridiplantae; phylum Streptophyta; class Pinopsida; order Cupressales; family Cupressaceae; genus Sequoia; species Sequoia sempervirens. The sequence continues at coordinate 284,463,985 of VDFB02270651.1, read as the reverse complement.
TGGTTCAGTATAAAACAAACATCCAACAATCTAGGAGAAAGGAAAATATTTTTCAATGAGAGGTGATCCCACAATAGTGGTTTACAATTTTTGGCCAAACTGGACATTGAAATAAATTTTTTTAACTAAATCTTCACTTCGGGCACCTATAGTGGCTAAACCGCGAGGAATTTGAAGATGATGCAAACTAGAGTTTCATGAAATTTTGTCTATATATTCTAAATATATTTTTTTCAAAAAATTTGGAATTAGATTGCACTTCTTTCTCCTCTCCCTCGAAAACTAGTTTTTTTCAGAAAACAACATTTTAAAAAGTGATGCTCAGATAATGCATAATTTTTTCCATGAAGGATAAAATTCTAGTTCTTTTGAATTTAGATTTGTAACTCTATTATCTAGTGCTTCCACTTGGTTAGATAGTTTTTTATTGAATATTTTTTCTTTAATCAAGTTTTGAAGCCAAACCAATTATAATTCATAGTGCAATCATATAACACGTAACTTTTTTTGTGTGTTGAAATTCAATTTTATTTTTTTATTGGATCAAGGAATTCAATATCTAGCACTCATATTTTTCAAAAATTGATAATCTGCTATTTTTCCACATGTGCGAACAAAAGCTTGATTTTCGGTGAAAAACCTACATTCACAAGAAATAAAAAATAAATATAATAATAAAATTAAATTTATATAAAATTATACTTATTGGGAAGCTTATAATAAGGACTACATACTTACAAAAATAAATTTTAAATGAATTCATTTGATTCCCCAAAAGATAAATTAAAAGTGGTTTTTTATCAGCATTTTGATAGGTATAAAGGAGACTCCATTATAGGTATGCTTTAAAACTAGTAAGGTTCTATCCAAGGGGGTTTGATCTAAGGTAGTTTGATCAAACCATCTTCAATTGGAATGCTTTAAATGGAAAATTTTAAGGCTTAAATCATTATATTTTCTAAAAATATGCAATTTCAACAAAAATTAGAATCTCCCAGAAATTGTAAACCAGCTTTGTGGGATCACCCTGAATGCCCTTCTCTCTTTTGGGGAGAAGTGAGGTGGAACTGTACATGTGACCAGATAGTTAGCAATGCCAACATACCAGGGTGTTTGTACACTAATGGAGAATAGATGCTCATTAGGAAAAGAGTCATCTATGGCCTAATTATCTTCTCATGTAGTCAGCGTTAAAAGAAAATTTGCAACAATGTTGGCCTTCCACGGCTTATCCTCAATGGTTATATCAAACTTTTGCATCAACAATAACCATCTTTCCAGTCTACCTATGATCAAAAATTTATTCATGGGATACCTAATTGATGCATGATTAGTGTGCACAAAGATTTGGTAACCTTTTATGTAATGTTTGAATTTGTTTAGGGCATAAATCATTTCTAGCATTTCCTTTTTTGTCACTGTATAATTGAATTAAGCTCCTTGCAAATTTTTGCTAACAAAATAAATGGAATTTTCAATATCTCCTTCTTTCTATCCTAAGACTGATCCTATGGCATAATCTAATGCATCAGTATGGATGTGAAAAGGAAGCTCCCAATTAGTTCCTTTGAGTATAGGAGCATAAGTCAAAGCTACCTTTAAGTCAGAAAATTCCTTGTCACAAGCTTCAATCCATTGGAATTCAACATCTTTCATGAGAAGAGTATACAATGGTGCTGCTACCTTGTTGAAATCCTTGATAAAACGTCTATAATATCTTGCATGGCCTAAGAAACTCCTAACATCCTTATGTTTTGTAGGTGTGGACAGATTTGTGATCACCTCAATCTTGGTAGGATCTACTTGAATTCCCTTGTGGGAGATGTAGTGGCCAAGAACTACACCTTCTTGCATCATCATGAAGCACTTTTCAATATTTAAGGACAATTTTTGGTCTTCACATCTCTGTAGGACTCTCTTGATATTTTCTAAAGCTTGATTAAAATCAGCACCATAAGTGGTAAAGTCATCCATATAAATTTCAATGCAGTCATGAGAAATGTCTAAAAATATGATAATTATTGCCCTCTGAAAGGTTACAAGTGCATTGTATAAGCCAAATGGGAGTACCGAGTAGGAATAGGTCCCCCATGGATAGCTAAATGTGGTCTTCTCCTAGTCCTCTGGTGCAATTTGGATTTGGTTGTAGCTGTTGAATCCATCTAGAAAAGAAAAGTATTGCTTTCCTGCAAGTGTGTCCAAAACTTGATCAATGAAAGGTAAGTGAAAATGGTCCTTCTTGGTGGTAACATTAAACTCCTTATAATTGACACAAACTCACCATTTCCCTCCTTTCTTGGGAACAATCACTAATGGAGACACCCATTGGCTATCTAAAATGGGGTAGATAAATCCTGCATCTAGCAATTTCTGCAATTCCCCGTTTACAATTTCTCTTAGTGCAGGGTTAATTCTTCTTTGTGGCTACCTCACCGGGGTATAGTCATCTCTGATATAAATTTTGTGTGTACAAATTTTAGGGTCCAATCCCTTCATATCATGATAATCCCATGCAAATGCACGTTGATGGGTCCTTAATAAGTTTTCCAATAACAATTGTTGTTCTTCACTCAGTTTGCTATTAACATTCAGATACTTTCCTACTAACACCTGTACTTGTGTCTTCAACTCTATCATGGATACTTAATTAACACATGGTACCTTTAGTTCATATGGAAAAAATGTATGGAACATACCTATTGTTGTAGGAAGTCTGTTTACAAGAACAATGGCTGCAGGAAGAACATCTATAGGAATAGTAGCTACATGAAGAGTAGGCAGAAGTGTCTTGATTGGAGTAGCAGAATGAGAAAATGATGCTTCCTCCACTTCACAATGGTTTTGAATGATGTTATCCAATACTTAATCCTCATCTTGAAGCTACATGAAAAATATTCTACCTAACATCATAAGATGCACCACAAAATTAACTTCCTCAGCCTCTTCACCAACATGTGGCCATACAAGATTATCCTCATCATGAGATGACTGAGCAGGAGGATAAAGAACAAATATTTTAGTGCTCTTCCCATCTAAAATAGTCATGTCACCTGAGTAACATCTGATATATGAATTTGCAGTTGCTAACCATGGCCTTCCAAGAATAATGGGATAACTGCCTAGTGTAGCTTAAGGAGAAAGAATCATGACGTCTGTTGGGTACTCCCAGGAGTCTAAAACTACCACAAGATCCTCCACTATACCATTAGGCTTAACAATAGAACTATCAACAAGATACAAGATAGTAGGAGTAGATCTCATGCTTGCAATGTTTAGTTACTGCAAGATGTCCTTGTCATTACATTTATTGCTGCCCCTAAATCAATCAGAGCATTCTTAATTTGGATCCTATTTATAACAACTGCTACCACATGACTACCTAGGTTATTGTAATTGGGGATAGTCACTTTTCCGAGCATGATGTTAGCTAGTTGTCCCACCACATGAACTGTAGTTAGGTCTTTCTTCTTCCTACCTAGCTTCTTGAGGCATGCTTCCTTGATTGCCTTGCCATAAATTGGAACATCCTTTATGGCCTGGAATAGAGGAATCTGGACACTTATATGCTTTAGCTAATCCAAGATATCAAAATTTGTATCCTCTTTTTCTTACTTCTTCTTGGCAACTTCCAATATTTGAGGAAATGGTGGTTCTTGTTCAGTCTACTTGACTTAGACTAGTTCAGGATTTTAAGGTGTACTTGGTTGAATGGGATCATTCAGAGGTTCCTCCTCCTCTTCCATAGAAAGCTCGGTGATAATGGGATTGGAAGGGGATAGTAGATTATTTCATGAACACAAGTGGATGTCACTTACACCAACAACATATGCAGGGAATTGATTTGAATCAGTAGAGTATGCAGGCTGCTACTATGGTTTGTTATTTGGATTGGGTGTGGGATGAGCTGGTAGCTAAGTAGGTTTAGGTACATTTGAGCTTGAATTAGCAGGTGTAGGCATTATAGCGGGTTTTTGGGGCTAAGAAGGTGGCTACATGTAACTGGTTTTCTAGGTAGGCCATTGTTGTCCTCCTCTCCATTGATTTGTTTGCTGCCAATTTCCTAGAGGTGGCTGCCAATTCCCTTGAAATTTCTACCAATTCCCCTGAGGTTGTTGCCACTGGGGTGGATAATTTTGATGATTGGGCCAAGAATTTGGAGGGTTACTCCAAGGTTGTGGTGGATATCCTCCATAGCTAGATGGATATGGGAGCTGCCATTGGTTGCCAGATGAATATGAATTGAAATATGGCCCAACATAAGAGATTGGATCTGGTGGCATACCTTGTCTTGGATCCCAAGGTCTCCTTTGTGCAATATAGTAGACTTTGTCTTCTTCAATTTGGATTGGCTTGAACTCGGGTGCAATATTCTTTTCTTTAATATTGGCTACCATCTTGCATCTGCAATCCTTCTTCTTTTGTCTGCAATGGGGGAAATACTCTACCAACATTGCCTATGCCTCCTCTTGCTTCTTCTTGGCCTGAAGTGTATCTAGCTGAGTAGCTAGATTGTTTATAATGTCCTGCTTGAAGTCTACTAGCAAATGAGTAATCTCCATTCTTGAAACTCCACTGGTAGTTGACTTACCCATGGAAGATTGGTAAGCTCTCCCTTTCTTTGAAGTTTCCCTAGAGTAGTTTTGACATATTTTCTTGATATCTTCCTAAGGAACTTGGGAGATATCCCCTCCTCCCATCAGGACCAAGGCATCGGTGCAACTATCATTGATTCCTCTCAGGAAAAACAACTTTTGTGAGTCTTCATTGAGTGTATGATGTGGAGATTTTTGTAGGAAAAACAAAAACCTTGCAATATAATCCTCCAGGCTCTCATCTTCCTTTTGTTGCATCCTAAAAATGTCACCTCCTCTCATGTCATTGCCCCTACAATATTCCTTGTATTTCTAAAGGAATTTTTTCTTCATGTCTTCCCAAGTTTCCAAAGTATCTCTTCCTAGGCTCATGAGCCATCTTAATGCAACTTCATTTAGAGTGATAGGAAATAGCTTAAGCCTATGGGAATCAATGGTATAATCACAACTCTTGCAGAGTATGTCAAACTCAAGCAAAAAGATATCAAGATCTTCTATGACAAGTCCATAAAACATGGGGAGTGCTGAAGCATGGATTTTTTTGATGTTTTCAACTTCATTTTGATGGGAAATGGGGAAAGGAAAAGCTGGTTGGTTAGGTCTGTTCCTATTTGCATCACCCATGCCTGCTTGATGTAGTTCCAAAGAAAAGGGATTCTCAAGCTGATTTTGGTCTTCAGAGGAGACTTCAGAGCTAGTCTGATCAAAAAATACATCAGCAAAGGGGTGTGGATACTCTTCTTCTTCTCTTAGCAGGTTCTGATATTCAACTAGTTGGAATGGATTAGGATTTTTAGGAAGGAATCTCCCATAAGCATCCCTTCTCTTTCCTCTATGTATGCAATATCACTCACTATCAGCCAACTCACACAAAGAATTGGTAAAGAATAAAGGGGGTCATTACTTCCTAAATGAGGGTATACTAAGAACAACTTCTAGAAACATTACAACAAGAAAAACTACCAATGACTCCAAAGAACTCCCTAGTATGACACCATCCCTGGAAACGATGCCAAAAATGTTTGCCTCCTACAATGATTCAACAACTAGGCCTTCACAGTCATGATTCAAAGATTGGACATCTAACATGAATAGCTATTTCAATCATCATGAAGGTGCATTTAACTTTTCAACACAGGGATGTGAACTTGAAATGGGTCAACATAGTATGTGCACTAGGAACCCAAAGTAGCCATTTTCATTCTACAACTAAGGAAGACACAATGTTGAAAGTAAATTGATTAGAAAGGAATAACATGAATGCTAACATCAATAAAAATTTACACCAAGCTAAAATGCATGACAAGAATGAAAATTTTAGCAACAAACAGGGCACTACTCTATCTGCTTTGGCTGCAGGAATAGTCATAGAATGGAATTCTAGTGGTTGTAAGAACAATCGGTGTCATATTTCTAACTAATTACTAAATAGAAAGTAATACTAAACTAAAGGATGGATTACTCACCAAGTGGGCCCCCTTGGATAAGTATCCTCTAAAACTAAGGAGAACTCAGATGCTCAAAATCAAAACTTTATTTTATTCACTATAAATCACGAGTACAAAAGAGTAATATATTTGTATTACTGAAAACTCAAGAATGCAAGTACAATATCAAATCACGCAAAACCCCTAGAGAAGGAGCATCAAATATTTATTTATACTATCAACTAAATGAGGTAGTCAACTCCATGAACTGGGAGGATGCCATATTAGGGAAAACAGAGAAAGTGGGGTGGCAGTTATGCATGTGTGGAATCCAGTCAAACATGCATGTCGAACTATAGAATTAGTGCTGCAGTAACATGCATGTTTTCTCAACATCAATAATGACCACTACAAGGTGGTTACATTTGGTTTACATGAGGAATATCCTACAGTCATCCTCCTTTGACCTTTGAATGATTCCCTTAATGGATGTTATGGAGCATGCCCAGCTAGTAGTGCCTTCCTCAATTTATCATCCTCAAATTAAATTTGCATGACAATGTTAGTATGCATAATAGTTTCATATCTATAACCACCTTAAGGAACATTCATTAACCACATGAAAAATTTATATATACTTTCCATTTAACATGCCATTATCATTAAAGGTTTGCATAAATAAGATTAAGCCCAATGTTTGTAGTTTGAGGAAAATATCATAAAAGTATCAACACTTAATGTCAAAGTCAATGATAACTTCAACAACTAGATCGCAAATTCTACCCAAAAATGAGACCATAAACTAGACTCATCACAACACTCCACACAAAACAAGGCCATTGGTATCCCTTGGAACCTTCACTGGGACTAGGAACAACCTGCAAAATTAACTTCAACAATATATCCTTGCAATACTTCTGGTATCTAATATCTGGTGATTCATTTCCTTGTCTCAAGTTATGGGTCTAAGAACCCTTCTTCACCTTTCTTCAATTGATACTCTTGAAAGGTAGTTAATACCTAATGCATACATTCTTTTAAAATTCCTTGAATTACCTTCCAATTGTACTTGAGCTTGGTATAGTCTTTTGATATCTAGAGGATATTTACATTCCTCTACATTTTCTCTATTTCATACTTGACCATAGTATTTTTTTAATGTATAATTTCATCGATGAATTCCCAGTTTAGCAACTGAACAAGGTCTTTATTTACTCTCTCAATCCATTACTTAAAATATTTTACTTCCTTTCTCTCCTTTCATAGTGTTTGAGGATCACAATCCTACTATGCTACAATTTCAATGAAATCATGATCTCTGCCAATCACTTTATTGCATCTATCAGTGACTTTCTCAAATCCTTCTACACATAGTACCAAAGTATCATCTTCCCAACTTAGTTCTTTCTTCCATTTTTCACATATCAAAGCTTCTTGTTTTGATATTACCTTCTCTCTTATCAATTCTTGGACATCTTTCTGAATGAGAGCTTCTAAGCTTCGCCTCTCATCATCAATTTTCTCTTAGTGAAATATGCATTCTCCTTCCAATATTTTGGACTTTTCAAACCAATGGTATGCCTCTTTCTACTTCCCAATTGCATATGTGACTATCTCTTCCTCTTTCCTCACCCAATACTCAATCCATTCTTCAAATACATTCACTTTTTGGTGAAGTGTTGTGATAGCATCCACTTGCTCCTGTCTCATGAGTACTAGATTTTGAGACAATTCAATTTGTGCCTGAAAAAGATTGGGCTAATGATTTTATAAAATTCTCTAGGTTGGCAATCCATTCTTTCAACCTTATTTTCTTTTGTTTACTTTTCTGCACCCTGGTAATAGTTGTTTCCAAGTTCATCTTCATTTCTACTAATTCTTGCTCCCAGGATGAATGTCCAACATTGATACTTGTCACCTTGTACTCCATAGGTGTTATTTCATGTTTTCTTTTATCCACTACTGGAGTAGCTATATGAGTGTTCTTTCGTCATCTGCATTCTTCTACATAAATTTTTTTGTCTTTACTTTTCACCTAGGTTTGGGAGTCTCCACTTCTTTCATTAAGATTTTGAGATATAGAGGTACTAATTCCACTTCCAATGGGGAAGCTAATTCTCTAATCAACCAATCAAGTGCATCTTCATTATATTCTACCTCTGTAACATTTCTATGTTCCTAGTTTTCAGTATGCTCAGTAACTTCTCCTCTTACATTTTCAACCTTATCTATCACATCCTCTGAAACTGTAACATCTTCAACATTCATTGGCATGGATTCTAGTTTATCGGGATTCAACATTGTCTCTTCATCTCCAAGAATTATATTTTCTTGTCTAGTCATGTGTTCAGTATCAGTTCATAGGAAATCACTTTCTTCATATCTTGTCACATCGGGATTCTCTTCATCTCCTACCCCATCACCCGAGGTTTGTGAAGTTTCTCTATCTTTAATTTTAACCTAATCTTATTTTGAATTTTCACAAACCTATGGTTGTTCAACATCATTTTCATCATTCCCTAGCATAGGCTGGGAATCAATTGTGCCTTCGATAATAATATCATCAATGGGATCCTATCTTGCAATCTCCCCTATTTCCATTTCAACAAGAATTTTAGGGTTCCTTGCTGCTGGAGCGAGTGTTCCTCTTATGAATTCTTCTTCTTCAATATTTATAGGAATTGAGCCTACATCTAGAATCTCTTCCACCACTAGTTGTACCATGGGCTTATCTTTAGACTTCTTTTCCTTTACTTGTTCACACAAAGCACCCAATTTCTCCATTTATTCTTTGATTTGGTCTTCATCTAGCTCAGAACTCTCATCTAGGACCACAAGAGTCTTTCCTAGTGTTTGTTTTATTGTAGCTATATTGATTGAAGGGGGAGAAGTAAATAATGTTGGACTCTCTGGGATGCAAAACTTTTCTATGTGTGAGTATTTTCTTTCATTTTTTCCTCATCAATTATAGGTTGAGTCTTTGGCTTTGTCATGGAAGAAGATGCCACTCTAGGCTTCACTATTATCCAGGCCTTATCATGTTCAGTTTCTTTACATTGACTAGCTAGTTTCAATGAAACTCCTTGGCTTGAAGCATCATGGGCTTTCTCTTCAATATGTTTGGTTATAGTTGCTCTACCAACTTTTCTCTTTTTCTTAGCAGGCTCCCCATGCTCAAGCTCATTTTCTTCTCTTTGTTTCTTCTTTGTATCAAGCGAGTATGTGGGCCTTATCTCAACTTTTCTAAAATAATCTATCCATCATTGAGTCTACATTAAAACTTGTCCATAAAATTTCTCAATAGATTTTATTTCTCTACTTTCATAATATGGATCCGGAATAGGTTCATCATACACCCTAGTTTCATTATAAGCCGGATTCAGTATTTCTCCATCATCTTCTTCTAATTGATCTAGAATGTCATGGATCTTAAGAATCCACACTAATCACAATGACAACCTTTCATATAGTCTTTTCCTTAATTTATGTTCATCATCACATTTGAGCTAATAATCTTCTAAATGATAAACATGAGCATGCTTACTAACTATCCACTTAGCAATATTCCCTTCTCGGTCATAGTTAATTATTTGGAGTGAGAATAACTCTAGCTTGTACATCCTTAACTCCTCACACAAATCAGCTACTTTAACTACATTGCATTTGTAGTTTCCCATTACAATGAGAAATTTGAGAGAATTTCTCTTATGTGTCATGCTGTAAATAGCATGAGACAACTTCAACTATCTTACCAATTCTAGTAGTAACGATTTTTTGTAGGGTGCCTGGACAACATAAAGGGATATCCTTCAAACCCTTCCACCCTGATGTAGGTGAAAGTGGGAAACTGAATGTACCTTCCTCCAACCTTTTTAATATTTCTTTGTGCTTCTAGAGACAACCTTTTAGCTTTATCACCTTCCATTATCCATAGCAGATTTATGGAAAACACATCATTGACTCTCCGATAATGCTCCTTGTATTCATGAGTAGTAATTTGGGGTAAATGAGCATATATCAGAGTATTTCATAGTTTTGTTCCCATGGTACTCACTCTATTCAAACCTTGTTTGTATTCCCTTAAGGAACAAGAATAGATCACATATAAGGACATAGAAAATCATCTTGACTTTGGAAATTCCTTTATTTGATCATGTAACCTATCATTGATAAAACTTCCTCAATTCATTTGCATAGGGTGTTCCATTAATTTTGATATGTTTACAAACATCCATGGTTCAAACTTACCGGCATCTCATAGTCTAGCTATCCTACTTAGCATAGTTTTAACATCTTGAAAATTTAGGTTGAACATAGATCTTAGAATTGGCTTTGTTTGTTATGTAATTTCCTCTTGACACTATTGGGTACTCATAATTCTTTTGTTTTGTTCTTTGAAACTTAGGTAGATTTTAGCCTTCATCTTTACATCTATAGGGTTCATTCGAGGAAATGTGAGAAGCACAAATGTATATATAATTCCTTTCACAAAGAGATCTATATAGATTCTTCCCTCTTTCTCAACAACTCTCTTGTCTGGGTCGTAGAAATTTAAACATTCCATAACTAGTTCAGGGGCCTTCATTGCTGGCAGAAACCCTCCTACTAAATGTAACCCACTTGCTATAACATTCTTTATACATTGAGAGGAATTTTCTTGCCAGGCATGTGCGATGAATTTGACATCAAAGAACCATCCTAAATGGATATCATTAGCTATCCCACTAATTAGTACAACTTACAAAGCACAATATTTAAATTCATTTTCTAGCCTCGCTTTGGAAGTACTCATTTTCACTGGCGTGTTTTGCATTTTATTAGATATGTGCCTTATGTGCGAGTTAGAGTTAAATTTAACCAGTTATCTTTAAGAATTCATAAAACATTAAATTCATCATTTAGTTAAATTTACATCAAAATAATCAACATTTTAGTTATTAAGGGAAATACCATTACATCAAGACTTACATGCACAAAATGATTAACAAAATTTCTATTATTCGAGATATACCTGGTTTTGTTAATGATAACAATCCTTTTTAGAATGCAACTTTAAAACCCTCGATAGCTATGTTCTTGGTTTCTCGATATTTACCTTTCCTTGCACACCACAATATCAGTCTTGTTCATTCAATGTCCTTTGTAAATTTGCAGTATGGTGCAAGGTAGAGTGTTATAAAAGAAAATGTATACTTGAGGTTGTTAGCTCTCAAAAATGCAGGCTGAATGCCTCAAGAGGATGCCAATCTCTTGATATGCTTTAGGATAACAGACAAGGTTAAAATAATTCAACCTTCTGCTCTTTAGGTGCTACTAAACCTGGGTGGGTGTACCTCTTTGAATTGTGTAGACTTAACTTGTGATTATCTTCTTAAAGAAATTTGTTCACAGTGGCAGATCAAAGTGAACAAATGAAATCCAACTTGATCTAAATAGCAACAACAATCTTCTAATCTAAATCCTAGAATACTCAAATAACAGATGTAAAGAGATTAAGTGAATTCAAAAATGATAAAATGCAGAGACCAGTGCCTTGTTGGGTATGCGGAGTCAAATGAGATCAAGATGAGCAAGACTTCTATGAGAAAGTTCAAATTATCTGGCATATGTTATTCTTATAACTTGTATAAACATGCAAGAATATGATTACTAAGCTCTACTTGAATAATCCAATAGAATCTTACTGATTACTATGATTAACTGAAAGGATTTAGTCTTTACTTGAAAGAACCAATCAGTTGATCACACAAATGCAGCAAATGTGCACTGATAAATCGAATACAAACTTGTCATATCAATTTAAACAATCAGAAAGAAACCATCTTGGAGACAACTTAGCAATTCTTTTATTGAATTCAACAGATAACTGATATTAGACATGTGCAGCAACATCAATTGACACTCATAAATACCTCCATTTTGGAACATGCATCATAGCCTCTGAAATGACAAATTTACTATTCTGTATCCATAGAGTTTGCCCACTATATCAAAAATACTAACAACTGGTAACTCGTGGTTATTACAATTGCAAAAATCCTATTTATACACAAGCATGAAGAAAATATCAAATTAAGAACTCATGTCGGCCCAACACGAAATTCGGGCTCCAATCGAGCTAGCAAGCAACGGTCATCCAAACAGATTCATGTTGGCCAAGCACTCTGAAATTCTGTTTTCACCAGTGAGCAGTTGGCGGGACAACCATATTGTCCTGCCGAAGGCAATTCAAATGCTATCATCTTGTGTTCACTGTGCACGTGTTATGCTTTCGCCAAAAATAAGAAGTGTCGCCATAGCCTATCACTCTCGGGGAGACCATATACCGAGATCACTATGTCAAGCCGAAGATCCTCATATAGCCTCATGTTGCTGTGACCACCCAAATGTTATTTCGAAGACAAGAGGCATCCTTTTGTTCTTTTTCATTTCGCTATAGCCCTGTGCTGTCGGTGAGAAGTCACAGAGATAACAAAATTTCTTATCGAAATTCACTTTACCCCCTACATGTTGCTGTAACAACTCGTTAGTCATACCGAAGTCATATAGTATTCATTTGTTCTCACTCTGCTTCGCTATAACACATAGGTGTCGGGGATAGATTACACAGATTGTCTTAAGCTTCACCGAGAGTCCCCCACATAACCTCATGTCGTTGTGACCTAAAGATTCTCTTGTCGACAGCCATCCTCCACTTATCTTCACCAAGACACTTCAAACTCGGGGAGACGTTACATAGAATTCTCCCAGTTACATCGAAAGGCCCCCACCACTCGTAGGTCACCATAGCACCTCGCTTGTTACATGGAGGTCAGAGGATATTCATCTGGTTCTTTAAGTCTCGCTGTGACCACACAACATTGGTGAGACTCTATAGCAAGTTGACCTCGTTCTGCCGAAAGCCTCGAGCCAATATATTGCCAAGACATCAATATACTTATACCGATAGAAAACCTTTGTCCCATGTTTGTCGTTATAACTTGTAACTGTCGGGGAAACCTGTCAAAGACAACACCATGTCATACCGAAGCATCCCGGGCTCACATCTGTTCGCCAAGACAAAGCCAACCCCTCGCCAAAAGCACAACACAAGAAACTGTCGGCAAGACTCAACAGATTCGCCATAATATATATTGATGCCCCAAACCTTCACCGATAGAACCCGAGCATACACCATTTGACAAGAAATTTATATCTCGCCATGACCTCCACCCGAATATGAAACATATGCCGATATGTAACTTATCTGTCACTGAAACACAAGATATGTCATGTCGAAAACCACCTGCAGGAAAATCCATTCGCTGTGACAAATAATAAGTCTTGCCGATAGGCAACACAAACTTATGCAAGCAAAAAAAGCACAATGGGTTGAGGAGACAATGGTGTTCTCATGCCGATAGGAACCAGAATGTAAAAAATGCATGACTCAATTGATTCAATGGGACAATATGGCAAACTATAGATGAAAAATGCATATGGTCAGACCAAATCAGGAAATTTATGAATGAAAACTTATGTAAAAACACTAGATTTTTATAGTTCTAATAGAGGTGGTGCCAAGTATGTGTGTATAGTTCACCACCCTCATTAATTACCTATTACAATTCATTTATTTCTTGAATAAAGGTGCAATCATGGCATATTAGGGTTCAAATCACAAAAACCTTGGATTAGGATACATGATCGTTGATGATCACCAGGATTGAAAACCTCTAGTACCAGACCTTGGAAAGATTACTAGGAATCAAGACACTTACCTCCAAGGTTATGAAAATTGGGAGCATAGAGAGGAATCACGAATAAGGTTCAAGCAATATTAAAAGTGATTCAAAAATTTTGCAACAAAACCTCCAGTTTCTGACCTCTGGCTAAAGAAAAATAAAAACAACCATTGGGCTAGCTAATGAAGAAAAGAATGCGTACACAAGGATGGTTCATCCAAGTGATGACTTACCAAGTGGGAACTAGGACCAATCAAAGATACAACATCTTTGGCACAAATGCAACAACTCTGGGACTTTGGGTCTGATAAATTAATAGAGCTTCATAAAAAGACTGTGACACCAAATTCGAGAAAGAACAAGGACTTAAGCGAAGACCAAGCAGATTGAAATGAAACTTGCAATTTACCAATTTCACCCAAAAATGGCATACCAAAGCAAGCAAAAGCAAAGGAAATAAAAGAGGCAACATAAAAAAGGGGGTCCACATTTTTCCAAGGAGCAAAATGGGGCGTGTTGTGAGACCACACAACAAGGACCTAGACATAATTTTTTTTGAGATGTGTGCTATTGCTAGGCTCTTGCAAGGGTTCTCCTTTAGGGTTTGAAATTTGATAAGCTCTTAAACCATAGCTAGCTATGACAATCAATGGTCCTAACTAGTTAGGTTCAAACTTCCCTTTGCTATCTAGATTTGGCATGTTCCTCTAATTCTCTTTCAAGACAAGGTCTCCTACCTAGAAGCACCATTATTTGATCTTCTTATTGTAGCCCCTTCTAAGTCAGTTTTAATAAGCTTGCAAATGACTCAAAGCTTCAAGGGGGTGTTCATCCAAAAACTCTAGCTTGTTCAATCTGGATACTCTATATTCTTCATCAGTAATGAGATGTTGTAATGATACTCTTAGCAATGGGAGCTTGAACTCAATAGGTAGGATGGCTTTGGCTCCATAAACTAGGGAATAGGGTGTGGCATCTGTAGGAATGCAGATACTAGTTTGATAAGCCCATAAGGCAGGATTCAATTGGAGATTCCAATCACAACTAGCTTCATTGACTATCTTCTTAAGGATCTTTAGGATAGTTTTGTTAGAAGCCTCAACTTGACCATTTCCTTGGGGGTAGTTGGAGTAGAAAATAAATGTTGGATATTTTAAATATTTGGCATAGCTCACATAAATCCTGGTTCTTGAAGGGTGTTCCATTATCTATGATAAGGGATTGAGGAACACCATAAAAAAAAATGAGATAGTTCAGGATGAATTTAAATATCTGCTTTCCTGTGATATAGGTCATCGGTATCAATTCAATCCACTTTGTGAAGTACTCAGTAGTTGTAATGATAAATTTATGACAAGTTGATGAGGTGGGGGTGATTTTTCCTATGAGGTCAAGTCCCCATCATGAGAAAGGTCAAGGTTTAGAGATGGGCCTAAGCTCTTCAGTTGGTGCACAAATGAGGTCCCCATGTTGTTGACATTGAAAATATTTCTTGACAAATTTATTATCTTCCTTTCCAATGGTAGGACAATAATATCCTATCCTGAATTGTTTCTTAGCTACGGTCATACCACTCGAATGCAACCCAAAAATTCCTTTGTGTACTTTTAATGTAGTCAAAGCTTCCTCTTGGATAATACATCACAATAATGTTCCTTTGAGACTTCTTCGGTAAGGGGTATCACCTAAAAGGACAAATCAGGATGCTCTCCTGATAAAAGTATTTCTAAGGTTCAAAGTAAGGCCATATGGAAAGATACCTCTATGTAGGTATGTGAAGATATCATGATACCATGGGGAATCAAGACCAATTATTTTACAAACAAACTTAGATTTGGGTACCTCCAAAGATGGTATGAGAAGCTGCTCAACAAGGAATTCACAATTCAAAATATTGTGAAGCATATCTAGCAAGGACCCAATAGTAGCCATAGCATCCGTTGCTCAATTTTTTTATTGTGGGTATTTTCTCAAATGTTATGTCAATGAAGTAGACTTTCCACCATCTTCTTATAGGGTGTGAGCTTTTCATACTTGGTATGGTAGTCATCATTAACCTGGATTACGATTAGCTGAGAATATCCACAAAATTTCAACTCTTGGATTTTCCATTGTACCATAATCCTTAATCTTGTGATAAGGGCCTCATACTCAGCTATATTATTAGTACATGGGAAAGCTAACTGATATGACTTAGGGATGCAATTAGCTTGTGGGGTGATGAAAAGGATACCTACTCTAGATCCATTTTGTGTGTGTGAACCATAAAAATACAACTTCCACTGCTCCACTGTGTTGAGGCAAATACTGATTCATCGAGAAATTTAGACACCAAAGGATTCTCTGCATAGATAGGTAACCATGCTAGTTGATCTATGATAACCTTCCCTCTGATAGCCTTTCTATCCACATACTCTATGTCAAATTATATGAGGATTATTACCCACTTCACCATGCATCCTGTGAGAGTAGCTTTGGATAATAAATACTTCAATGGATCTATCTTAGAGATGAGCTTCACTTGGTGAGAGAGCATGTAGTGTCTAAACTTCTGGGAAGAAAACACTACTTCTAGGAAAGCTTTTTAAATGGATGAATAGTTTATATTTGTAGACACGCAAAATATATTGATTGACATTGTGCATTCGATCCTGACTTGCTAACATCGTTTCCTCCTAAATCATTCCTCGGTCTAACCATTTAATCAAATTTCCCCTATCTGATTAAATTCATCAATTTTCATCCCTTAATTGAATAAATCATTTTATCTGATTAAGTCATTTCCTTCTGTTAATTAAATCAATCCATCTGATCTAATTATCCCTATTTAATTAAATAATCAATTTATTTGATTAAATCTCTAAAGTTTGTCCTTAAATTAAATAAATTAAAACCTTATTTGATTTAATCTAATACCATCCCTTTTAATTAAATAAATCAAAATCCTTATTTAATTAGCCTCTTATCATATTCCTCTCTTATTTGATTTAAATAAATCCATAAATCTAAGTCAAATAAGTCACATCATCTAATCTCATGTTAAATTAATTAACCCTTGATTAATTTAACCTCATCTTATGTCACATCCTCTAGATAATGCAAGTTGCACATGAAAATAGATTTAATTCATTTATTAAATCCCTATTTTCCTCACATGGCATCTTTTGGAATATTCTCTCAATTTGAATTCAAAAATTCCAAGTCAACATGTACATCCAACAAGGCAATAACTTCCTCTTACATGTCATTTTCCTTGAGCCAAGTGGAATTTATTGCATTTTCCCTTCCCTCTTGCATGTCATTTCAACAAATTTGAATTTCAAATATTGGCATTTATTGGCACAAACCCCAAATCTTGCACATCCATCACCCACTCATAGCTTGACAAGTGGCACCATATCATTGGATGAATGTTAGTCCCACATTTCTCAAATTTGGACTTTCATCCATCTTGAAAATCTATAAATGAAGAGCTCCTCTCCTCATTTCATCATCCACAATCCAAGCAAAGTTACCATGCTAAAATACTTAGCCATTTCCATTCATCAATCTTGAGTTCTTAGCTAGGTTATTGCAGATTTTGGCTTGGAGCTCTCACCATTCATCATCAAAAGTGGATCAAATATCTTCATCAAGTCAACATATCGAAGCTTGTAATCATAGGAATTGGGAAAGGGCCAATTTTCACATCAAATTGGCACCCCATGGGATCATGTGTTTTCTATTTAAATTAGGATTCAATTTAGTTTTGTCATTTATGTTGTGTTCTTCATCATTTTCTTTCCTATTTTGAACTTGCAAATGGATTTCATGGGGAATCCTTGTTTTAGCTTGCAAATCCTTGTTTAACTTGTTTATTCATGTTGTTTTGCAAGTACTAGGAAAGGGTTCGCACATTTGGCGCTAGAAGGAGGGCCGGATATCATTAATTCTAACTTTTTCTTGAAATTTCCACATTTTTCTTCACACATAGGAAATTCCAACGCGGGCTCGTTAGCGTCGCTGTTTTGGCACTACGGGCTCGTCAGCGTCATTGTTTTAGCACCGCGGGCTCATCAACGTTGCTATATGACACCACGTAAAACACAAACTACACCGCTGGACTCATCCTGCCCAAAAAAATTTAAATTTTTAACTCCGCCGCTGGACTCGTTGACTTGCAAGACTTTTTGAAAATTTTGAAACAACAACGCTGGACACAAACTGTAATGCTGGTAAAAATTGTGATGCAATCGAGCTCTCTATCCCGACATAGAGCGCCGTTGACTGGTAAGCGGTGTTGTGAGAGCACCACTGGGAGAGCAAACAGTGACACCTTCATGAGTTGCGACGCTGGGAGACAGTAAAAGGGAGAATTTAATTTTTAGCACGTGCTTTTGATTTATGATTTATTTACTTTTTGTTTTCTAGTTTTTAACTTTTGTGTTTTTTCCAGAATCTGGCTGTTTTTCTCCTTTGTAGGTTGGAAATCGAAAACAAAGGAAGGAGGAGTATGATGATGACATTTTGTCCAATCAAAGTGTTTTTTAACACTTAAGTGTTTGTTTAACACTTCTTTAAGAATTTGTCATCTTTTCATTCTTAGAACACTAGTTTTCATTTGGGCTTAAAAAGAACCTTTCAATTTCTTCTTGCAAAGGTTAAAACGAACAATAGGATCAACAACTTACTATATTTTTGTATTGGATTAACAAATTGAACAAATGTCTTTCACTAGTGATTTGGTGCTCTAAAATGCACTCACATATTAATTTGAGGATTTAAAAAGAACAAGTGTAGCTTTGTTTTTGTGAGGACTTACTTAGACTAAAACCATCAAAAAAGGACGTATGCGCTTCTCTCGCGCTTTATAGCGATCTTAAGAATCAAAAGGCCTTTTTCATGACTTTGGGTTAAGAAAAAGCAATCACCTCCACACTTCGATTTGGGATTAAAATTGAACAACATATTGTGCAAGTGTGAGTGAGGGCATTGTTACGTATATTCTCTCTCTTTGTTGCCAACAAGGATTGGTCGAGTTACGAATAGTGTTCTTCATTCGCTTTTGTTTATCCTAGAGGGCCTACCTTGGGGAAAAAGTGCTCACCCAAGGGAATGACTCAACCGGTAACACTCTAAAGCCAAGAGTATTTCCAACTGGGATATAAATGTGGATATTGGACGAAACGCCAATATCATGCGGTTGATTCCGACAAGATGGATCCGAAAGGGGACTCTTGCCGTATGGGTCAATCTCCATGAACGGAAAGTGCTTACTAAAACCCATGTGCTAGAATTTTCCAAAATCCTTTTATCTATTTGTTGGTGCAAGAACGGCCATTCTCAAGCCACCCCACACTTTTACGGTCTTCTAGTAGAAATGGAAAACATGCCATGGGAGTTTCATGGGTGTTGATGCTTGGCTGCCCCGTATAAGTGAGTGTCATGGAGGGGAGCTAGTAGGGTCAAGCATCTAACCATTCACTAGAGATAAGCATAGCTGGACTTGTCCAAGTGGGAATCCAACAAATATTGTCTTACACATCCATAGGATTGTACTTATTCTTGGGTTACAAAATGCATTGCTTGATCGAAAACATCTCAAAAACAAACACTTAACAACATCCAAATTTCAAATCCTTTTGAGGACAAATACAATTCATTCAATCCATATGTTATTGCTTTCCCTTGGGATTCACATCCTTAGAGGTTTCTAAACATTGGATTATATCTTAATTTGTCTTCTTAAGTAAACAATAGGAAACCCTTGCCTTAAGTTCATTGAATTTCCACATAACATATCTTGTGGGGGTTTGAAGAAATTAAGACACTGGACATCTTAGTTTGAAAACCTAATTGAAGAAAGTGTTTTTGGTAAAATAAAGACATTAAGCAAAGCTAAGAAAAAGGAACTTTCATATGTGTTGAAGACCCACCATCCCAAAAGAAAAACAAATCATTGGTTGGAAATCCGAAAATGAATGTTCAAATGAAATCATTTCTTGGTTACAAAGGTCATTAGGAAGCATTTGCATGCTCTTCAATACCTAGGTCTAAGAAAACAAAGTATACCTTTTAGGTTCATCTTAGGATTGAAACATATCAAAATCTCTTTTTCATCCATCCTCCAAAACATCAAAAAACAAATCCATCTCATCATCACCTTTTGGAAAATCTTGAAATCATCCTTAATACTAGGCTTTGTGGAAAAATCAAAATCATCAATATCATTGAGACAAAATCCTTGAAAACATTAGCAAAAAAACCTTTGGCTAGGTATATGTAGATGCATCCTTTTACATATACTTAGTCAAAGTTATCAAAATCATCTTGTCTAGCTCAGTGTATGTAGATGAATCCTTCTTCATATGCTTAGTGAAACAATCATCTTGTTTGAATAGGTGTGGGTAGATGCATTTCTCCTCACACATATTCAAATCATCATCCTTTGAACAAAGCTATCCCTTAGATCATCATCCAACATCTTAGGGTCTTTTTGTTCAAAATTCAAATTAAAATCAAAATCAAAATCAAGGACAAAATCTCAAATCCCAAATCCAAAAACAAGATCAAAATATGCAAAGTCCTAAAAGCCTAGTGTCTCATTCAAGATTTATCAAAAGCCACAACATCCATATCATCCATCCCTAATCATCACATCATCACCTTTGATCCTCAAGGCATCCTAAAAAATTCTACTTTGGGACATAAAATAGAGATCAATCCAAAGAATCAAGAGATTCATCTCCCATATTCTTGATCCTTGTTTTATGGTTCAAACGAGATCTCAATACAAGAAGAGTATGGAAGCCAACAAAGAAACACCCGCTTCAAGCGATCTTAGCCAAACAAATGCAAAAATGAATCCAACTGAATCAAGCAATCCATTGACCCTCTCATCATCACAAAATCCATAAGATGAAAACCAAGGAGAGGACCTTACCTTTGGAATGTCTCATGAAGAAATGACTTAAATGCTTCAAAATCTGGAGAATCATAAAATCATCAACATCATGATGAGACTCAACCCTTCGTTATACATTCTTGACCTAGAAAAACAAGGGGCCAAGTTACCTTCGGATTTTGACGTAAGTACTATAGTGGAGACATCCTTTCCACCTATCTCATCCACCATCCCCATTTCATCTACACCTCCATCCCAAAACATCACGCAAAACATTCCACAAAACACAACATCGTTTGCTCCAACACAACCCAATGTCAACAAGGGAAATACATTTCTCAATGCTCTTCAATCACATCCCCTTGTTAATAATCAAAACTTGGATGCAAACACCACATTGGAACAAAACATACCCGAAAACCCATTACACAAAAATGTTCCTCTCACATTACATCATGATCCATCATCATCATTTTTTCACGCAACACCTCAAACACCTCTTCTCACAAATTCACAAGAGGAGGGAGATATGTTCGAAATAGGGGGCATCTTCGACACCACAACATTTTCACAAGGACTCGCACCCCTTACATTTCCACCTCTCCCACCATTGCCACTATCATCCACACCACTCCTTGGTTTAGGGCTTCCCCCTCTACCAAGTATCAATCAAACTGCTATCCCAACCCTCAATCAAAGCATTGCACCAAACGCTCAAAATTTGTCGTTGATATCACAACAACAAACAACAAACACTCAAGCAATGAAAAAATCATCAAACACCCCCTTAGCATCACAAAGCATGGTCTCTCAAGGACCAACCATCACATCAATACCACTATCCAACACCCAAAACATCAACGTAACATCATCACCTACCACCATTCCAAATCCACCACCACCACCACCACCACCACCAAATTTCACCACATCAAGCCAATACGATGCAGCATTACAAGCTACTTTTCAAAGAGGATGCCAACAAGTTCAAAAACAAAAAGTCGTGCAATAAGCCGCTCAAGGCGCACAAGCTGCCCAAGCTGCACAAGCTGCATCACAAGCACAAAAAGTGCAACAAGCCCAAGCTTTATTGCAACAACAACAATGACAAGTCGCTCAAGCTGCCCCAACCACATAGGCATTGCAAGAACAACTTTTATTACAGCAACAAGCCGCACAAGCACAAGCCGCACAAGCACAAGTAGCACAAGCGCAAGCTCAATATCAAGCACAACAAGCACAAGCACAAGCACAACTTCTTGCACAAGTAGCGCAAGTAAAAGCATATCAGCAAGCACTAAAGCAATACCAAGAGCAGCAAGAAGCAGTAGAATTGGCAACCCAACAACAAGCGTTGTGGGAAAAACAACAAGCACAACAACAAGCATTGTTGGAATAGCAACAAGCGCAACAACAAGCACAAATCCTAGCGCAACAAAAAGCACAAATCAACAAGCGTTGTTCATACAAAAGCAAGTAGAAGCCTATTTCGCCCGTCAGAACATACAGATACCATCAAACAACGCACCGACCAATCCACTCATCCAACCCACGATTCAAACACCCCCAAACACTTTCATTCAACCCCCTGATCCACAAAATGATGTGACGACACAACTTAGGTTGCTCTCGCAACAAGTGCTCGACCTTCAATCAGGGCGAACAACCAAAACACCAAGCAACTTGTGTCCCTATCCATTTGATAGGATCCTAGAGATGAAACCATTCCCCAAGGGATTTGAGATTCCTAAATTTGACAAATATCGAGGGATGGGAAACCCTGAAGATCACATCAGGGAATTCTAGGTTCATTGCATGGAGGTCGCATATGACGATACTTATCTAATGCGGCTATTTCCTAGGAGCTTGGCAGGCCCCGCTATAGAATGGTTCTCTCACTTACCTTCAGGAATTAGAACATTTCAAGAAATTAGAGATGCATTCATCGGGAACTATGCTTGTAAGATCTCAATGGATGTCAGTCTTGAAGAACTATATGCTCTAAAACAAGGAAAGAATGAATCTTTTGCTACATTCCTTCAACGATGGTGATCCAAGGCCAATCGGAGCAAGTGGAACATGCCAAAGGAACAACAAGTATGTACCATCATAGCCAACCTTGAAAGCCACCTGGAATTTCATCTCAATGTTCAAGGAATCACCACATATGAGCAATTAATCTCCAAAGTGCTCAGCATCGAAAGAGCCCTTGTGACTCAACCCACGGAATCAACATCATATCACGAACAAAAAAACAACTGCCCATCATCCAATCACAATGATAAACCTCACACATGGGAAAGGAACAAGAACAGTACTAATGATGGCGTTGTTGATGCCAAGGTGGTCATTAGTGGTCCACGCCAAAATACACCTACACAGCAAACCCAAACACAACACTAAAACACTCAGCACACAACATACCAACCCAACAACAATCCAACCATCAATAACCTCAATGATCAAAGAGAACCACCCCAACGCAAAAGTTATCCCAAATGAAAATACACCATTTTGGGGGAACCACTTGAGGACATAATGAAAAAGTTGATCGACGAAAAACTCATCAAGCCTCCTACATTTGAAAACTACCAAGAACCCAATGTCAAACCTCCTTGGTATAATGAGAATCAAATTTGTGAATTTCATAAAATCAAAGGCCACACCACAAATAGCTGCATGAGACTCAAAAATATCATCCAAGATCTCATCGATAAGAAAATCATAAATGTAGAACAACCTACGGGAAATCAGGATCTTATAATCTACACGAATCCGATGCCAAATCATGGTAACAAAGGAAATAACAAAGATAAAGGGAAAGACACCCACTCAAACATAAATCATGTGTATGAATCAGTTGCTGCCTCCCTAAATGAAGACTGCATGGTCATCACCATCAAGGGCGCTCATGCCGAAGATTATGGAGTCACCACAAGAGGTGGCAAAGTCACCATTGCAGGATCATCCCAATCAAATAGGGTCCCTTCATCTAGATCTGTTCCTAATGGCTACAATGTCGTAGATCAACTCAAGCAAACACCAGTACACATCTCCATCATGAAGTTGTTAAAAATCTCATCTGCACATATAAAGATTCTCGAGGAAGCACTAGCCTCATCCACTGTCCCCGCATATCTCAATGCGGAGCAATTCCAAGCTATGGTCAGAAATATCATAACACCTAATCTCCTTACATTCTCTAACCAGGATTTCCTTGCCCAACCATCTCACAACCGTGCACTTCACTTGGAAGCCATTGTAAACAAGAGAAAAATCAAAAGGGTCTTGGTGGATGGAGGTGCAAGTTTGAACATTTGTTCTCTCAGCCTCATCAAGCAGTTGAAAATATCAGAAGATTCCATCGACAAAGGTAAGGGCATCATGATAAGAGCGTATGATGAGCAAGAAAGAGTGTCTTAGGGCATGATTAAACTCCCTATTCAAGTAGGGCCTACCATCATGGAAACCACCTGTCAGGTCTTGGACCTCGACTTGCCATATAATATCCTCTTGGGATGCCCATGGATCCATGCAATGAAAGCTGTAGCATCATCCTTCCACCAATGTGTGAAATTTACACATAATGGACAAGAGGTCACCATCCACAGAGATCCCGAACTGTTTTCATATTGCAAAAATCTTGAAGCTAAGTATTACAAAATCCCCCAAGTGCCAAAGAACGATGAAGGCCCATCCACACCATATATCGACCCCGCTACTCTCGCATCCACTTTTGTGACAGAGACACCCGCCATCCCCACCATCCCCACCATCTCGGATATTAAGCTCATCATCCAGGAGGATGGTTGTGGAAGCTACAAGATCCCTAACAATGCTTTTGTAATAGGAGAGTTACCACAATCTCTAAGATCACAGGGACACACACAAGAAAACCAAGATTCCACATCGCAAACATACCTTGAAGACTATCCCGAATTCACAAGCTGGGGAGACCTCGGCCATGAGGTTATTGAAGTAGATCCATCTCACATGTTGTATCAAGATGAAAGACCGACACCTGAATTACCAATGGATGAGACAAGAAAGGGCCTACAAATGATGCTCGCAATGGGCTACGACAGAAATCAAAGACTGGGACAAAATGACAATGGGCTCATAATACCTATCATGCTAGAGATGTGACCAATAACAAATCTTGGCCTTGGGTGTACCCCTCTGAGTATAACCATATGTGGCCAAAGTCCTCTAGTTAGAACGGTTAATATTTCTCCTCAGCCAATACTAGCACAAGTACGCTCACCAATATCCATAGGTAGAGACATACACAACTTTATAACCGAGACCTACATAAGTAGCGATGATGAAGATACCATGACCAATCTACCTAGGTTATTTGAGGACACTACCCTTTGCATGATTAGTACCTTATCTTTCGAATCCAATCATCAAAATAATGAGATCCACCTATTCTACCCCCAACTGATCGACTATGACCAACGAGGACCACCAGTTCTCGATAAATTCAAAAACGATGAGGCACTCTCAGAATTCATGGGATTGAGGGATAACATTCTAGATGGAGACCACAAGGTAGGGTTTATAATGGAGTTGGACACACATGCCTATTATGGGGAAACGATTGAATCCTTTAGTCGCAAAAGTGAGAAACTAAGAATCATATCCAAGTCCTTGAGTGAAAACCACACTGTGGCACTCTCTGACAAGAAAATAGTAAAAAGAAAGGACATATCCAACGGTGAAAACCTCTCTGAGGTGCCCGAGGATGAAGGATTCAATCTTCCCCTAAGAGCTATTCATCAAGAAAAGTCAGCAGTCTTGGCTGAGAAATGCAATCCTGTCAACCTAGGAATAGAGGAGACCCCACATATCACATTTTATGGGGAATCACTATTATCAGAAGAGCAAGAACTCCTAGCAACATTCCTAAGGGAAAGGCAAATAAACTTCACATGGAGTTACGCTGGCATGCCAGGGATTGATCCAGAGACTGTGGTTCATCACTTAGCATGTATCCAGAAGCAAAGCCGGTCAAACAAAAACTTTGAAAAATGCATCCTCAAATAGCCTTATTGGTAAAAATGGAGCTCAAAAAGTTGTTAGATGCAGGATTTATCCGACCAATTGATTATCCTGAATGGGTGTCAAATCTGGTACCTATTTCCAAACCTGACGGAGCCATCAGAATCTGTACAGACTTCAGGGATTTGAACAAGGCATGTCCAAAGGACGATTTCTCACTTCCCAACATCGATATGATAGTAGACATGACAGCAGGGCATGAGATGCTATCACTAATTGACGGATTTTCAGGATACAACTAGATCATGATAGCAAAAGAAGATCAACATAAGACGGCTTTCACTTGTCCATGGGGGACCTACTGCTAGAACATGATGCCATTCGGCCTAAAGAATGCAGGTGCAACCTATCAAAGGGCCATGACATTAATATTCCATGACATGATTCATAAAACAATCGAGGACTATGTCGACGACATCCTAGAAAAATCCAGAAAGAGACAAGATCATATAGCAACCCTAAGAGCTATCTTTGACAGACTGGAGGAATAAAAAGTCAGACTAAATCCCAAGAAGTGTGTCTTCAGCGTACAATCAGGTAAATTGCTAGGATACATAGTCTCCATGAGGGGTATCAAGGTGGATCCAGAAAAAGTGAAAGCAATCCTGGAGATGGAAGCACCAAAGACATTAAAACAATTGAGAGGCCTCCAAAGTCGACTTCAATCCATCTGACGGTTTATAGCACAACTAGCAAACAAGTAGAACCCATACTCTCACCTACTCCACAAGGGGGTAGTGTACAAATGGGATACAAAATGTGAAGAGGAATTTAAAAAAATCAAGGAATATCTACTAACACCACTAGTTTTAATGCCACCCATCCCAAGAAATCCATTGATCTTATATGTGTCAGCAACGGTAGCAGCCCTTGGAGCTCTCCTAGCTCAGCATGATGAAAATGGAATGGAGAGGGCTATCTACTATATCAGCAGGACAATGGTTGGTCATGAAATAAATTACTCATTCATTGAGAAAGCTTTCCTCGCAGTAGTGTTTGCATCCCAAAAATTCAGACATTACATGTTGGCACATAAGATAAAGCTCATTGCGAAAATTGATCCCCTTAAGTATCTACTATCAAAGGCAATGCTCACAGGAAGAATGGAAAAGTGGGTAATGATAATATTATTAGAGTATGACATCGAGTATGTGGAGCGAAAAGCCATTAAGGGACAAGTTATTGTAGAAGCACCCATTTATTCTGAGAACCCTCTTGTCTCAGAATTCCCAGATGAATCCATTTTTAACCTCAATGCAACTGACCATTGGAAACTATACTTCGATGGTTCATACACACAACACGAATCAGGAGTTGGTGTCTTCTTCATTACCCCACAAGGAGACTACATACCGAAGTCATACAAATTGGCATTTTCTTGCACTAACAACATAGCAGAATACGAAGCTTTGATTATAGGCCTCAGGATAGCAGTGCAATGGAACATCATAGTTCTCAAGGTGTATGGAGACTCTCAGTTGATCATAAATCAAGTCAATAATGAATATCAGACTAAGGATGATAAGCTCACTCCATACAAAAAATTGGTGGAGACTCTTAAAGAATCTTTCATTGACATAACATTTGAGTAGATTCCAAGAACCAACAACAGAGCAGCAGATGCCATGGCCACAATTGGGTCCCTATTAGACATCCCTCATAATGTACTGAAATATGAATTTCTGATTGAGCAGCTTCTCGTTCCCACATTCGAGGTACCAGAATCAGAATATGTGTGTGAAATCATTGGTCCTAGCGATCCTTGGTACCATGACATCTACACATATCTTCGCATAGGCGTCATACCCACTGACCTCCCATCAAACCTAAAATGAAATTTTGTCAAAAAGGAATCCAGATTTGTCATCCTAGGTGATACCTTATACCGTAGAAGCATAAAAGATACCTTGCTACGCTACCTAAATGCTGAGGAGGCATTAACCACTCTAACTGAAGTACACAACGGTATATGTGGTTCACACTCGAGTGGAATGACCATAGCCAAGAAACTGCTAAGGATGGGGTATTATTGGCCCATAATGGAGTGAGAAGCACATGATCATGCTAAAAGGTGTTTACAATGTCAGCAACATGGGGACCTCATCCATGCTCCAGCTCAAGAGCTTCATTCGATTATCACACCATAGCCATTTTCGCAGTGGGGACTCGATCTCATTGGGAAAATCACACCCACCTCATCCAATGGCCATAAATTCATCATAACTGCAACTGAGTACTTCACAAAGAGGGTGGAAGCCATACCCATGACATATATCACTAGGAAGCAAATCTCAAAATTCATCCTGAACTATCTCATTTGTCATTAGGGTGTCCCATAAGCCATTATCTCAGATAATGGGACACCATTCAAGAATCAGGATGTTTGTGACTTATGCAAGAAATTCAAAATCCAGCATGACTTCTCCACCCCGTACTATCCCCAAGGAAATGGCCAAGTAGAAGCCACGAACAAAACCATCCTCAAAATCCTCAAGAAAACAATCAATGACGCAGATCGTGACTAGCACTTGCAGCTTAATCCCACCCTTTGGGCTTATCAAACCAGCATCTGCACACCCACCGGTGCCACCCCCTTCTCCTTGGTCTACGGATCAGAAGTCGTACTCCCCATTGAGATCGAGCTCCCATCTCTCAGGATATTACTGCAAAACCTTATCACAGATGAAGAATATCGGGTATCAAGACTAAATGAGCTAGAGTTATTGGATGAGAAATGAATAGATGCTTTAAATCACTTGCAAGTCTATCAAAATAGACTCAAACGGAGTTACAACAAGAAAATCAGAAGCATAACTTTCCAAGTTGGAGAACTGGTCTTAAAAGAAAATTAGAAGAATGTCCTGAATCCCAGCAGCACAGGCAAGTTCAAACCTAATTGGTTAGGACCGTTTGTCATAACAAGTTACAAATCAGGGGCATATCAGCTATCAACACCTGAAGGGGAACCTCTACAGGAGCCCATGAATAGCTCCCATCTCAAAAAAATTTATGCCTAATTCTTTCAGAGTATAAAACCAAAAAAATCAAAAAAATCAAAAAGTCCTAAAAAATGGTTACTTCAGCTAAAACCCGAAACAAAGGCCTTGGTGACAACAAAAAATCAAAAAGAAAAAAATCCAAAAAAAAAAATCAGAAAAAGGATAAAAGAAATCATCCTCTAGTGAAAACCACTTTGGTGGCACTTTGGGCAAGTACCTCAGTGAAAACCTGGCAAAAAGGTGCCTTGCATAAATAAGCACTTTCCATCCACCAGGATCTTTACAGCTTGTTCGACATCATCCATCCATTTCACTTCCATCATCCATCACATCCATATCTCCATCCATCACTCATCCACTCACATTTGCACCATAGCTTGGTCCTGTGTTCATGTCATGATCCCTCCTAGTACTACTCGGTCCATTCTCAAGGTTAGTTTGTCCTGCCTTTATCAGAGTAGTCTATTGCATCATGCTGGGGGCACGTTCTCATTAGATCATATTCGTGTATATTCTTAAAAGTCCTCAAATCAAAAAATCCAAAAACATCAGAAAATAAAAAAATCCAGAAACATCAGAATATCAGAAAATCCAAAAACATCAGAAAATTAGAAAATCCAAAAACATCATAAAATCAGAAAATCCAAAAACATCAAAACATATCAAAATCCAAAAATAGGTCAAAAAGTCGGTCAAAAAAATCAAAAACAGAGTCATCTTGTCGAACTACATCATCTCTGAGCTTGAAAGTAGGCAAGGTTGATCTTTGATCATCCCCCGAGACATTTAGGTCAATCCTATAGGAGTCTGTCATAATAAGCTGACATCTCATCATGTATATCTCCATCTGTAAGTTGGTCAAGTCATTAGTTGAACTACGTGGTCTCTGCGTATATAACGTAGGCAAGGCTAGTCTGTTGACTAGCCCTTGAGACCCCTAGGATAGGTCTTTAGGTTAGTCTCTTGGTCAAAATTTTGGAAAATCCCCAAAAAATCAAAAATCAAAGAATCAAAACATTTGCAAAATCTTGAAAAATACTAAAAACAGCCTCAAAACATTGCAAAACATCAAAACATCCAAATATCTGAGAAAAATCCATCCCTCTCATCTCGCTTGCACCCGCAATAAACACCACTCATAATAAACTGATCATCATTATCAACCTTTGGTGAAATAGTTAGAAGCAAGTCTAGCAGATTAAAGGTAGAACTCAAAACATCGGGTCTTAAGTCTAAGTCAGTGCGTAAGCAAATTGGTCATTTCTTTATATTGGTAACAGATCATCTGAATTTGTCCCATATCAATTATCCCTTAGAACACTTTGGATAAATGAAATGACGTGCCACCATCCACTAACATGTCGTAGGATGAATCCTTCCTACAATGGGCATTATCTTTTGGAAATAAGTTTTGGTTATGATCCTTAGAAAACACATCCTCTTTCCATTAGCGGTATTGAAGAGCATCAGTTTGTTTGTTTACTTGGTCTTTATCTTTTGACTTATCTTATTTTGTGCTCATTCCAAGGACGTCTCGATGATATCCCAAAACAGAGGATTTAGAGAAATAGGAATGGGGCAATGATCGTTATCTTTTGTCTGTTGTGCTTGTTGGATGTTCTTGCAATATAACCTCAGTGAATACTTGCTTTGTTAGGTATGCATGGAAGAGGTCTAGGGCAACTTGTTGACTATTATAGGGATAGGTTTACCTTTCCATGTTTTGGTCAGAGGTGTCTAAAACTTCGAAAATACATCCTAGCAAGGTTTCTGTATGTTAGGTGTGAACAAGAATACTCCTATTTGATTGTCGAGTCAAAGTCCATCACACTGGGTACAATGCCATCCTGGTTTTCTATACCTCGATGCATCGTACCACGTGTGTTATCAAACATAAGAAAATATGGCCCTTTGAAAATCCCAATTCCTTGGCAGGTAATCATCATCATCATCATCATTTGCATTTGTGTCATCTTGTGTCTTGTTGAAATGACTTCTTCTTTTCATACTAACCACACTAACAAGGTACTATGACAGTTGATCATCATCACTATCATCGCTATCAATCCTGCATCCACAAATCATTAGCATATTGCATAAGCATATCATATAAGAAACATGCACATTGCATTATCATCATATAAACAGGTTATCATAAACATTCATTCCATAATCACTTTTGCATAATCATAAGCAATAGGTATATAAAAATTTAATTCATTAGGCATACATACTTGCATAACATCATGACATCATATCATCACATTACATTCACATCTCATTATGCATCAGCATATCACTTTGCATTAACATATCATTGCATCACATACATCATCATTTAGGATAATAACATTTGTTATTCTAAGCATCTCAATTTCATTGTGCATTAGCACCATTTCATTAGCATCATATCATGACCATCACATCATATTACATCCATCCATAAATCATCTCATATATAAGAATTTTCTACACATCATTGCATATACCATTGATCATATCATTTCATACATACCATCATTTCACATATTGCATTAGCATAAAATAAACCATCATATAGTTAACATCATTATACATCATATCATAGGTGAGCATAATATAGATCTGTTAGTCATAATCATTGCATAAACATCATTAGAAATAAATGCATCCATAACATATAAAAGAAGAATCATACATGCATACATAAAGGAGTACACACTACATCGCATCAAAATCAGCTCGTATATATATCATATCATCAACTATCATAGTACAAGGAATAATCGGATCACTGTACATGTATGTCAATCAGTACAAAATGCCCATTGGGCTATCAAAAACGAGCCCCTAAGGCACAAAAAGTACATCATAATATCTGGATCACACTTGATCTCCATGAATGTTGCCCTCACCCCTGTCACCGTGACCCTTTGGTGGTCTCTGGCTGGCGCGCTCTGAGTACTCCGGGACCCAATATGCTCTAGGTACAATGTCGTGGTAGGCCCGTCAGTAGTACTCTATCTCTCGGATAGCATCCCTATAAGATCATATCGACACTGTACCCTGGGAGGAGGAGGCTATCATACTCTCAATTTGCTACTTGCGGCCTAGCTCGGTGGCTGCCTGTAGCTCTGTAGCCTGTCTCTGCTGCACAGCCTGATCCCTCTCTGCTCTAAGCTGCTCTCTCTCAGCCCTCGCCTGGTCTCTCTCTAGTGTCACTGCCTAAACCTGGGCCTGCAACTATAAAATCAAGGCATCCTGTGCATCTGCCTGCCCTGCTGGCTATACCCATGGCTATGCGTGAACCTGATCCTCACCCTCAGCTCATGGTGGTGGGACTGGCAGCTCCTGCTGCTAATCCTGCATGGGGACATCTCCCTGACCTGGTAGGACTGGGGGAACCAATGGTAGGTCATGTCGAATCTTGACCCTCGGCCCTCGCCCTCGTCCTCTCCCCCTGCCTCTGACCCTGCGCACCTCTAGATCCTCGCCTGGAATGGTCAACCGAAGAGGAGGTCTGAACTAGTCTCTGTAGGCCTGTGTGGTCCCTGGATCTGCCAACCCCTGATCATAAGCCCACGGTCGGGCTACCAACTACCGAAAGCTATCAACCACCTCCGTGGTAGGAATTTCGGGCCCCCATGCTATCTGTGTCATGTTGCATGCAAAGATGACTACATAACCATCATCGGGCCAATCCTGTGGCTCTCCAAACTAACATTGTACGTGCCCGGGCAAGTATCTCTCAGTCATCGTGTGCTCTCGGCCCTGCATGTATCAATCCTAGTGGCAGTAAAAGAGTTGAGTAGCATTGTCAGCCCATCCAGGTTGACCAAGGTATGGATGCCAAGTAAAGACAAGCATCTCGTCCAGGACCCGCCTCCAATAGGGGATCCCATGCTCGCCAGTGTGTGTGAAGGACACACAACCTCTGTACCATAAAACCAGGGCATCCTCTGCCCCCATCGGAACTGGAACGACCCGTGGACGTAGCATAGAAATGTGCTCCCATGCCCAAACATGAAAAAGTGTCACTATGGCCCCCAACACTTTGCCATCCATATAAACTTACTCGTGAAGGTCCCTGTAAAGTGAGGCTAGAAGGACAGGCCCCCATGCAAAGCAAACTGGCTTGTCCTGGACCATCCGCTCCCAGCAGTAACCCCAACCGGGATTGAAGTATTGCCCTCGTTTGTCTAGGGCAACCAAACCTGAAATAATCACTGCAACCACCCAGTGGAAGGGAGGTGCGATAACCCTGTACCGCTCAAGCTCAATCTGCCCCTCGCAGTAAATAATGTCCCGTGTGGCGAGGACTTTGGTGCATCACTCACATCCCTCCTCCATATCATAGATCGCCCGACGGCCATGAATAGGCAATCACAGAATGCGCCAAACGTCCTCTAGGGTGACGGTCGCCTCGCTAGTGGGAAGATGAAATGACGATGTCTCGCTGTGCCACCTCTCAGCCAGCGCTGATAGCATCCTTAGGTGTGTGCGCACGGGCACTGCATACGCAATGTGCCATAATCCCATGACTCTCAGTCGATCCTGGTCTCTGTCGCTCAGGTCCCGTAGGACGCTTGCCAAATCCCGCGATCGGTGCTCTCAAGAGTAGAGTTCCCTCAGTCCGTCCTGCATCAAGGAAAGTCAGCATGTTAAAATTTTTGAAAAATTCCTAGTCGAACTCTCCAAATTCGTCCCCAGCGGCATAGTTTGTGATGGCGTCACAATTTGAGTTTCCTCAAACTCCGACGCTAGACCCTAAATTGAGCCAAACGAAGCTGTCGTGGCGCACTTTTCTTTCCAACATCACAGTTTGCATGAAAAGGGGGCCGTTGCGGCACACTTTTCCCAAACCGGCCCGCCGAGCCCGAGCCCAGCGGCGGAGTTTCTAAACTCCAAATTGCACCACTGCGGCGCTAAACAACACCGCTGCAGTGCAAAACGGCCTGGCGTGGTGCAGTTCAAAGGCCGAGCGACGCTATAATAGCACCGTTGGAGGAGAGCTCATCTTTTAAAAGGCTAATTAATGCATTAAATGAAAAAATTAAGCTTAGGTAAGGATCACATACCGGTGCCCTGATGCTAGGTAGCCGCTGGTATGTCCGAACTCGGTCTGAAATGTGTAGAGGAAGTTGTCATTGCGCCATATTCCTGGAGGGTCAGAGCTCGAATATCAAGGTTTGCTAGCGGAGGTGTGTGAAAATGACTTGAAAGTGACCCCTCAGACCCCTTTTAAGCCCAAAAATTAGGGTTTTTTACCCTAAATGGTTGTCCTGCTAGGGTTTTGGACCGCCGAACCTATTTTTGTCTGTTTGAGGCTTGTTTTTCATCATTTTATTGCATTTAGATACATTTTTAGCCTCCCAAACCCCTCTAGGACTTGTCGGGTATTTTGTCATCTTTTTTCGCGAGATCACCCAAAAAATTAAAATTTTCATCCGATCTCTTGAGGGGGCATTATAATGGCATGTTTTCTCCCGCCATGCAGCAGTGGGGAAAGTTTTTAAATATCAAAAATTTTGGCTTTGATCGAGATCATTTATTCTTTAAACCAACACAACGAGTGCATTGCTTCAAAGAGGGGCAAAATGTAGACACGCAAAATATACTGATTGACATCGTGCATTCGATCCTAACTTACTAACATCGTTTCCTCCTGAATCATTCCTCAGTCTAACCATTTAATCAAATTCCCCCTATCTGATTAAATTCATCAATTTTCATCCCTTAATTGAATAAATCATTTTATCTAATTAAGTCATTCCATTTTGTTAATTAAATCAATCCATCTGATCTAATTATCCCTATTTAATTAAATAATCAATTTATTTGATTAAATCTCTAAAGTCTATCCATTAAATTAAATAAATTAAAACCTTATTTGATTTAATCTAATACCATCCATTTTAATTAAATAAATCAAAATCCTTATTTAGTTAGCCTCTTATCATATTCCTCTCTTATTTGATTTAAATAAATCCATAAATCTAAGTCAAATAAGTCACATCATCTAATCTCTTATTAAATTAATTAACCCTTGATTAATTTAACCTCATCTTATGTAACATCCTCTAGATAATGCAAGTTGCACATGAAAATAGATTTAATTCATTTATTAAATCCCTATTTTCCTCACATGACATCTTTTTGGAATATTCTCTCAATTTGAATTCAAAAATTCCAAGTCAACATGTACATCCAACAAGGCAATAACTTCCTCTTACATGTCATTTTCCTTGAGCCAAGTGGAATTTATTGCATTTTCCCTTCCCTCTTGCATGTCATTTCAACAAATTTGAATTTCAAATATTGGCATTTATTGGCACAAACCCCAAATCTTGCACATCCATCACCCACTCATAGCTTGACAAGTGGCACCATATCATTGGATGAATGTTAGTCCCACATTTCTCAAATTTGGACTTTCATCCATCTTGAAAATCTATAAATGAAGAGCTCCTCTCCTCATTTCATCATCCACAATCCAAGCAAAGTTACCATGCTAAAATACTTAGCCATTTCCATTCATCAATCTTGAGTTCTTAGCTAGGTTATTGCAGATTTTGGCTTGGAGCTCTCACCATTCATCATCAAAAGTGGATCAAATATCTTCATCAAGTCAACATATCGAAGCTTGCAATCATAGGAATTGGGAACGGGCCAATTTTCACATAAAATTGGTACCAATTCCCCCATGGGATCATGTGTTTGCTATTTAAATTAGGATTCAATTTAGCTTTGTCATTTATGTTGTGTTCTTTATCATTTTCTTTCCTATTTTGAACTTGCAAATGGATTTCATGGGGAATCCTTGTTTTAGCTTGCAAATCCTTGTTTAACTTGTTTATTCATGTTGTTTTGCAGGTACTAGGAAAAGGGTTCACACAATATTGTATCCAATAAAGGTCTTTCTCATGTAGTAAATATCTATCTCCTTTCCTATTTCATCATTTTGAGCAAGAAGAGCACCTAGTGACACTAATGTAGTTGAGATATAAAGAACCAAAGGTTTATCCCCTAGTGGTGGAATAAGGACAAGGGGTGTCATTAGATAATCTTTAAGTTGTTGAAATGCTTGGTTTCAATTTGAATCCCATTTGTAGGCTACCCCCTTGTGAAGAAGGTGAGAAAAGGGATGACACTTATCTGCTAGTTGTGCTATGAATCTTCTGATAGATTGCAATCTCTCTTGTAAACCTAAAATTTTCTTAAGTTTTTGTGGTGGTTCCATATCTAGGATTTCCTTGACCTTAGTTGGGCCTACTTCAATTCCCCTTCATGATACAATGTATCCTAAGATTTTTCTTGTAATGACACCAAATATGCACTTTTTAGGGTTCAACCATACTTTGTACTCTTCAAGTCTATCAAATTGGTCCTAACACATCTAAATGCTCCTTACTTATTCTAGACATAGCTAAAATATTATCCACATAATCTTCTAAAGTCTTGTGAATCATGTAATGAAAAACCAAGGTCATTACTCTTTGATAGGTGGATCCAATGTTCTTAAGACCAAATGACATCACATTTCAACAATAAGTTCCCCATGGACATGTAAATGTTGTTTTATGTTGATCTTCTTTGGCTATCATGATCTGATTTTACCCAGAGAACCCATCCATGAGTGAAAGTATTTCATTTCTAGCTATCAGATCCACAATTATGTCAATATTAGATAAATGAAAATCATCCTTGGGACATGCCTTGTTCAAATCTATAAATTCCATGCATATCTTGATGCCCCTAGTGGGTTTTGAGATTGGTACAAGGTTTAAAACCCACTCTGATGAACCCCACATCAAGAAACTTTTATAACTCTAGTTTGACCAATAATTCTATCTATGGATGCATTTTTATTAGATTCTACTTTATCAGTTTAGCTTGAGGATAAACCATAAGATGGTGAAAAACTACTTCAGGATCAAGGCCTTGCATGTCTGTATAGAACCACACAAAATTTATCTTCCGCTCTTTTAGGAAAGTTGCTAAGTTCTTCTATTCTTCATCATGGAGTGATTCTACATAAAAGGTGAATTGTGTTGCCTCCTCTATCCCTACATTGACTGGATTGGACTTCTCGACAAACACTTTTGATTTCTCTAGATGTATCACACTACAGGGTAGATTGATTCCCTCGTCCTCGGGTGCCTTAGAGAAGTTTTCACCGTTGGATATGTCCTTTATTTTTACTATTTTATGATCTAAAAGTGCCATAGTGTGGTTTTCACTTAGGGATCGAGACATGATTTTTATATTTTCCATTTTGTGATTGAGAGATTCAATTGTTTCTCCATAGTATGCTTGTGTATCCAATTAATTTCAAAACCTTCTTTGTGATCTCCAAATGGCATGTAGTCTCAGATCCCCATGAATTCAGAGATAGCCTCATCATTTTTGAATGATTCTAGAATAGTTTGTCCTCATTGGTCCTAGTTTATAAGTTGGGAATAGACGAGTTTCAATTCATTGTTTTGGCTAGTGAAAGTGAAGGATGTGGTGGTGATCATGAATATGCAAATATCCTCAAATAGGTCTGTGATGTTGAGGGGAAATTTGTTGATGGAATTATTACATGATGTAGGTAACCAAGAGGAAGGTTCAAATTCTTTAATAGAAACACCCTTTCCAATAAGGGTCACTTTACTCGTGGTAAATCTAAGACCAAGATTTCTAGGTAGTTTCTTAAGAGCAAGAGGTTCTAGCAAACCATTATTATTTTGACCAAGCTTTTCATTTTTCTTGTATCCCCAACTCTTCATTAGTTTAAGTCCTTTGTTGTCATCCTCCATTGGAAGAATAGGTTTTGGTCTATTATCTTGATTTATCAATTCTGACACATTATCCTCACCAATAATTTCTTTGTTCAAATATCCCCACTTTGTGAAAGTGGTAGGTGCCATATTGATTGTCTTTGTTACCTTGTCAATAGGTTGAGGCTTCCCATAGGACCTAGGAGAAAGAGGTAATTCTCCAATTATAAAATAATATTTTTCTAGGTCATAGTCTCCACAATCATTTTCTTTGATTACTGCTTTGATATTAGGGATGTTTTGGAAGATAGGTGTCTTTGATTCAGAGGAAGAAGATAGGGTAGATGGGTCAATAAAAGAGGAGGGTATTGGTACTTCATTGTTAGTAGGAACTTGTGGGACCCTATATTACTTCTCTTCTAGGTTCTTGCAATAATAGAAGGGTTAAGGATCATCATGGATTGTAATTTCTCTATCTTCATAAGGAAACTTGATGCATTGATGGTAGGTTGAAGATATGGCTTACATGGAATGGACCCATGGACGACCAAGAATTATATTATATGGAAGGTCAAGGTCAAGAACTTGAAAAGTGGTTTCTACAATTGCGGGTCCTACTTGGATATGTATTTTGATAATTCCTTCAAAAATCCATTCATTATCATCATAGGCTCTAATGGTAACAACTTTTACCTTCTCAATAACATCCTCTTAATAGCCCAAGTTCTTGATCAACTGAAGGGTATAAATGTTAAGGCTAGCACTTCCATCCACCAAGACTCTTTTGAATTTTTTTTATGGATGTAGACCTCAATATGCAAAGCACAATCATGTGATGGTTGCATTTGGAGGTCTTGCTCAGAAAATGTGAGGAGTTCCCAAATCCGTAGATTGCTAAGCTCTAAAAGTATGCCAAGCTTTATGTTCAAGTTTAACAATGATCTGGCCAACTAATGGAATCAATCAAGATGGTTGGAATTCCCTACTATTTAGGATTTTCTATGCCTTGGTGGGTGCACCTTGATCACCAATGAATGTAAAATCTCAAAGATTAAAATGGTGATAATTAAGTAGATTAAAAACCTCACACAAAATTAGAGGGCCTATTTTAATCACAATTTCTTCTATTGATTCATCCACTCTTGATCTATTTCGTACTGGCATGAGGTTTTGAAATAAATAATTTAAAACTAACCTCTAATCCTATTCCTACTATTGGAAATTAAAATGTATGAATAAGATTTTGTAAAATATTATTTTAGAATAAATGTGATCAATTCCTTTTATTAATTGGGAAATGGAGTCAAGAATGTAAAATGATACGTGTCCTCCTTTTGGCTATAACTCAAATTGTTTTGCACTTGAGATATTTATAACTTGTATAAACATGTAAAGTTGTAGTTACCAGGATCTTCTTATTGATCCCAATGATTCCCCTAAGTTACTGTGATTTATTCAAAAGAATTTAATCCTTACTTGAAGGAACTTGTTAAATGAACCACACAAAAACAACAAATGTGTCTTGATAAAGCAAATATATACTTGATATACTAATTTAAATAACAAGGAAAGATCAAACTAGAGACAAAAGGATAACGTTTATCAATTAATTCCACAAACAATCAAAGCCAAAACTTGACCACCAATTATGTCTTCATTTTCATTGATTTGTTTCAAAAAGATTTTACAATATGTATCAAAATT
Organism: Sequoia sempervirens; assembly: GCA_007258455.2. Taxonomy (NCBI): domain Eukaryota; kingdom Viridiplantae; phylum Streptophyta; class Pinopsida; order Cupressales; family Cupressaceae; genus Sequoia; species Sequoia sempervirens. The sequence continues at coordinate 284,424,851 of VDFB02270651.1, read as the reverse complement.
TTCTCCTTCTTTACTCCTCTAATTCACTGACTCACCGACTCCTCTAATTGATTTGGTCTTGGTTTCCTTCTTATATATGAATGAGGGAAGCAATAAGCTTTAGACCATTACAAATTTTCAATTACCCATCTGGTGCAACTTTTCATTACATTAATTATCTCCTATAAAAAATATTAATTTTAATTTCCTTTGTTTTTGCATGCCCGTGAAAATTAATAATTATTATCCATCCTTTTGTTGGAAATTTCATGCTCACGTTTACTTGTATACACTTTCATCCAATTAAAAAAATATCCTTTGGGTACAAACAATTACCCACTTTGTAGTTTTTACATTTTCTTAATTCCCTAGGTGGGAATATTTCACTTCCTAGTGAAAATATTTTATTGCACATTACATTATTAATAAAATTTATATGCTCTCAAAATAATATCATATTCACACCATGATTATTATTTTTAATAAATATTCACTTTGCATTATTTGTGATTCACGTTTTACTCCCAACACAATACCACACCTTCTTCACTTGGCCTTTGCGGGGATGCGGGGAAGGCTTTGAGTCATCCACTCTCATTTTTTATTGTAATAAATTTTCATTTTATAGCCTCACTGCAACACCACATGCTTTATTTGTGTTCACCATGGGACTGTGGGTTACTATCATGTTTGAGTGATTCCTTATCACTACCCCACATTCTTCTTGCTTGACTACCGCAGTGATGCAGGAAACACTTGGAATGCTTCTATGCATTATCTTTTCACTGTTTATGAATATGTTGATTGTCATCTACCCATCTAGCCAATACTATCCTGTATATGCACTTGATATATTATTTCATACTATGATGTATATCAACGTGCATAGTTTGAAAATGTTATCATTGAAAATAAACAACATTGATGTCCTTTGGCTACTGTAACATCTTCTAGGCCTGGTTGACATCTTTTCCACCAAGACAAATTCTTGCCTCCACGATAAATGGATGACCTTCAAATACTTGTGGGATTCCCTCATATGTTACAACCATATCTGGCTGTAGCTATTTTATGATCCCTAGATGAAGATTATATTCCCTAATTAAGCATTCTGCATAGGATTTGCAAATACTAATAAATTCATGTTGAAGAAATTGTAAAAGATTCTGATTTGATGTCTTTTCAATAAGCCATTTGATGAGTAGCAGATCAACAATAGAGGGATGGTAATTTGTCTCAGTAGGTGCTAAAGGCACCATATATTTCCTTCGTGCAAATTATATGGTAACATTTTTGTCTAGTGTTCCTAAAGCACATCGAAAGAGAAACTGAGCATATGGTGTAATTACAACCATTTGATGCACGCAATGTATTATCTTTGAATGATGAGTTTTCTAGTTTCCTACAATTGTAATATGAATTTTAGCCTCATGCCACCTATCTATGTTGTTTCATTTTTCATGGAGATGCACATGAGGAATATTTTTGTGAATATCAATATCAAGCTGATAAAATGAAATATTTAAACTCTTCGCTTAGTAAACAAAATCAACATAGATCAATATAACCTATTGTTGGCTTCAAGTTCTTATTATAAGTAGCAATTATCTCACGAGTGATGTAGTAATAACTAGCTATTTTTCCTTATCAGTAATTTGGAAATACCCACCTTTCTAATCATATTTTACCAATTTTTTTGTTTTTATGGCTTCACTGCAATACCCATGGGTTCTAGGGTCTTCTTGTGGTGATGGGGGAAAGCATGTCAAGTTACTGTATTACCACATCATTTTTAGGGTTTGTTGCTTGCTTTGTGGGATGATTCGAGTCTTTGCAGTGATGCAGGTCACCAGCTCTTTGTGTTGTATACTCCACTATGCATTGTTCATAATAAGCTGTGACATCTTTTGCTTTGTGCAATGTTCATTTTTGTTCCATTTTATTTTTTGGCTTCTCAAATGCTATCTCCTTTCCAAAAACAATGGTGAACTGTCACCTTCTAGCATTGTTCCCCCTTCTTTTTTTTATAGATGGCATTGTGATTATGGAGGCTTGTAGGGTGTTCAACAATTGAAAATCTATTAGGAAAAATCTTTATTCTCTTCATTCATTTGTGTTGTGCCACTAATTATTCTCACACCACTTGCTTATTTCTTTTTGTAACTTTTTCTTGTACCATTCTTCTTTGGTATTTGCTTTTGATCTTGCTTCTAAATCAAATTGCAAACCAAGGGAAAAGTATTTTATAATAGAAGATGTTAATAGGGTCCCACAGGCTACACCAGAAGTTACTGTTGGCCCTGATTCTAGATTTCTAGGTGTCTTGGAAACATGCACTAGCCATTGCATAATATCTATAAGATAATTAACAAAATGTTGTTGCTTTAAAATAGTGCATGCCCATTCTAACTAGGATGCAAACTCACTTTTTTTAGGATCTTCATTAGAAGATGGAGAACCCATTCCTGAAGATGACAATGTTCCCTGAGCAATAGCATAATCTTGGGTGTCTGTGCCAACCCCATTTTTGGACAATGATTGATCACTACCTAGTTGGTGCCAATTTCTAAGAATTTTTGCAAAGAACACTCAAATGAGGATGAGGATCCCTCCAAAGGATGATTGTGTCTTATCCACAAACTGAGTACTCAAATTCAGTTCATCCAACATCATTTTCACAAATTTTTCTGAATCCAAACTTTTAAGTGTTAAATTTTTCATAAGAAGCCCATCTACAGCAAAATCCAATCAATAAAAAAGTTGCATAAGTGGAATAGCATGTGAGCCTGGTGTTGACTTCATCCATCCCTTTATCTCTTCTATTAACTCACTAAGAAGAAAATAATTTACTGTACATTTTGTAGCTGAAAGAGCAACTTACTTTTGTATCATTTGCAGTAACAAGGGAATCTCTGGTTCCATTTGTTTCCATTGGGGAATCCAATGGAGGTGAATTGTGTAAACTAATTTCAGTAGCCACTTGCAATAAAAATTTCTCACTTATTTCACCCTTGGAAAACTATATCTCGCTCCCATTTTTTGTAATTTAATCTAATGGCACTTTCAAATTTTGCAAAATTCTAGTTTTCTCATGTTAAAACCCTAAAAAAAATAATACTGTTAAATTTGTGTAGGGTTCTTATATGAGGTTTAGGTTTTTGTTTCATTTTAATTTGCTTGGCATTCTATTCTATCATTTATTGGTATTTCTTGTTGTCAGTCACCAATAATCTTCTCACGCACATAAAATATCATCATGTGACCGACCTTTCTCTTGTCTAGGTTTGAATCACCTAACTTCTACATCCATTGTATTGCATGATTCATAAGTCTTTAGCCTACTATTCTCATGTTGCCCTAGGGAAGTCCCCTTTCTTAAAAAAAACTAATGAGCACATTCTTAAAAAGTTCCCACTTATGTCTCGATGGCCTTCATAGTTTTGTCTTTCATCGCTAATTGAATCACTGATTCATACTTTAAATCAGCGATGAGTGATGGACTAATGCTTTCCCTTTGATATTGCTCATCGCTAATGGCTTTCAAGCCTTCAAAATTGTAAAAGTGAGGAGAGATAATTTTTTCTTTATGTTCTTATCGCTCATCGCTAATGGCCATAAAAAGATAAATTTGGAATAGAAATGAATGATGTGATGTGATTTCCTGTATATCGCTTGATCACTGATACATTTTGAACGCAAAGTCTCACATCAGCAATATGTGATGGACATTGCAAAGTTGTAAATCTTCTCATTTCTAATTTTTTACAAAAGATATGAGGAGAATTAGCGATGAACAAAAAACATATGTTTTGACATCATCGATCATCGCGGATTTGATTTATAACTTGGGTTTTGAATTAGCGATAAGGGATGGAGGTCCTTTAAAGGATTTTTCTCGCAAATATGATATGATCCTACGAGTGATATTTTTGTGATGTTTGTTTTATGCAGGTTATTCATGTCTGAATCTAGTGCCGACACAACATCTCCCGCCACAGATAAAGTCTTAAGAGCAAGTTTTGAATTAGCGATGCGCGATGGAAGGATGAATGTAACCAAGGGTTAAACCATAGAACCAAGGGCTAGAGAGCATAGTTGGGATGTTTACATCGCTGATGGAGCTAGGTGAAGATAAAGTAGATAGGCGATGAGCGATGACCATAAATGAAAAAGGCAACGTATCATGATCCTAGGGATTTCGCACATATCAAAAAGGAAATTAGCAAGAGAGCTGGAAAACCGTTCATAAAGTCTTATAGTAGGATGATCTAATGGACTAAAAATCATTGCATGAATAGCTTCATTACTAAATTGTACCCTAAATCTTTGGGAGAATCAGCGATGAAGCGTATAAAGAAAGTTTCTCTCGAAGAAACTAGTCCTATGTACTTCACCGATATTAATGAGAAGTATGAATTAGGTTGGCTATACATGCTAATCGTCAGATTAGTTATGATTAATTAGGGTTGGAGGGAAACATGGAAACATTTGAAATAACTTCACTGTTTTCAAGGAGCAAGTTGATAATGATAAAAAAAAGTGCTCATGGCCACCTTAGATGAAGTTTTAATTGCTCTAAGATGAATGGTCTAGATGTAGAGCCAAACTGAATAGTTACCAATTCGCTCGTGTAAGGAATTTTGAATCATTAATTCTGCATGCTCGAATTTTCTATTTAATGCAGGTTGATTTTTGTTTTATTCACACTATCTTTTTAGACTGCAGAAGAAGTAAGGTATGAGTAGTAGAGGTGATTGAGTTTTCCTAAGCAGAGTTTTAGTGTCTTCATCTTGAGAAAATTGGTATGAGATTAGGTTCTCTAGTATATTTGGGATTTTTGTTGCTAGAATTGTCTATAGTTGTTGGGATTGGGTTGTTTTTCTTGTGGGTCTTAAGTCTAGAACCTTTTTAATTATCTCTTAGCTAGCTTTATAGGAAATGGGAAAATATGGTACATCATTTCCACCTATTAGGAGGTCTAGCCAGCTAAGTGTGTTTGAATTCCATGAAGACATGGCTTCTCTTAAGGTTTCAAAGGGGAAAAGGAGGGCTAGGGGCCATAAAAAGAAGTCAATTGTGCAGAGTACATACCGTTTGAGGAATAGGACCCTTCCAAGTGAAGTGGTCGAATGCAAAGGCAAGGAACTAGCAATGCTAGTGAAGAATGCAAGAAAAAAATAGAAGAGTCATAAGGCCGGCCTAGGTAAGCACAATTCTCCTATCGTGCTTTCAAACTCTCCTTCAGATGCTAAAGTTGATGATGACTAGGACTATGGCCAGTACATCATTCCCTGGTGCCATATGATAGTTCTGATGATGACGTGTTGGTGATACTTCCAATTGCATCAAGGACAAGGAGTGGTTGGGCATTTTCAGTTGCCGACGACTCTAAATAGGGTCACCTCTATTTTAGTTTTTGATGACACCATGGTCTTTGCATAGGAGGTATTTTTCTTCATGTGTCCATGGTTTGTCTTTGGTTTTCTCATGCTGATGTGGAATAATCTTCCAGATGATATGAACCGAATCTTTTTGTTCCAAACAACAAATATTGTGACAATGATGGAAAATATTCTACACATGTTTTTTTCCTCCCCTGTTCTAAAATGATTACGTATGAAACCGCCTGGGGATTCCTTCAAGGAGTTAGTTAGAATTAGGTTTTGAAATGAATTGAAATGAAATTGAAATTGTAATTCAGCTAGGTGCTTGTTGCTCCCCTATTTATATAAAGGGGATTTCATGGCTAAAAAAAAAGAGGAGAGTTTAGAATTTTGAGTCTAGACAAGGTCACAATAGATACTATGCTATAGCGGGATAGAATGTAAATAGATACTCTAGTAGATGAATCAAAAGAAAGTCTAAAATGAAAGTTATATTGTGTATAAATCTTAAACATGGTTTTACTATAAAATATCAAAAATGAAGAAGAATTTTAGTTTAGAAATATTGCTCTCCTGTGTGTTTTCTTCCAAGTTGTGAATGAAGATTGTTAATGACATTTTCATTTGTCTTTTGTCATTTGCATAGATTGTATGAAATTTTTTTATGCTTTAGTTCAAAGAATTGATTAAACGTTGAAATGAGCTCATTAGTTTGTGAGAAAAACATATAGGATTTAGTAAGGAAGTGATACTTTGTAGACACAGTGAATTAGATGTTACAAAGTGACATCCTAATGGTTCACTAATTTATGAGCTTCAATCCAAATTGTATTACCAATTGAATACTAGTTGTAATTCATTTTCTTCCTTAGATAAAGTAATGATCATCTTGTTAGTTTATCTTATAATCAGTTGAGCCAGTGTTGAATTGGGCTCAATATTCAAGATGAAGAATGATTCAAAATACTTTAAATTTCAATGTCCCACTTCTAAGTATGAAGGCACACCCCTTGAAAATAAGTAACACTCCTATCTAAGGTTTTATGAGCTTTTGATGAGGTGATTTTCATGGAATTGTGCATCTGTGTGAAGAAATACTCTTGACCAAGCATAAATATTATGAGTATATATGGGATTACCCTCTCTGGGTCTCATAGAGCTCGAAGAGAAGAAGTAAAGTAATAACTACTCTACTTAAGTATTGGCCAATCCTCAACCTAGCTAATAATTGGGTCATGGCAAGCCCATAGGTTAGGACTGAGATTAAGTTTGGTTCTAAAAAAATAACCAGCAGAATCTACTTCTATTGGAATTGTCGACACTGGATGATCTCTTGTGTGAGGCTACATAAGCCTGTCTAAATCCATCACTTCATAGTAGGCTTCACATAGATCAAAATCTAGGCAAATATTACAATGCCAACATCACCTAAGAATGGGGAAAATAGAACAACCATCACAACAATATTGAACAAATTTTTATCTTCTTCAACCATCCCCTAGCCATTGCTTTGCTTCCTCATGGAGGAGATAACCTTAATTTTACCCTTCCAACTATTAAGAACAAAATCATAGAGCCCAAATCATAATTTTTTATCAAGTGATGCATTGTCAATGTAGCCAACATCAAGAGGGATTTGAAGTCTATCCTATAAAGCTACTATCCCATTCTTCTCTACTCGAGCTATTTGAATCAGTACAAGAAAAAACAAGTTTACAAAACCAAACCATGATTTTCATCTTATTAATGAAACTATCCATATCCCAAGATTAGTTCATAATTTTCAATGTCTTGGAAGTTCTGCTCCTTCATATCTTGACTTATTTTGTACAAAAGCATGCATATTATTTGCTATATATTTCAAGTTAAAATCATCCATAGTCTTCCTCGATGTGGAATCATCTTTAGGCCTCTTTGATTGTTTTAGATTGGGATTACCTTGGTTAAAGTAATCATTATAGTCTTGGCTACATGCTATGTGACCAAGATGCTCTATTATTCAAGGAAATGGGGAGCCTTTAATGTTGAGAAACAACTTTAAGTATAGTAGAGGTAACTTGTACATTGCCACATGAAGTGGGCTTGTTGTGAATGTATTAAACAACCAACATAACTCAAAAGTAGAAATGATATGATAGTCACATCCTACATGTTTCCCACATAATCTCTTGGAAGATTTTTCTCCTTTTCCTTGAAAATATTTTTAAACTTGAATAGTAAAGAAAAGTTGCTTCTGACACTTTACACTATGACCAAAATAGGTTGGATGGCCTCCAAAATCACCTTGGGAAATTGATCAAACATTCTCTCGGAGCAACAAAAATGCACTAACATGTTGATTTATGATATGGGAGCAAGGTTTCCAAACGAACTTGCATGAATCCATCAATATTGCAATATATTGGTGCTCAAAATAGCTCACCTAGCTATTTCTAAAACTACACTTGTTAGAAAATCAACTAGAACTCACCAAATCGCCGCCTTGAAAAAATACTAAATCTCTCCCTAGGAAGTTTCCACTGGGGAAATTAGTTCATTTAAGCCCCATGAGCACATGTGTAGAAGTTATTTTAACCAATTCATTTCCTTCAAAAAATATTAAAGGTTGAAAGTGACCCCTTTGAAACCTTTTGGAAATGCAGACATCAAAATTGTGAAAACTCCATTTGCTTTTGTCTTTGAAAAAATATCAAAAAAGATGTTGGGGCTTTTAAAATGGATGTAGGAGCATATTAACATAGGGAAAATGTCAAACACTAATTGGTTCATCATGAAAATCATCCAGCTCATAAATATTGGCCTCCAAAGTTGACCACCCTGGTGATCTAACAATGTGCAGACAACAAAACCCTTCCAGAACCCTCCAACTTGGTGCTTCAAAACCCTATCAAATCTGATCATAGGTAGTTGACATCAAATTTACACACTCACATATGGTAGATGAGTGTTCCTACCAAGTGATTTGGCATAAAAGTGAACAAGTTTTAAGTTATGATCCTCCAAAGTAGGCTACTGGGACAGATCTCACAAGTGTATTTCTGAGTGCTATAATCAATTTTTTCATCATGGTCACTTCAATTGTTTCCGAAATTTGAAGGTTCCAATAGTGGATCTGACTAGGGATGTATGCCCCTTTCGGGCATAGCAAGAATTTAGATCTCTAGTGGAAGAAGACTAAGTGTCTTACTCATTGGGCACATAGTAAAACCTCTCCTCTACCACTAATTTGTTATGGTCTAAAATTTAAACCACAAATTATGGCCCAAGTCCACCCAAAAATAAAGTCCTAAACTTACCTTTGTCATATATTTGTTTTTCATCATGTTGTACTAGAGCCAATCTAAAAATATTATTATAATCTACTTGACATAATATGTTAATATCTTTCATCAATCTACTATGCTCAACATTATAGGCATCTAGAAACCATGCATAATTTGAAAAATATTATCATATGTGACAAGCCAAACCCAATCTCTATGTGATACCTTATTTCATCACACTTTCTACCATTCACCAAATGATGGCTCTCTAACTGAAATGGAATGAAAAACAAATCATATTGCATTTGACACATAATATCATCAATGTTGGAACTATCAAATGATACAACATCAGATCCAAAAATATCAGTACCATTTTCAGCATCACATGTAGCTTTCCCACATAGTTGTGATCTTGAAACTCTATCATGAAAATCAACAATTTACAGATTTAACATATTTGAATCATTAATACCCAAAGATTTAATAAAAGTATGCATTTCTAGAGTACTGTTGCAATGGAATTCATGACCACCATATGTCCCTATTTTATCAAAATATAATCTTCAATATACCCATTCACACTCATCATGCAGTTCATCATCATTGTCACACAAAGTACCTTCACTGTCAAAGAAAATGTATGTTGGGCATGAAATTTCATAATCATTCTTATGTGTATATCTCTAATATTCAATAGTCAACAAATTTAAGATTTGTTCACTATTGAGTGAACATGCCTCGTAATTCACCTCATTGTTGATGTATTCTTTACCTTTTTCATCATCACAACAATACTTAGGATCATCAAGAAATAAAAAAATAGATGTATTAATTTCACCAGCATAGTTATTTGCTTCACAAGTTGATATCGCATCTTGATCATCTGAAAATGCTTCATCCTCATTATAGAATGGATTTGAATACACATGAAAATTATGTTTTGGCACACCTTGGAAAAATATTTGGTTTTATTCTATCATTTCATCATACAATGGGTTTGAAAGACTTTGAAAACCATTCTCAAATGTGCATACCTCTTCTTCACCAATTGTGTCACCATGACACTCAACTATCAATGGATGTGCCATTTGTTACTACCAAGTGGAATTGCTCCTTCACTTATTTCATTGTTGATGCACTCCTTAAGCAGTGTTTCCTCAAAAACATCTTCAATATTACAATCCTCCTCCAGGGTGAAGAGTTTTTCTTCCACAATTTCATCTTTATTCAAATTTGGTATATCATTATTGAAAATTTCACTTGCACATGTTTCCTCTATTGGCTGCATTGTTTGATTATTTTCTCCATATTCATCAATGATATCACCATTGTCTGTGATATTATATTTTTAACATTGATAGCATCGTCATGCTTGATTTTCTCTATGAAACCAACCAATTCATACACCTGGTCGAGAGTAACTGGTTTCAACAACTCAGGCCAATAAACTGAATTAGGCTCATATATTCTCATGAATGACTTAATACATACAGATTCATCAGACCTAAAATTAAAAGTTATTTGCATATAGATATCCAATGTTCTTTTGAATAGAGAAAATTCATATTTTCCTTCATGTCTCCCTAGGCCAAAAGATGCATCTAAGGGGGATATGCAATATTCTGATTTCATGATGGAACCTTGACTTCTTTCTTTAAATACTCATCATTTTTCTCTTTAAACTAGTACATGAATTTACTTGCAATTTCATTCCATGAAGTTATGCAATGCATAGGTAGGCTGTAAAACCAATCTTCAACATCATTTTCTAATGTTTCCACAAAAAAATTCATGATAACATCCTCTTCATTGATTCAAAAATTCATCACTAAATTAATAAACTGTTGCAAGTGCATATTTGCTGATTTTGATTTACATCCATTAAATTTTGGCAAATGATTTTTCACATTCAAAGGGGAAAGATGTGGGTAACCCTAAATGTTTCTGAAATCAAGTGTTTTGTATAATTCAATGTCCAATAACCTCTTCTGAAAATATAACAACTACAGTTGTAATTCTTTCATGGCGTCATATCTCAACAAGAAATTTGTAGTAACCTTTATTTTTTACTGGAAATGTTGCAATTCTGAGATGCATTTACATTCTTCATCAAGTTCTTCTTAACAAAGTCACCGCCTCTTTCAAAGAGGAATTAATTATGTTTTTTGGGTCTTTTCTTCTAGCTGAGTCCCTTATACCTTTTGATTCTTGAATTTCCCAATGATGGTTACTTATGTTCCAAGTGGAGTTTTCAATTTGTTGGTGTAGACTTGGATGGAGAGTGAAAATTACACAATTTATGAATCTCTAGTGATACTCAAACTCAAAGTTGATATGCCTCTTTAAGGAAAGATGATATTCTCTGGTAATCTAAGTTTGTCCCCAACAAAGTTGCCAATCTGTTGGTTCCCAAATCTATAGATTGCTAAACTCTAAAAGTATGCCAAGCTTTATGTCCAAGTTTAGTAATGATTTGGCCAATGAATGAAATCAACCAAGATGGTTGGAATTCCCTGCTCTTTAGGCTCTGTTATGACTTAGCAGGTGCACCTTGATCATTAATGAATGTAAACTCTCCAAGATTAAAATGGTGATAATTTAGCAGATTTTAAACCTCACACAAAATTAGAGGGTTTGTATTAATCACAATTTCTTTTATTCATTCATCCACTTTGGATCGATTTCACATTGGCATGAGGGTTTGAAATAGATAATTTAAAACTAACCTCTACTCCTACTCCTACTACTGGAAATTAAAATGTATGAATAAGATTTTGTAAAATATTATTTTAGAATAAATGTGATTTACTGGGCAATGGAGACAAGAATGTAAAATGATATGTGTCCTTCTGGTTGTAATTCAAATTGTTTGACACTTGATATGTTTATAACTTGTATAAATGTGCAAAGTTGTAGTTACCAAGATCTTCTTATTGATCCCAATAATTTCCCCAGGTTACTATGATTTGTTCAAAAGAATTTAATCCTTACTTGAAGGAACCAGTTAAATGAACCACACAAAAATAACAAATGTGTCTTGATAAATTAGATATATACTTGATATATTGATTTAAATAACAAGGGAAGATCAAACTAGAGACAAAAAGATAGCGTTTATCAGTTAATTCCACAAACAGTTGAAACCAAAATTCAACCACCAATTATGTCTTCATTTTCATTAATTTGTTTCAAAAAGATTTTACAATATGTATCAAAATTTTCTCCTTCCTGACACCTTTGATTCACTAACTCACTAAATCCTTTGATTGATTCATTCCTAGTTTCCTTCTTATAGATGAATGAGGGAAGTGACAAGCTTCAAACCATTACAACTTTTCAATTATCCATCCAGTGCAAATTTTCATTACATTAATTATCTCCTTCAAAAAATATTAATTTTAATTTCCTTTGTTTTTGCATCCCCATGAAGATTAATAATTATTATCCCTCCTTTTGGTGGAAATTTCACGCTCACATTTACTTGTATGCACTTTCACCCAATTTAAAAAATCCTTTGGGTAAAAAAAATTACCCACTCCATGGTTTTTACATTATCGTATTTCCCTCAGTGGAAATATTTCACTTCCCAGTGAAAATATTTAATTGCACATTACATTATTAATAAAATTTATATGCCCCCAAAATAATATCACATTCATACCTTGATGATTATTTTTAATAAATCTTCTCTTTGCATTGTTTGTGCATTCACATTTTACTCCCAAAGCAATACTGCGCCTTCTTCACCTAGCCTTTGCAGGGATGCAAGGAAGGATTTGAGTTACCTTCTCTCATTTTTTATTGTAATAAATTTTTGTTTATAGCCTCACTTAAAAACACATGCTTTATTTTTGTTCACTATGGTGTTGTGGTTTACTCTCATGGCTAAGTGATTCCCTACCACTGCCCCATACTCTTCTTGCTTGACTACTGCAGTGATGTAGGAAACACTTGGAATCATTTTGTGTATTGTCTTTTCAATGTTTATGAATATGTTGACTATCACCTACCCATCTATCCAATACTATCCTATATATGCACTTGATATATTATTTCATACTATGATGTATATCAATGTGCATAGTCTAAAAGTGTTATCATTGAAAATAAATAGCATTGATGTCCTTGTCAACATTGATGTTTGCACTCTTCTTTCTTGACTACTACGGTGATACAGGAAACACTTGGAGTGATTTTTTGAATTGTATTTTCACTATTTATGAATATGTTTATTGTCATGTACCCATATAGCCAATACTATCCTATATATATGCACTTGATATATTTTTTCATACTATGATGTATATCAACATGCATAGTCTGAAAGTGTTATCATTAAAATAAACAGCTACTGTAACATCTTCTAGGTCTACTTGACATCTTTTTTGCTGAGACTAATTCCTACCTCCATGATAAATGGATGACCTTCAAATACTTGTGGGCTTCCCTCATATGTTGCAACCATGTCTAGGTGCAACTCTTTTATGATCCATATACGAAGATTGTATTCCCCAATTAAGTGTTCTACATATAAGGATTTTCCAATACTAATAAATTCATTCTAAACAAACCGTAGAATATTTTTCTTTTATGTATCTACAATAAGCCATTTGATGAGTAGCAGATAAAAAACAAAGGGATGGAAAATTGTCTCAGTAGGTGCTAAAGGAATCACATCTTTCCTTCATGCAAATCATATGGTAACATTTTTTTTTGGTGTTCCAGAAGTGTATCAAAAGAGAAATTGAGAATATGGCATAATTATAGCCATTTGATGCATGTAATGTATTATCTTTGAATAATGAGTTGTCTAGTTTCCTAAAATTGTAATCTAAATTTCAGCCCCATGCCACCTATCTATGTTTTCTCATTTTTTATGGAGATAAACACGAGGAATATTTTTGTGAATATCAATATCAAGCTGATAAAATGAAATATTTAAATTCTTCGCTTAGTGAAAACAATTGGAATAGCTCAATATCACCTATTTTTGGCTTCAAGTGCTTATTATAAGCATCCATTGTCTCACGAGTGATGTAGTAATATTTGGCTATCCATCCTAGATCAATAATATAGAAATATCCACTTTTCGGATCATATTTCACCAAAAATTCTATTTTTATGGCTTCATTGCTATATCGTGCAGGTTCTAGGGTCTTCTTATGGTGATGTGAGAAAGCATGTTGAGTTACTATATTACCACACCATTTTTAAAGTTTTCTTCTTACTGTGTGTGGTGATGCAATTCTTTGTAGTGATGCAGGTCACCTCTTTATATGTTGTATACTCCATTGTGCATTGTCAGCAATAAGTTGTGACATCTTTTTCTTTGTGCAATGTTCATCTTTGTTCCATTTTTTTCATTTCATTATTTCACTTCTCAAATGTTGTCTCCTTTCAAAAAACAATGGTGAAATGTCACCTTCGAGCATTGTTCTCCCTTCTTCTCTATATAGATAGCATTGTGATTGTGGAGGCTTGCAGGGTGTTCAACTTTTGAAAATCTATTAGGAAAGTCTTTGTTCTCTTCATTAATTTGTGTTGTGACACTAATTATTCTCACACCACTTGCTTATGTCTTTTTGTAGCTTTTTCTTGTACCATTCTTCTTTGGTATCTACTTTTGATCTTGCTTCTGAATAAGATTGTAAACCAAGTGAAAAGTATTTTATAACAAAATCTATTAATAGGGACCCATAGGTTGCACCAAATGTTAATGTTGGCTTTGATTCCAAATGGTTGGAATTCCCTGCTCTTTAGGCTCTGCTATGCCTTGGCAAGTGCACCTTGATAACCAATGAATTTAAAATATCCAAGATTAAAATAGTGATAATTAAGTAGATTATAAACCTCACAAAATTAGAGGGTCTTTTTTAATCACAATTTCTTCTATTCATTATTTTAGAATAAATGTGATCAATGCCTTTTATTTATTAGGAAATGAATTCAATAATGTAAAATGATATGTGTCCTCCTTTTTTATGTCCCTTAGTTTTGTGAAAGTCACAATTGTCCTTGTACTTATACCATGGAGGTTTTACTTGAGGATCTTAATAATTCTTGTAATCAAGGAGCGTGATGAGATTTTATTGTATCAACTTTTGCATTACCACTTCAATAGGTTCCCCCAAGGGTGTGTACTTGCATAATTGAGGATAACTATTTCGAGGTGGTGGTCCTCTTTAAGGGCTAGTATTAAATTATTTGTTGATTATTCTATGGCCATGTTTTATTGTTGTGTGTTTTGTTGTGTATTTTCTTGTTGTGGAGAATTGATCACAACTTTTGCATCAACTACGCCATCATTAATAACATTCTTGTTTTTAGCCCATATATGGGGTTTTTCATTGGAACTAGATGACAGAAGATTTTCTTTATAGTATGCTTGTGTTTCTCCTTTTGTGATGAGGACTCTTTCAATGTTAAGGCCCTTGGGGATGATTTCTTCATATGTTGACACACATTGCATTTACAATTGGAAGGATAAGTCTATTTTTACATTTGCAACAATTATCTCTATTTGTTGTTTCTCTGGAAGTGGCCATTTATATTTACTAGCTCTATTCCTCCATTGTTGCAAAAAGTTTGCAAATGATTCTCCCTTTCCCTGTTTAAGGGTATAAAGTTCCTCTAAGCTTATTTCCATATCAATATTGTAGGAGAAATGTGCTACAAATTGATCTATTATCTCTTGAAAAGTTTGGATTCTTGGAGGTAAGTGTGAGAACCACTCTATGGCTTGGCCTCCCAAACTATGTGGGAAGAGGCACACCAAATAAGAGTCAATGTATGCCACTTCCATACATGTGACATAAAATTTCCTAATGTGTTCTTCTAGATTTCCATGTCCCTTGTACAAGTCAAATTTATGGATCTCAAATCTTGGAGGGAATGGTATCGTTGCAATCTTACAATCAAATGGATATGGACATAATTCTTGTATGACATATGATTTTTTTGTTTTCCCAGTTTGGATGTCGTGAATATTTTGTGTGAGTGTCCTGATTTGTGATGAAATTTCCTCTTGAACATTGTTTGCTAGTGGAACATACGTTTTGAATTGAGGAATGGTAGATGAATTGTATGCTAGATTTTGGTAAGGTGGTGTGTTAGTGGTGCAGGTGCACCATAGCAAGGATATGCCTCAATGAGGAAACTTCAATTTTGATGTCCTAATATTTAATAAGGTCTATTTGATCATTTTAAGTTTGTTTTAGGTCATAGTTAAGAATTTTTGGTTCATTGGGCATTAAATGTAAAGTTTGAAAAAAAATTCAAAATCTTGTCAAAGCAACATTACAAAAATGCAACAAATTATAAAATGGTGGAATATGAAGAGTTAGGTAGTTGGAGATTTAGTTGTAGGTGTTGGTTTGGTTATTTAAAGAATTTGGTAGCCTCTCAAACTTTGAGGTAGGAAGAGGGAATGATGTATGAATGAAAAATCAATGAAATACTCTATTTTTTTTACA
Source organism: Sequoia sempervirens (assembly GCA_007258455.2). Lineage (NCBI taxonomy): Eukaryota > Viridiplantae > Streptophyta > Pinopsida > Cupressales > Cupressaceae > Sequoia > Sequoia sempervirens. The sequence goes on along the minus strand of VDFB02270651.1, from coordinate 284,408,750 downwards.
GTTAATCATCATTTTCATGATTTCAAGCCATTGTACAACCATGTGCAGTGATCAAAACCTCTCCTCCTCCATTGAAGGAAATAGCCATATGAATCTTCTTTGATTTTATTTTTGTTTCATGAAAAAGAATTTAGTATTGTAAAAGTTATATGCAATTTTCTCCAGGCAGGTAGAAACCTTGATCTAGGGTAACAATGTGCACTAAAAATTGTATTTCTCAATATTTAATAATTGAAATCCCTTGTAATTAGTGAATGAGATGTTTGATGAGTATTTTAAGGTATTCCTAAGTTTTAGGGGTGAGTTTTTGGTTTCAGCTAGGTCTAGTGATGCCTAGGTCTGTACAGTGTGGAAAATTTTGGAAATGGATAGTGAATAGTAAACATTTTGAGTTTTGATGATGTAAAAGGTGTTCCATCTGGGTGATAGAGATTTAAAAGGTTGTAGTGGTGTATTTGGAGCCCTCTCTAAATAGGGTTTTGTGGGAAAAAAGGTTTTATGTTCATTTATATGTTGATCTTTGCATTGCAGTTTGGTGACAGTCACATTGTGGGGTCAAAAAGGAGAGTTTAGAATAGTTTGTTGAAATATCATAATTATAGATTGGGGAATGATCTAATCATGTTGTGCAGGAATATTTACACTTTTTTGTGGTATTAGTGAAGTGAAATGGGCTTGGAGATTTGAAGTTGCTTATTGATGGGGCCTAAATGGGTATAGTTGCTAATTAGGACAGTCCGTTTTGAGAGTTCTCCTATTGGAGTTGTATGAGTTGGTGAAGGTGTTTAAGTCTGTCAATTTGGTGTTGTTTAGGGTATTTTGAATATTCAACAAGAAGTTCTATTCCTTAATTTCAATTTCTGTGTTATGAAACAAGGGTTCGAGAGGGAAGGTTTAGTCCTAGTTGCAAGGAAAAGTAAGAAATTGGTTGAGTTGAGATTGTTTGAGTTGTTTGTGCTCCTACATTGTCATCAGTTAGTGTTGAATGGATTGTATGGTGTGTATGGTGGATTTTTTTGATATTGCGGATTTAATGGTGATAAAGGTGGTGGTGTGTTATATTCTCCATGTGAATTTTGATTGAAGACATTCTGTTGAGGATTCACATATTGTTGTTGCTGATTGTAGTGCAAGATTTGTTTTTGTACAAGAAATTGATGTTGTTGGGAATATTGTTGTTGTTGTGCTTGTAATTGTTGTTGGGCTTGTTTTGATTGTAATTTTTGTTAGGTTCGTTATGCTTGCAATGCTTTTTGAGCTTCTAAATCTTGTTGATCTTGTAAGGCTTGTTGAGCTTGCAAGGATTGTTGAATTTTTCAATATGCAATAGCTTGTTGATGAGAAATATAATTTTGTCTTTGAGGTGATGAAATTATGTTTGAATTTGTGACATATTGATTTGGTTGGATGTATTGGTTTGATGGGATGTGTTGTTTTTGTGAAATAATGTTATGAGTGGATTGTTATGGAGGATTGTGTTGATTTTGATATTGTTGTGAGACCAAATTTTGGTTATGGGACAATTGATTTTGTAAATTCATATTTGAAGCATGTTGATTTTGTTTTGGGGAAACTTGTACTTTATGCAATGATGCTTGATGTTGTTTTCCTATGAGTCCTTGCAATATTTGGTGTGGTGGTGGAGGGACATGAGTTTGAGGACCCATTTGATTTTACAATGTTTTTAGGATACCTTGATGTTGAGACATAGGTTGTGATCCTTTATATGATGCCACTTGATGTTGTGATGGTTGTAATAAGCCTTGATTTTGGACCAATGGATTTTGGGGATTACCTTGATGTTGTTGATTAATTTGATTTTGGGTCAATGAATTTTGGGAAAATTAATTTCCTTGATGTTGATGTTGATTCACTTGATGTTGGATCACTTAATTTTTGGGATAGATTTCATGGTTTTGTGACAAATTATTTTGTGATGTTTGATTTCCTTGATTTTCATTCATTTTGTGTTGAACTTGAAGATTGAATTGAGGTTGTTGATTCACTTTTCTATGTTGAATATTAGAGATGTTGGTTTGAACATTTTAGGTATTAGATGTGAGTAGAGGATATGGTTTCCCATGAAATTTTGGTGCAATGCTTGTGTTATGGGGATGTGATGAAATGTTTGGGTGTTGAGGATTTTGAGGGATATTTGTGTTTTAAACACCCAAGTTCATGTGACCTCCTATATTTTGAGTATGACCTAGTTGATTTTCTTGTTGACTTACAATGTTATATGAGTTCATCCTAGTGATTTTAGGTTGGATTGGTATGTATGATAAGGATGGTTGTGGTATGGATTGAATGACCTTATGGACCAAGGATTCATTGCAATAATTTTGAGAAATAAATGCAACATTTGTCAAAGTTTTTTCCCTAAGTGTGTTTAAATCAGATGTAGAAGGGAGTTTGGATCCTTCTTTTGCTAATGTAAGCACATATTTGGTAGGGTTTAGTTCAACATTGCATTGAAAAGATGATGAACCTTAGGGTCTTGTTGCATCTAAAGTATCTCATATGTTGTAAGCTCCATATGATTGTTTGTAACATCTTCTATGTGAACCCTTGTATCTTGTAAAGTTTGAGATAGTTATGGTAGATTGTGTGGTGGAGTTGTGAAACCTCTAGGATTAAACTCATGCATTCCAAGGATTTGTTCATTTGTGTCACTCATGATAGGTAAATTTTGGTTTTTCTCCATGTTTCTCTTGTGTTGTGATCTTGTTCTAACCATAAAACTTGTATCAACCTTTGTTGTGGTATGATGTGATTTATATTGTCTAAATTCTTGGGTTGATTCAAATTTTTCTAAAAGAGAATCTCTAAAGGATTTAGGACCAATGATGATGTGAGTTATTTGATGAATAGGTGAGTGATGTGAATGATATGGAACTCTCAATTTTGAAACAAATCTAGACTCAATTTTTAATGTGTGCTTGATGAGGATGATAATGAACTTGAAAATATTAGGAGTAGACTTGTGACTCTAAGATAAGTTTGTCCAAAAGGTGATGACTAATCATGTAGAAAAGTCAAAATTCCTTAACACATATCACACATTTAGAATCACATTTTTCCATCATTGACATTATTTTCATTTACATCCTTGCATTCCATTTTATTTGCATCCTTGATCCTCTTTTAACATCATTTTCACTAATTAATCCTATTTCTCTCTATTAATTAGATAATCCTGAATTTTTTAATTAATTCATCCATTTCATCCCTAATATTCCCTTTTATCACCCTAATTGAATAATTCCTAATTATTTAATTATTATCCTCTAGTATTTCCTCTAATCCCACATAATTAAATAATGTCAATTATTTAATTATCCCACATTTTAATCTTCTTGTCACATGATTAAATAATTCCTAATTATTTAATTATCCTATTTTCCCTCCACAAAGCATATTATTGAGGAATATTCTATTTCAAAATATCTCAACCAACTTGTCTTAACCATTTCTAGCTCTGGATCTGGAAATAAATTATCATCCCTTGATCTTAAATATCTCAACCATTTTCCTAAAATGGTGGAGCAAGCTTGAGTTCTAACTAATCTCATTCATCCATCTCCCTTCATTCACTCTCCTTTGTGGGTGTTGAGGATCAATCTCAACCCTTATTTGTGGGCATTCAAACTCAATCCTATCCTTTGATCTAATTTCTCTAAATCTATAAAAGAACCCTGACCCCTCTCATAATTCATCTAGAGAATTTGTGAAGAGATCATGTCCAATTGATTCTTGAGAAAATTGAGCATACACCATTACATTTTAGGTCATCATATCAATCTTTTGTAATTATGGAGGCTTTGTGTTGAAAGGAAATCCAACATATCAAATCAACACAAATATGTGCTTCACCATGGGATGGTGAGATTGTGTATTTTTAAACTCATTTGTGTTTCAATTTAATTGAGCTAACTTTTCTATTTGAATTCATAGCTATGGAAATTGCATTTCTTGAGTAGGTGGATCCTAATCCTTGTTTTGATTTCATTTTGATTGAATTGATTGATATAATCCATTTCCATTTTCTCCCCTTATGTTAATTGTTGAGTAAATGTGTCTCAACCTTGCAATTACATAAATTACTACATATATGTCTGCAGCCGGGGGGTGTGTGTGTGGGGGGTTTCCACCCCATGAGGGGTCCAGGGGAAAAATACCTCGATGGGGGCTTGAGGGTAGCGCCCTCAAAAGGTAAATTTTATTTATATTTTATTATTGTAAATCTAGACCATTCATCATGATGTCTCATATCTGGTGGCCAATATTTTATTAGCTTGACTTTCCCTAGAAGGAAACCCTATTTTTTGAGGGAATTATATTATGACTATGTATTGTGATGTATTTTGAGTCTAATATTGGTTGTGTTGCCTCTAGGTCTTTGGTTGGTGATAATCCTATGAGAAGCTTGCTTTGCAAGTATATTGTAGTCTTTTTTATTTTGAATAAAATATTGGGTGACATTTGGAGTGTGGGGTTTTTCCCCCAAAAGGGTTTTCCCCATGTAAATCATTGTGTTGTGGTATGCATGATATTTATGTCTATTTTTGTTTACGTTTATGTAATTGTTAAAGATCTGTAAAAGTTTGACATTATTCTCCTCTCAAGATAGTGTAGGAAGTTGTTCTGCTACCTTAGCTTCCTTACATTAATTGGAACACCTAGTGGACCTAGGTCCTTTAATCTAACATTTTCATCAAGTTTTGTGATTAGTTTCAGTTTTTGGGTTATCGTGTTTTGTAGGGGTCGCTTTGATCAACTGGGTCGCTATTATTCTAAAATCTAATCATGGTTGTCCCTTTTTCTGGCCGCTATTGCACCAATTTGTCCGGTATAATTTTGTTTTTTTGATAGTTTAATAGAGATTTTCATTATATGTAGGAAAAAGGTTCACTATTCTTTGGAAGAAGGCTGCTATCATTCCATTTCTCTATCATGGTCATCATATTTTCTAGCCACTATTGTTCAATAGAGTTGTTATTGTCTATTTGTGTGTAGGGTTTACTGACTGTGTTTCTTTTGATTGGTAGAATAGAGCTACTATCATCTTGAATAGAACCACTATCATTCCATTTTCTAGTCACTATCATCATACAAGGCCACAACCATCTCAAGAATAGAGTCATTGTTGCAAGCAATAGGGCAGCTATCGTACTACTTTTTTCATTTGTTTTAGTTTTACAATATTTTTGGATTTTGATTTATCTAACCATACATCTAACCCAATTGTTGTTTGTTGTGATATGATTATATTTGACTTTGGTTGGTGTAGCTCTTGTAGGGTGAATACAATCTTTCATTAAAATGCTAATCCATTGTTTGTAGGGGTGACAAACAGTCAAAGACATCTAAGCTTAAACTACTAAAAATTTGATTAGAAAACCTTCTTCAATGATATTTTATTTTCAAGAATTTTTTGAGTGTTTTATGTCTTTAACATTTGAGTTTGGTGCTTAAAACATGAATTTCCTAGTTAGATAACACTTCATTTTGGGCTTAAAATCTAATTGTGATGAATTATCCATTGTGTTTTCCATGATTAGAAATCCAGATGCATATCCTCTCCCCTCATGTCATTTGATGATCTTGGTTATAAGAGAAACATCTTGGGCTTTGTAATTTTTGGTCACCAAAGGCATTTTGATATGTATCCTCTCCCTTTGCATCATTCGATGATCCTGGGTGTAAGAGAAATATTTATAGCGTGGGAAAATTCTAGGTTAGCAATACAAACTGTAAACAAACTAAATCCTAGCTAAAAATGAAGCACGATGTCCAATATAAAGCACAAACAAATAAAAGATCTCACCGAACCCTCATGCATTCCATGAATCACCTTCATTACACTTCTCCATTTTGTTGTAATATAATACTTGCCCTCAAATTTTACTTAAGCACACAAATATGGCTTAAAGACAATAGAAATAGAAAAATATTGAAGATTTTTAAATGGCTATGGATGTACGAAGCAAGATGGAAAAATAGAAAAATATGTCTAAGATTTCTAAAGCTTCCAAGATTCATGAAATGACATCAATAGAGCCCTTTATAGGCAAGCCAAATTCAAATGAAAGGCTAAGATCGAGAGACAATTAATCGGTGGTCAAGATTAAACAAACAAGGCATGAGATAGGGTTAGGGCTAAATTAGAAAATATGAACGGTCGAGATTAAATTAAAGATAATGTAATCAATGATGGAGGTTAATCGAGACATAGATAGATAAGGACTGGGTGTGGAAGATAAGATCGACATTGAAAAAATGGTGAGTTAGAGAAAATCAAATCTTATCTAGATTTAAGTGGCCAATAACTAATTAAATAATAAAGATATTATTTAATTATAGAAGATTGTGATAAGGAGGAATCATTTTGAACAAAACAATAATTTAATTCAAAATTCAAGATATTGGACCAAATTAACTAAATAGAATTTATTTAATTTGGGAGAGAAAAGGCTAACAAATAATTAAATAATTAAAACAATCGTTAATTGTAGTGAAAAATGGCATATAAATTAAATAAATAAGCATTTATTTGATTTTAGAAAGAAGATGGACTTAATTGGTGATGTAATTAAATAAATGAAATTTATTTAATTAATCGAGGGGGAATAAATATAGGAATGAATTAATTAAATAATTAAGATCATTTAATTAATAGAGGACATGCAACTTTAGGAAATAATTTAATAATTGAAATTATTTAATTATGAAGAATGATGATGGAAGAATTGTGAAGAAATTAAGAGTCACATGCCTAGGACAATTTTTAGTGTCTACATTTTTCCCCTCTTTGATACAATGCAATTTATCGCATTGTGTCAAAGAAATTTAAGTCAAATGTTCCCCAGTGCAAGCAAGGTAGACCTATGCTCCCTTAGAAGAATTTTACATATTTTCCAAAATTGTCCCAAAAATTTTGAAAATTGTTCTAAAAAGTCAAATTATTAGGTAGAAATGTCATGGCAGTGAGAGAAATAATTTTTAGGACCATTGAGGTAGGAAAAATGTCGTTTGAAGGCCTAAGTAGAGTGAAACCAACACAAAACTCATTAAAACCCTAATTTTGAGGGGGGTATATATAGGAAATTGGAAAGTTTAGGGCTCATTTTGCGCATTTGGACTTGGAAGACTAGGAGCTCTGAGTGAAGATGGAGTGTGTTCCCCATAGCGAGCACAAATCCTACAGAGTGTGGAAGTTTAGATGACTTCCTGAGGGCACAAGAGATCTGGTGAGTGGCTACAAACCCATCTCGTCAATTTTTAATTTCACGCATTTTTAGGCATAGTATGAATTTGATAGTCAATTACGTTGTTCAGAGATAGCCCCAAATGCTATCACGTTCGATGCAATTGATTGTGAATCTATGCAGCTATTTAGAAAATGCCTAGGCTAGGATAGGTTTTTCAATTTTGTAACACAAGTGTTAGGTTTTGACACATCAACAGTTTTCTTAACCGCAACTGCATATGCACAACGCAGCTGGCTGTAGTTGTGCACAACTAATTAGGGCTTAGCCACAACTGCTATAGAATGACACAAATGTAGGACTAAGTTGCAACTAATCTAGGGGTTCGACGCAATTGAACTCTTGAGATGCACTCACTATACTATGACACAATTGAAGGCTATGTGACACAAGTGTAATTTATGAGATGCAACTGACTAATTTTAAGGTTACCTCAGCTTAGGATGAATTTTATTTTATGACATGTGAAAAATCGGCTGAGATAGGCTACTTTAACTGGCACAATGGTTGTCATGTTGGTCACAGGTTCACATAGATCCGATCTATACACGAGTCATGATTTCTAGAGACACATCGATTACAGGATCAATTGACCAATGGTGAGAGGCGCAGGTTGTGGCATCTTGGTTTATCTCACATTACATTCATTCCCATCATGGTTGTGAGATAAATGATTTTTAGGATCATCAAGGTAGGAAAAATGTCATTTGAATTCCTAAGTAGAGTGCAACCAGCACAAACCTCATTAAAACCCCAATTTTAAGGGGGGTATATATAGGAAATTGGAAAGTTTAGGCCTCATTTTCCACATTTGGACTTAGAAGACTAGTAGTTCTGAGTGAAGATGGAGTGTGTTCCCCATAGTGAGCAAAAAGCCTATAGAGTGTAGAATTTTAGACAACCGGAGGGCACAGGAGATTCGGTGAGTGGCTACAAACCCATCTTGTCAATTTTTAATTTCACGCATTTTTAGGCATAGTATGAATTTGATAGTCAATTGCGTTGTTGAGAGATAGCCACAAATGCTATCATATTTGATGCAATTGATTGTAAATCGACGCAACTGTTTGGAACACACCTAGGCTAGGATAGGTTTTGATGCAGGAGCATCCAGTGGTGTAAGGGCAATCTTGCATCACCCAAAAATAGTTAAATTTCAAGTTTTTCAGTTTTTAGATGTTTTTACATTTTTGGATACCCTTTTCGTCATAATGAAATTCCCAATTTATAGTTTTTATTTTCTATTCCTGGGTTGAAAGATATTGCAGTTTTAGTTTCCCAAATTTGCACCTGAAAAATCTTCTGAGTTGGATTTGAGGCACTTAAAGCTCCCATAATGGCTCTAAAACTTTCCAAAATTAGCATTTCTGATTTCGAGAGTGTTCTTGACTTCGAGACCTTTCCAACGGTTCAAACGGTTCGCGAATCAGAGCCCCGAATCAAAAGTTATGGCCCCGGGAAGTTGGCGCACTTTCTAGAAGATACAATTGCAAATGTTCTTTTGAAATTTGAACTTCAAGTTGTAATTTTCGGCACCAAACCGCCTAAACTCAAATTTTAATGTTGTTTTGACTCCAAACTAAGGAGGAGCTCTATTTATGGGTGGGTTTCTAATTTTTTTGGGTAACTTTTTGGGGACAAGCTCGCATATTGCGAAAGGGTTATTCTGTAGCTTTCTGTAACTTGCATGTGTTGTAGAACTTGGGGATTGAGATCCTCTGCATGTAAGAAGCTCCATTTTCTGAATAATCAAATTATTCTCTTGTTTGTGGGTTATTTTCTGTGTCTCGAATTGCCCTCATCAAGTGGTATCGAGCAACTGTTCTAGCCCTCCCAAATTTCAACAAGGTGTTTGGGTGGATTGTGATGCTAGTGGTTGTGCCATTGGAGCAGTGTTGAGCCAAGAAGGTAAGCCCATTGCCTATTTCAGTGAAAAGTTAAATGATGCAAAGAGAAAGTACTTTGTATATGATCAGGAATTTTATGCAATAGTTCAAGCATTAAAGAAATGGAGACATTATTTGTTGCCAAGGAATTTGTTCTATATACTGATCATCAGGCCTTGTAGTACATAAATAGTCAGGGAAAATTAAATCAGAGGCATATGAAATGGGTAGAGTTTTTCAGAGTTATACCTTTGTTTTGAAACATAGGAGTGGGAAGTCAAATAGGGTTGTAGATGCCTTAAGTAGGAGGCATACATTGATGACAAAGATGCAGATTGAAGTGGTTGTGTTCAATGAACTCAAGACACTGTATGCAAGATCTTGATTTTGCGAGGCTTGGAAAGCTTGCAAGGAACTTTATAGTGGATAGGACAAGGTGGTTGGATTTCATAATCTAGGAATGGCATGTTATTTAAGGGAAGTCAATTGTGTATCCCGAGGAGTTCCATGAGGGAGAACGATAAAGGAGAAGCATAGTGGAGGAATGGAGGGACATTTTGGTCGATAAGACCATTGCCATTATCGATGAAGCATTATTAGGCCACGTTGTCATAGGATGTGAAGAAGTTTGTACAAAGTCAGGGTATGTCAGATGGCTAAAGGAGTGAGCCAGAATACAGGCTTATATCAGCCCTTACCTATACCAAAGAGGCCATGGGAGGATATAAGTATGGAATTTGTTCTTGGTTTGCCAAGGACACAACGAGGGAATGATTCAGTCTTTGTGGTGGTTGATAGGTTTTCGAAGATGGCACATTTCATTCCATGTCAGAAGACCCATGATGCAGTCCACATTGCTGACTTGTTCTTCAAAGAGGTGGTTAGGCTACATGGTCTACCAAAGAGTATTGTTTTAGATCATGACACCAAATTTGTGGGGTACTTTTGGAGGACCTTGTGGAAGAAGCTGAAAGAGTTGAAGTTAGTTACACCATCCACAAGCATGGGATGATAGAGGTGTTAACAGAGTTGGGTAACCTACTTGAGATGTTTGGTAGGAGATAAACCCAAGGGATGGGACTTGATCTTACCCTAGGAAGAATTTTCTTACAACAATTCTATCAATAGAAGCAGGTAGATCACCATTCAGATTGTGTGGAGGTAGCCCTAGAACAGCTCGAATTGAGGAAGATGGACCAAGAGAAGAAAATAAGTGTTGAAGCCAAAGATTTTGTAGAACACATCAAGGATATACATGAGAAGGTAAGAGAACATATTCAAGATGAATATGTAATAAGGCTAAGGCAGGAGGAGGTAGAAGGAGTTTCAAATTGGTGATGAAGTGATGGTCCTTGAGGAAAGAAAGGTTTCTAGTGGGAACATATAACAAATTGAAGATGAAGAAGTTCGGTCCTTGTAAGATTTTGAAGAAGCATGATTCAAGGAATGCATATGAGGTAGAGTTGCCTGATGGAATCAACATTTCCCCTGCATTCAACATTTCATATTTGACAGAGTATCATGAAGGTGGAACGGAGGAAGCACCAGCAATAGGATAGTATGGCATTCCAGCACCTACTTCAGAAAGGGAGGATATTGAAGCAATCTTGGATAGTCGTGTGGGAAGGAGTACGAAACAGGCAGTATGAAGAATATCTGTGAAATGGAGAGGAAAGCCTGTGGAAGATTCATCCTGGCTATCTAAGCCAACAGTTGACTAGTTGGGTTTTCCTCAACCATCTGAGACGTGATGGGGTCACTTCTCAAATTACCCTGGGTGTCTGATGCAGAAGCATCCAGTGGTGTAAGGACAATATTGCATCACCCCAAAATAGTTAAATTTTAAGTTTCTTGGTTTTTAGATGTTTTTATATTTTGGATACCCTTTTCGTCATAATGAAATTCCCAATTTATGGTTTTATTTTCTATTCCTGGGTTGAAAGATATTGCAGTTTTAGTTTCCATATTTGCACTAAAATATTTTGAGTTGGATTTGAGGCACTTAGAGCTCCCAGAATGGCCCCAAAACTTTCCAAAATTGGTGTAGCTAATTTTGAGCATTTCTTGACTTCGAGACCTTTCCAACGGTTCAAACGGTTCGTGAATCAAGCCCGGATCAAAAGTTATGGCCCCGGAAAGTTGGTGCACTTTCTAGAAGATACAATTGCAAATGTTCTTTGAAATTTGAACTTCAAGTTGTAATTTTCGGCGCCAAACTACCTAAACTCAAATTTTAATGTTGTTTTGGCTCCAAACTAAAGGAGGAGCTCTATTTATGGGTGGGTTTCTAATTTTTGGTAACATTTTGGGGACAAGCTCGCATATTGCGAAAGGGTTATTCTGTAGCTTTCTGTAACTTGCATGTGTTGTAGAACTTGGGGATTGAGATCCTCTGCATGTAAGAAGCTCCATTTTCTAAATAATAAAATTATTCTCTTGTTTGTGGGTTATTTTCTGTGTCTCGGGTTGTGCCCTCATCAGGTTTTTCAATTTTGTAACACAAGTGTTAGGTTTCAACACATCAATGGTTTGCTTAACTGCAGCTGCATATGCGCAACGCAACTGACTGTAGTTGTGCGCAACTAATTAGGGCTTAGCCACAACTTCTATAGAATGACACAAATGTAGGACTAAGTCACAAATAATCTGGGGGTTCAATGCAATTAAACTCTTGAGATGAATTCACTATACTGTGACACAATTGAAGGCTATGTGACGCAAGTGTAATTTATGAGATGCAATTGACTAATTTTAAGGTTACCCCAACTTAGGATAGATTTTATTTTATGGAATGTGCAAAATCGGTTGAGATAGGATGCTTTAACTGGCACAGTGGTTGTCATGTTGGTCGTAGTTTCATATAGATCCGATCTATTCACAAGAGTCATGATTTCCAAAGACACATCAATTACGGGATCAATTGATGAACAGTGAGAGGCACAGGTTGTGGAATCTTGGTTTATCTCACATTACATTCATGCTCGTCATTAGGGAAAATAGGGGGATGCTAACTACACTTGTCGAGTGATGGCATTTAAAGACATGTTCATTCCATCTGTCTACAGGAGAGGCTACAATCACCCTAGAGGATTTCTACAGGATCCTCTGGTTGCCAGTCCAAGGGGAGCGGGTCAGATATGATCCAGGCTAAGGATATTAGGCCCTAATGACCTACTACGTATATGATCATGTGGCACAAATGGGCATTGATCATTATGAGATCAGATGAGAGACACTAGCCATGCGGTATGAGCAATTCAACTGCGTACTGTGCATAGTGATAGTTGAGATAGTGATACCAGATCACCAAGGACATGGATTTCTTGTCAGATGGGGGAAGATGCTTTCCAAGATGATGGTCAGTGAGATAGTGTATGCATGGGGGCCATGTTTGCTAGCAATGGTGTATTTTCAAATGCATGACATAGTATATCCACAGGGACAGTTGATGAGCTACGACATTACCCTTTTGATGGTTTGGGCTTGGGAGCACATTGCAGTGTTCCATCCACCAGTGGGTCGACAATTGGAGAGCACCATACCCTATGTATATATGTACAAAGGAGAAATTACATAGACACATGTTGGCGATATTGGTTACTGGCGACATCGGTTGGACACTCTAGCCAGCTTTATATGGAGGCCATGGATGGATTGTGCACGGTGGCCAAATTAGGACTAGAATTTACCATGGTGCTATTAGGAGAGGTATCTAGTTGGGTTGACTATTTAGTTAGTGCATATTATTGAGAGGTATTTTTTGGACAGAGTTCTCAAATAGTTTGGTGAGTAGCAGGGGGAGCCACGGGGATTAGCCGTGTTCACATGGTCATCAAGAGAGGTGATGCCATGGGGTCCCATGATTGTAGTAGTGAAAGAAAATTAGTAGATAGATGGGCTATAGGAATTACCTTGGGGATGGAGAGGAGGTCTAGCAGATGCATGGACTACAACTGAGTATGATTCCTATGATGTATACATAGGCTTGTTCCATTAATAGATCTAGGTCAGCCAATGCTAGTGGCTAGATGAGGACAGGATCCTCAGGCAGGAGAGGCAGAGGGAGAGGGAGAGGAGATGGTGGGAGAGGAGGTGGTGGTTTGGGTGATGACAAAGGAGCTAGAGGAGATGGTCATGATGGTGACAAGGGGAGGAGAGGAGGGGATGGCAGAAGGAGACATCGACAGAGATTACGGAGGAGGAGGAGTGGGTTTCTTTCTCCTATCCAAGAGGAGAGAGAGGAGGAGAGAGAGGAGGAGGGTTGATAGGAGGAGGGTCATTAGGAGGAGGTCTGATAGGATGAGGGACAATAGCAGGAGGGCCATCAGGAGGAGGGCCATCAGGAGGAGGTCATGGCAGATATAGAGGTAGAGGGTGAGTATCCCAATGCAAAGTAGTTTGATGTGTTAGCGAGTGCAACTGCTATGTATGTGGAGATAGTAGGGCATGATGAGCAGTTTGAGGAGGAGTAGATGGGAAAGGAGGAGCATATCTTATGCGAGAGTATTTTGCATGGTGGTGAGGGATTGGAGGATGTACCGATTAGAATGGGTATAGGGGATTGGGATCAAGAGCTAGCTATTTTGTGGGCTAGAGTACATGCATTGGAGGCCGACTTGTAGGCTCTATCGATGGAGAGAGATGGCCTATAGGTAGAGAGAGATTCCCTAAAGTTGAAGAGAGATAGGGTAGTGATCCAAACACAAGATGTAGATTAGAGGGCCAATGACTTCACGACCACATGCACGGGGTCTGTCACTGACACTGCACAGACACATACTAGAGTAGGGAGGTGAGAGTAGTATTACCAAGACTTGTATGAGGAGGCAATCCCAGCTAAGCATAGGAAACCTAGTGCATCAGTGGCATTGAGTAGTGGTCGGTCTCACAGTAGACGGTCAAAAAGTTGATCTAGTTGAGGTGAGAGTAGAAACATAGGTTCCAGAGATCATGGAAACACTGGATAGATCCATTTTGACTCAGATATTTTGACACATGTATTTTGTATCCATTGAGCCTACAAGCTCTATTTTGGGAGATACATTATGACATTGTATTGTGACACTTTTTTAAGATATATATATATATATATAATTTTTTATGACAATTATATGATATGAAATTTCTTTATATGATGTGTAGTCTTTTATTATGCATGTATTATTGATGATGATGTATGTGTTATGATTATTTATGCAGCCTATGATGATGGGTGCATTTAATTTTTATGATGCTATGGATGTCATGTATTGATGCTATGCTTATGGTTGTATGAGATGCAATGTGATTTTATGTATTTGTGATGCCATGTGAATGTATGCAATGTGGTTCATGATGGTTTTGAAATGGGATGATAATAATTGTATGTTATGCAATGAATTCCAAAATATAATAGATGTTTATATTTTTGTATTTTCAAAATGCAACATATATGTATGATTTAATATGTATGTATGCATGACAATGCTTGAATGATGTTTCTAATATGAATATATATGAAATGATCATTTATTTTTTGTCACGAGATGCCATCATAATGCAAGAAAGAAGAAGTGTTAGTGAAAAAGACATGGATGTTAGTATTAGAATGACTTGAATATTTTTCCAAAACATAACAAGCCTTGCATTAATCATCATTGGGTGCTAAAATGATACAAATGGATAACAAACACCATGATATGAGATAAAGCAAGGTGTGCAAGGTCATCCACTTGTGAAAAAATAGATAATAGCAAACGAGGAATGTCCTAACTCATACTAAGGGCTAAGTTACCCCAGTTTTTTTGCCAAGACAATCCGTAAACAACAGTAAAAGAAAAGAGTCCTAAAACATCATCGCTCCTCTAAATCCTTCATGGGACATCTTCGAGGAAGCTAGTAACCTGAATCAAAGACAAAGCCAAAAGAAAAAGATAAGACAAATAAGCCATAATGTCAATAGCCAGTAAGAGTGTTTGCTAAAATTTGATTTGTTTGATGTTTTAAGTGACTAGAGGATTGACGGGTTGATTTTTTTACGAAGCTTGGTTTCAGGAAAGACAAATATCATATAAGATGTCAAGTCTAGTTTCAATCATGTGACCACCTGTATAAGGAAAATGATGAGGTTTGACTGAATGACAATGTCTGGTTTCAGGAAGGACACATCCTATATAAGACATAGGTTGATTGTTTTGATGGTTTGACTATTTTGACAATTTGTTTGATTTGGTTTGATGACCTTGTTGGCTTGTTTGTCTTGTTGATGTGTGACTTTGTCTTGATGTTTCAACGATTTCTTCTTTTTTTGATGACAATGTATGATTTATTTGACTGACACGATGAACCCTAAAGGACTGACCTAGGGGGCCTTGAGGGCTCATCGACAGATGGCCTTGCCTATGTAGCAATGTGTAGAAACCCCATAGTTCCACATGACCCTTGACTTTGTTTTATTGATAAAGGAAAAATTCATGATTTTATTATTTATACAAACCTAAAAGGATTGACCTAATGCCTTGGGGGTGCATCGACAGATGGCCTTGCCTACATCTAGTCGTAGAGGCAATGGAGTTTGATATGACAAAGACTGACTGACACAACTGACTCTGACTTTGTTTTTAGGGTTTTTGAAAGTTATTTGAATTTTTTTGGGTTTTTGACATGTTTTGATTTTTTTTTCTTTTGAGGTTTTATGATATTTTTGTCTTTTTTCAGGACATTTTATGATTTTTTTGTCTTTTTTTAGGACATTTTACTATTTTTTGTCTTTTTTTAGGAAATTTTATGATTTTTTATGGATTTTTTTCATGGTTTTATGTTTGAACAAAAAGTGTAAGATCCAAATGATGTAGGTCAAGTGCCTGCCCCTAGTCGGGTATAAGACCAATTTATTAGGAATAGAATGGAATTGGGAATGCAAAGTGTGATTGATTCAATTGTTCCAAGTTATGGAAAGGACAACCATTTATTATGAGTGATATGGAGAGGATAAATGATAAGGCACATGGATGGGAAGGATAGGTGATATGAAGGGGGAAGTCAGATTGGAATGATGGTAGACAAAGGAGCAAATTCAACTACACATGGTGCTTATTTGCTAGGTTTTCACCATGGTACTTATCCAAAGTGCCACTAAAGTAGTTTTCACTATTGGATGAATTATTTCTCTTGATTTTTCAACTTTTTTGGTGTTACCAAGATGCCTATTTGCTAGGCTTTCATCAAGGTAACGATTTTTTTTATTTTTCTATTTTTTTCTTTTTTCTTTTTTCTTTTTCATTTATATATATATATATTTGCATTTTCTATGATTAAGGAAAATCTCTCGAAAGCTATGTGTAGAATCTCTTCAGATGAATACTATTGGTTGGATCTAACAATAGTTCTCCTTCAGGGGTAGAAATTTGGTATGCTCTTGATCCAAAGACTTTTTGTGACAATGTAAGGCCCCAACCAATTTGGCTCAAACTTTCCTGGTTTTTCTCTTTCTGCTTGATTCTTTGGATTTTCCATTAAAACTAGGTCACCAATATCAAAGTGTCAATTCAAGACCTTCTTGTTATAGTTGCAACGAAGATGATTTTGATATGCCTGGAGGTGATCTAGTGACTTTTTTCTTCATTCATCTAGGAATTCTAGCTCATGTAGTCTTGACATGCAGTACTCTTCATCATTGATATTCCCTTTTAGGGATACCCTTAGGGAAGGAATTTCAAACTCAATAGGTAAGATGGCCTCAGAACCAAAGACCAAGGAATATGGAGTGGCACCTATGGGAGTATAGATTCTTTTTCGGTAAGCCCATAAGGCGGGGTTAAGCTATAAGTACCAATCATGACCAATGTCATTAATGATCTTTTTAAGGATTCTAAGAATTGTCTTGTTAGACACCTCAACTTGGCCGTTACCCTATGGGTAATATGGAGTGGAGAAGTGGTGATGGATATGGAATTTCTCACAAAGATGATATAATTATTGGTTTTTAAATGGATAGCCATTATCAGTGATTATAGGGAACACCATATATACAAATGATGTAGTTAAGAATGAAATTAGAAATTTGTATGTCGGTAATGTAGGTCAAGGGAATGGCTTCAATCCATTTTGTAAAATATTTAGTCACGGTAATGATGAATTTATGACCGTTGGAGGATGGGGGATGTATCTTACCTATGATGTTGAGTCCCCATTGGGAAAAGGGCCATAGTGATGTTATTGGATGGAGCTCCTGTGCTAGCACATGTATCAAGTCTCCATAGATTTGACATTGTCGACATTTCTTGACAAAGAGATATGAGTCTTTTTCCATTGTAGGCTAGTAATATCCCACTCTCATAATATTCTTGGCTAAGTTTGGATTGCTAAAGTGGGCTCCACATATACCCTCATGCACCCCATGCAAGGTCATTTGTGCTTCTTCAGTATCAAGACATATTAACAAGGTATTGTCTAGGGAATGTCTATAAAGGGTGTCACTGATGATGGCATATTTAGAGGATTTAAGGATAAATGTCTTGCATTGGTTGTTCAAGAGATCAAGGGGTAGGATTTGGGCATGGAGATAGTCATATATGTCCTTGTACCATTAGTAATTGGGACCAACAAGTTCACACACCATCTTTGAATCTGGGATGTCAAAGGCAGGGACCAAAAGCTATTCTACCAAAAACTTGAATTTAGGCATGTTACTAGGTATGTCCAAGAGTGAACCAATGGTAGCCATAACATCTGATGCTTTGTTCTAAATGTAAGGTATCTGATGAAAAAGAATGCTATGAAAATCTTTCCTGAAGCTATATGTCATATACTTGTATGGGGCAAGATTTTCATCTTTGGTGTCATAGTCATCATTAACCTATCGGATTACCAACTGAGAATCTCCATAAACATGTAAGTGCTTGATCTTCCACTTGATTGCCATTTGTAATCCTATTAAAAGAGTCTCTTATTCTACTATATTGTTGGTGCATGGAAAAGCAATTCTAAATGACTTAGGAATAGTGTCACCTTGTGGTGTGATAAACAATATGCCATCCCCTAAGCCATGATTTGTATGGGACCCATTAGAGTATAACTTCCATGTTGCTCCAATGTCTAGAGTGAAGATAGATTCATCAGGAAAATTTGAGACTAGAGGATGATCTACCTAGGTTGGTGGGTTTTCCAGTTGGTCAACAATAACTTGTCCTTTTATAACCTTTCTTTCGACATATTGGATATCATATTCACTGAGTATCATGACCCATTTATCCAAGCGTCTAGTTAATGTTGCTTTACTAAGGAGATACTTCAATGGATCTATCTTTGTGACCAACATTGTTTGATGGTTTAACATGTAGTGCCTTAGTCATTGGGTAGTGAAAGCTACCGCAAGACAAGCACATTCTATTGGACTATAATTTAGCTCATATCCCACTAGAGTGCGGCTGACATAATACACTTCCCTTTCACGACCCTCATTATTATTCTATGCAAGTAAGGCACCTAGCACTGATGTGGTTGTTGAAATATAGAGAATCAAAGGTCATCCATTAATAGGCAGAATTAGCACTAGTGGTGTAAGTAGGTAATCCTTTATTTTTTGAAAAGCTTCTTGGAACTTATCTATCCATACAAACAGTACCCCTTTTTTGAGTAGATGTTGGAAGAGATGTATTTTTTCTTCCAATTGTGCTATGAATCATTTTAGTCTTCCTTGCAGTGTTTGTAGTTGGCTTATATTGGTTGGTGGAGGCATGTCTATTATAGCTTTCACTTTTGCTAGGTCTACTTTTATGCCTCATCTAGAAACAATGTATCCTAGAAGTTTTCTTGATGATACGCCAAATACACACTTTTTAGGATTGATCCTGACTCTATATTCTACTAGTCTTTTGAAGATCTTATCTAGGACCCGTAAGTGATCAAACCTTGTCAATGATTTAGCTAACAAATCATCCACATAATCTTCCATGAGAGTTCACATGAGATCATGGAAAATAGTGGTCATAGCACATTGATATGTTGTGCCGACATTTTTAATTCCAAAGGGCATGACATTCCAACAATAAGTTCCCCATGGACAAGTGAAGTTGTTTTATGTTGGTCGTCAAGTGCAATTCAGATTTGATTATATCCTGAGAAACCATCCATAAGGGATAACATTTCATATCCTATTGTTAGGTTCACAATTATGTCGATATTTGGTAGAGGGAAGTCATCTTTAGGACATGCTTTGTTTAGATCTCAAATTTTGTGCAGATGTGGATGTCGCCTATGGTTTTTGATATTGGTACAAGATTGGAAACCCATTCTACATAGTCAATTAATTTGATAAATCCAACATCCAATAGTTTCTTTAGCTTAGCTTTGACTAATAAAGAAATTTGCAGGTGCATTTTTCTTAATTTTTGTTTGATTGGTTTTGCACTTGGCTCTAATGGAAAATGATGTAGTATCAAATCAAGATCTAGTCTAGGCATGTCACATATGACCATGTGAATTTGATCTGTCTTTCTGTGAAAAAGTTACAAAATTCAAGTTGCTCTGTCTCTATCAAAGATGCTACAAAATAGATTAAGCGAGGATTATCTTTGGTGCCAATGTTGAACTCCACAAATTTCTCAACCAACATTGGTGAGTTTTATTGAGTAGCGGGGAGAAAGTTCAACTCTCCATCCTTAGGTGCCTTAGAAAGGTTTTCACCCTTGAATGCATCCTTTATTTTTACTTTTTCATTATCCAAAGACGCCTTTCAGTTTTCACCTAGGGATTCATCATTATTATTTTTTTAGATTTTTTTTTTTACTTTTGTGACTGGAGGGGTGAGCAAACTCCCTTAAATAAGTCGTGTTATCCAAGTCTATGGTAAATCCAACTTTATGGTCACCACTAGGCATTCCTTCTTGCAATCCCATGAACTCAGCTAGTACTTCATCATTCTCAAATGTATCCAAAGTAGGAGGTTCTTTTTTATCCCAATTGACAAGTTGTGGATAGACTAGGGGTATGCCATCATTAGAGGTGTCAAAATTATAGGTTGATAGGGTGAAGATAGCTTTGTTGACATGGTCACAAAAAATTCTTATCAAATCCTCCCTCTTCTTCTTCCTAGGAATAGGTTGGTCAGAAGTAGAAGGATTCTAAGGTGGACCAACTTTAAAGGTTTGGTTAACTATTTCATCAAAAGTGGGCTTGCCAAGTTCTCTAAAGGTTTCCTCAAGTTCATAGTCACTGGATGATTTTTCAGAACCCCATTCGTATTCATTGGAGTTGGTGGAATTGTAATAGCATTGGTTAGATGGCTCATTGGATGTCTTGATAGCCTCAGAAGTACTCACTTCCTCTTGTGATGGTGTCAAGGTACTAGAAACGCCAATCTTAATCAATTGAAACCCAAGCCCTATACCTTTCAGTCATTTAGAGACAATGATAGGTTCAGTCATCCCATCCTGATGCAATCCCAACCTGATGTGTCCATCATATCCTTTAATCTACATTATTTTGAAGCCCTTTGCATATTGTTTTGTAGGTATTTGAGCAGGTGGATGAGGTTCTTCATTGTCTTCTTTGTATAGCCACGAGGTCACATCTTCTTTGTTTATAACTTCTTTACTTAGTTCCCCCCATTTTGTGAAGGTTGTTGTGGGAGGGATGTGTATAGTGACTATGGATTGTATCTTATTTTTTGTTGGCTGACCATATGATTTAGGAGAAACCAACTGATTGATATAATATGATGCTTTCACATGATACTCTCCACAACCCTTGTCTTGGATCTCAACTTTAGGAGTGGAAGGTGGTGTTTGGGAAGTGGATGGTTTGGAGAGGGTGGATGGGTCAATATAATGGGATGAAGTGGATGATGAAGCCTCTTGATTGATAGGCACCTATCATTGGGGAATTCCTCATAGATTAGTGCAATATTGGAAAGGATTGGGATCACCAACTATCGTGATCTTGGTTCCATTGTATGGGAATTTAAGGCATTGATGGTAGGTGGACGGGACAACATTCATGTCATGTATCCATGGTCTACCTAGTAGAAGATTATATGGGAGGTCAAGATCCAAGAATTGGAAAGTGGTATCCATAACTGCA
Organism: Sequoia sempervirens; assembly: GCA_007258455.2. Lineage (NCBI taxonomy): Eukaryota > Viridiplantae > Streptophyta > Pinopsida > Cupressales > Cupressaceae > Sequoia > Sequoia sempervirens. The sequence goes on along the minus strand of VDFB02270651.1, from coordinate 284,387,536 downwards.
GGACCAATTTTGATAGGAAGTGTTTGACTCCTTTAGATTTCCTTTCTTCATCATCATATGCTTTAATGACAATGCTCTTGGTAGTGTCTACACACTCTTTCGAGAAGCCTAATTTTTTAACCAATTTCAAGGTGAAAATTTTCAACCGTGCTCCTCCATTTACCAAGAGTCATCTAACTTTTTCTTTATGAATACAAACTTCAAGGTGTAACACGTCATTATGGTCTATGTTACTATTTGAGTAATCTTGTTCAAAAAAAGTTACATGATGCAAACTATTTAGCTAGCCTACCATCTCTTGAAAACAACTGACATCAAGATCGGTGGGGATAGTTGTGTCTTGCAAAGATTTTTCTAGGACAACTATATGCTTGGGTGATATACGTAATAGTTCCAAGATAGAAATTTTCATTGGGGCCTTCCCTAACTGGTCAGGTAAATTGTATTGAGGCTTAGAGGACTATTGTTGTTGTTGTAGCAGAGGACCTTGGATGGTTACCTTAGTTCAACAAGTATTGAAAACACATTTGGGAGGTTTCTTTACGATAATGGTGTTGATATGTTCATTGGTAGCACGAATGTGGTTTATGATGGTACTGTGGTTATAGTCATATTTGACATTAGCATAATTGGCCGAATTATTATTGGTCTTATTTCCCAAACTCAAGGATTTTCCTTTTCCATGGTCATGTAGTCGATTAGAAAAGACTTTGTGATCACTGTTTGAGGATAGTTGTTTCTATCCATTAACTTCAATAGTTATGTTTTCCACGAGACCCTATATAATTTTTTTCAACTATCGACATTGTGATAGTGTGTGCCCCTTAGTTTGGTGGAAATCAAAAAAGGTGTTTTCATCCCACCACAAGGGTTTAAATTGTCTAGGATCATATTGTTTTGGCTCAAGAAGTTGGATGAGATTGTGTTACATCAATTGTTTAAAGACTGAATCAATTGGTTCCCCTAGGGGAGTGTGTTCAAGTTTTGGGAAATTCCTTTGTGTTCTTGGTTGTTGTGTGTTTTGGATAGCATTAGTAGTTTGATCAAAATTTCTTGGTGTTTTTTAAGAGGGGTTATGTCCTCTAAGTGTGACGAGTGGTCCTGTGTGTATAGTTTTAGCATTGACAATGCCATCATTGGTTACATTCTTGTTTTGGGACTAGTACTTGTTCTTGTCATTAGGGGAATTTTGGACATTTGGATTTTTATTTGGAATTTTGATTTCACCTTTATCAATGAGAGCCTTTTCAAGTATGATACACTTTTCCACTAGTTCAACAAAGGAGATGCAACAGTGTACTCTTAGGTCACTTCTCAATTTTGGATTAAGGTTTTCTAGGAATATGGTGGCCTTTTTCTTTTTGGGTATTTCAACTGAACATCAGCTAGCTAGACTTCTCCATCTTTGGAAGAAGTTAATAAAGTTCTCTCCATCTTGTGTAGTATGGCATAATGTGGTTATTGTGATTTCATTGTCAATGTTAAAGGTGACATGTTCAACAAATTTTTTAGCAAGTTCACCCCATGATCTTATGCCATATGGAAGTTGAGAAAACCATTCAAGTGCTATTCCAATAAAGCTTCATGGAAAAAGTCTCATGAGATATGTGGGGTCATATTCCATGTCTATACATATTTTTGAAAATTCCCTTATGTGCTCAAGAGGATTACGATTTCCATTATACTTAGGCAAGTTTGGTATGACATATCCCTGCGGGAAGGGTGGAATGTGTAAACTTTTTTCAAAGGGAAATGGACATAAGTCTTTTGTTGAATAGGTATTTTTGTTAGACATTTTCATGTTGTCCATCTTTTGTTGAAGGGCTTGAATTTGTGTTTTCAAACATCCACTTGTGTCAATGATGTGTTGGGTGTATTGTTGGGGTCTATGTAAGTGTTTTGGGATCCAACATTTTGTGATGGATTTTGGTTTAGTATATGAGTATAGGATGGATTTTTGTTTGGAACTTGAGAGGATGCATTTTTGTTTGATGTTGGTTGATTGGGAATGTGAGTGTTATGCAAAGGATTGGATTGGTTTCCAAATTACATGAAGGGTATATGTCCTATTTGTGAAACCCCCTATTTGTGGTATGGCACTATTAGTGTTGATGTTTGATGTGGTATTTGTTGTGCTTATGTTAACTTTGGGCCTTTTTCTTGCATTATCGGTGCCAAATGGATTTGAAGATGATGTTCCTATGGTGAAGTTGAGGCCTTGTGTCATGTTTTATGTGCCAAAATATGATGTGTATATTGTTGTCGTGTCTTGGGTAGATCCTCCAAATGGTATGGTTGTGTTTACTTGAGGGATAGAGCCACTAGAGACTGTTGTGTTGTTTCCTTGGGTAGATGAGGCTTGCAATGTATGGATATAAAATCTAGGAGGTAATGTAGCACCTTATACTAATAATCTTTCTAAATATCATTGGGGGTCTTGTGACAAGTATTCATCTACAAAAGAGAAAAATTTTGGCTCTTGAGCAACAACCTCTAAGTCTTCAACTAAAATACATCCATTTTGGTCTCTAGTGACAAAATTTTCTAGTAAGGATTTGTGAGGTTTTGATGTCCCTTGTGAAGAGTTTGAAAATGGATTTATAAAGTCTTGTGGGTCAGCCATATTGTCTCTTTGTTTTCTTTTCGACCTGGTTTCAACCATGTAACATTTGCTCAAAAGGGGAAATGCAAATGATATGGAAATATGTCTATGGATGAAAATGATACTAAGTCTATGTTTTTTTATTTTTTTGGATATAAGGAATGAATGCTAATGCAACTATTTTTTTGGTCTTTTTGTAATGAGTCAATAATGTCTAAAGGGTTTGTTGGATGTCTAATGTAAAGTGGCAATGATGCAAAGTGATAATAATGTCTAAGGGGAATGTATAATGCAAAGTGATGAATGATGTCTAAGAGGAATGTCCAATGCAAGGTGGCAAGTAATGATGTCTAGTTTTGATGTGTTATAGAAAATTCTAAGTATGCTATGAGGTATCCTAAATGCAAGGTGTAGGAAAACTCTAAATGGTAATAAACTTTGGGAGAATTGAGAAGAGGTTACTAACCATCCAAAGTTTAGCCAATGCTTCAATTTGAATTTTCAAAGGACCTTTTGTAAGAACAAGTGAAATGACCAAGAGACAAAGTGAGTTCCCAAAATAACCTGGAAAAGACTTGCCAAAATGACAAAGACAACAAATGTGACAAGTGACTTGGTCCAATGACAATTTTCCTTGAAGAAAAGGTTTGTACAAAATATGAAAAGTTGTCCTATTTTGAAATCTACAAAGATAATAATCTGAAAATGATGAGGAACCCTAAAATGCAACTAGAGTTTGCAAATGATATGCCTATTGTTATGACTAAGTGACAACTAAGAGGTGCAATAGTGGAAAGTTTGAGAAAATTTCTCTAGTTTTTGTACAAAGACCACTATAAAAAAGGTAATCAAAAATAGATTTTGAATGTTTGACCTCAGATTGTGACAATGAAATTTGTTTTTCTGGGTGTCAAGAAATTGCGGTTCAAGGCAGTCAATTATGTTTCATGTTTAACAGATGCATTGTTTATCAGTAGTTGCGACTCAAATTTGGTAGATACATTTTTTAAAATTCGGTTGTGTTTCATAGTAGCAATTGCAATTTACAGTGAATAAAGTCTGGTTTTTCTACAATTTTCACAAGGTTGTGAAAATTTGTTTCAATCTAATGTGGTTTTCCAGATTGCAGAGGTGTTATTTGTTCATTAATTTAGAAAACACTTTGGAAAACACTCTTGTCTTGTCTTGGATTGTTTGATACAAATATTTTGAAAAAAACCACGAATCCTAGTAGGAAAGGTGTGTATACTTGGTATAGCTCACCAAAATACCCTAGATTAGCACTAGACACTTTTCCTTCTCGAGAGCAGATAGCTTAGAAGTTTGGTGGCACTGGGTCCCCTCCATGACACTCACTTCTACAGGTGCACCAAATTCAAATTCCTGAGTATTCACTTCCTAGGAATTTTCTATCTCTACTCAAGGGAGTCAATAGTGAGTATCTGTAGGCATGATATTGTACCCAGTGCTATACCAAGCAACGGTCGAATGGTTAGGCTTCTACAAACAAGAGGTGTTTAGTAAGGGCTTTTGGTTTAGGGGTACTATGATAAACTCCCTCAAGAGGCCTCCCAACCTTTAGAACAAGGTATTTTCACATCATATGATACTGGGGGAGAGCTATCATGTACAATGTCCCACCGATTGCAAACTTTCCTCGCAATCAAAAAAATTATAGCTGTTCAGAAGGACTTAGATTTAGCTCGTTATCACTTGGGTATTTCCCTTGGGGTGAGTAATTTTTCCCACCAAGGCAGGCCCTCTAAAGATAATAATGATTTATCTTACACCCAGGATAGCACAAGTGTGCAAGGGGAGAGGATACTTATGTTATTAAATTGAGATCTAATCTAAACACAAGCATGCAAAAGCACCAAACACAACAAAAAATGTTTCTTTTTAGGCACCAAACAAAATGTGTTATAAGCTATACAGACAATCAGTTTCAAATCCAATCCTTTGATGAACATCCTACATCAAATTTTATTAGTAATTTCAAATTTAAGTCTTCAAAAAATGAGAGTTTTAGTTTTGAACCTTGGACAAAGGACTTGCAAAATGAAAAAAAATTACATAATACTCCTCATCTTGCCACACGCTACCAATAGAATATCAATAACCAAAAAACCCTAGCATACTGAATGAGAAATACATAAAACTAAAAAAAAAAATGAAAATTAAAAGCAAACCCTCAATAGGAAGTTGCACGGAAAAATGGCAGATGCAGTTCAGGAGAGAGATTGAATGCATTTCAATAAAATTGATTATGGCTCATAAGATGTTGATTGTGGTTCATGACAATAGAAGCAGCTTAGATTTTTTATGGTTGTGGTGAACGAGAATGGTGAATGCGGCGAAAGACAACTAGTTGCAGTGCACAAACCCTAACCTACAAAACAACCTAAAATCTACCAAAAAAACAAGTGATCTAATGATGCCTATAATATGACCCTAGGACTAGACTAGTAAACCATAAAGCTAAATAACCTAGATTGAATAGTAATAACTTGATATTAAAGAAAATCTAAATGCCCTAATGTAAAGTAGTTGTGTCGCTCTACTAGCAATGTGTCACTCTGGCTTGGTGATTGTGTCAAACCATACCTAAAACCTACCAAAAAAAATAAATTGTATGGTATCTATAGAATATTTTTCCTTGGTATCAAGTTCATAAAATGTAGCGAGGGAAAATTCTAGGTTAGCAATACAAAGCGTAAACAAACTAAACCCTAGCTAATAATGAAGCACAATGGAATATAAAGCATAAACAAATAAAATATCTCACTAAACTCTCATGCATTCCATGAATCACCTTCATTACACTAAATTTTGTTGTAATATAATACTTACCCTCTAATTTTACTTAAGCATGCAAATATGGCCTAAAGACAATAGCAATAGCAAAATATTGAAGATTTTTAAATGACCATGGATGTACGAAGCAAGATGGATAAATATCAAAAGATGTGTAAGATTTCTAAAGCTTCCAAGAATCGTGAAATGACACCGATAGATCCCTTTTATAGGTAAGCCAAATTCGAATGAAATACTAAGATCAAGAGACAATTAATTGGTGGTCAAGATTAAATAGACAAGGCATGAGATAGGGTTAGGGATAAATTAGAAAAGATGAATGGTTGAAATTAAATTAAAGATAATTTAATCAATGATGGAGGTTAATCGAGACATAGATAGATAACGATTGGGTGTGGAAGATAGGAACGACACAGAAAAAGCAGTGAGCTAGAGAAAATGAAATCTTATCTAGATTTAAGTGGCCAATAACTAATTAAATAATAAAGATATTATTTAATTATAGAAGATTTTGATAAGGAGGAATCATTTTGAATTAAATAATGATTTAATTTAAAATTCAAGATATTGGACCAAATTAAATAAATAGAATTTATTTAATTTGGGAGAGAAAAGGCTAACAAATAATTAAATAATTAAAACAATTATTTAATTATAGTGGAAAATGACATATAAATTAAATAAATAAGCATTTATTTAGTTTTAGAAAGAAGATGGACTTAACTAAATAAATGAAATTTACTTAATTAATCGAGGGGGAATAAAGATATGAATTAATTAATTAAATAATTGATTATTTAATTAATAGCGGACATGCAACTTTAGGAAATAATTAAATAATTAAAATTATTTAATTATGAAGAATGACGATGGAAGAATTGTGAAGAAGTTAAGAGTCACAGGCCTAGAACAATTTTTAGTGTCTACAATATCAAAATATTAAGCCTTTCTTTTTATTAGATATGGGTCTATCTTGAGACACATCCCACAATGGATAACTCAAGGCTCTACCCTAAAAGTATTTTTACATGTAGGCTATATTAAAGCATGTGAAATTGAAAGAAAGTGTCACGAATTTGAGGCATCATACCTTGCATGTCAAAAATGTCATGTGAACGTAATGAGTTGCACATGATAGGATAGAGAGTTAAGTGTCTCATGTTTGATGTATACCCATGGTGTTCACCTTTTACATTACATACCTTTTTTCTAGAAGCCAATTCAAGTTTTTCAAAACAATTCTTCAAAGTAGTGCATGGGAATAGCACCATTCCCAGTAGTTACTTACCACATCCAGTCTATGGTTGAGGAATAAGGATTAAGATTTAATTCTCTTTTATAAAGCCACAAGTATCAAGGTGGTACATGACCTTCATATGTCCTACTTGACCCTTCCATAGATACAACTTACATCACTCTTTTGGGGGTGAGGTAAGCCTACATGAAGAAACGTACCTATACTCCTTAGGATGTAATTGACTAATCTTGTTCAAGCTATACCAATGGATCTTATGGAAGAAGGTTCATGAAATATCCCCCTTTCCCATTGAGTCAGTTATTTGCATATTTTTGTATGTTGTATGTATCACTTCCTCTCAAACACATTTCTTCAAACATCAGATCAAAAAATTGAAACTTGCAAACTTGTTGAAAATGGTCAAAAACTGAAAACTATCAAATTTGGGCCGCTACTATGAATTTTACTGTTCTTATCTCAATATATTATTGTAATCATCCTAAAACTTGATTGTTAATATTCATCCAATCACTATTATCATCTCTTCTTACACTAGTCACTAATTTACACAGAGCCTGCTATTGTCAGAAACTACCATGATCATCCTAAAACAAGTTAGTTATTGTCATAATTTCTTCTACACTCATCCTAGAAAATAGTTTCTATTGTCTCAATTCCTATATTTTCATAGAATTTTTCAAATTTTGGTTTCAAAGATTGGCATAAAACCTTACACAGTTGTCAAAAATGTCTGTTACCATAGACTTGCACTATCACATATCCACTTCACATAATCAATCATCACCATCTTACATATCAAGCTTGGTTCACTTATGGTTTGTAGCCATCACCTTTTGGAAAAAAAAATAACTTGCATCACACCTTATCAACCATCTCAGACATCCTTTACATCACCATCACCAATCAAACATCCACCTAGCCTTTGGAAAAGCATTGAAAATAAGATATCAGACCCCCACATCTTGCTAGTGTTTCCATCAATACACCATATCATCTAGTAGTCTTGTCAAAATTTAGTGGACATCATCCTTTCCCTGAGTTCTAGACTATTGGCATCCACCTTTACTTGCAACTTTCAAACCTAGTTCGAGTGAAGAAATCAACATATCTCCCATTACCATCCTTGAGATGTAGAAAGAATCAAATGAATCTTGTTTATCCTTGAGTTCCTAGACTAGTATCATATTACAAACATCCAAAATCCACTCATACTTTCTTTGTAGGGTTGAGAATCCATAAATATAGCATCATTTTTCAAAAATCATCCAAAATATGGTCATCTCATTATCATAGGATTGGGCACAAAAATTTCATCATTCTAAAACATCCAAGAATCCAACATCAAACTTGATCATCAAACAATCCAAACATCCACATCAATCCATATCAATCAACCAAAATCATTTGTCCAAAAGGTTTACAAAATTTTCATTTGTACGTCATTTCACAAACCAAAATTCCAAATCACAATATTATCACAACCTCATAAGTTGCAATCTCCCATTCACCAAGGCCTATTATGCACGTTTATGACAACAACAAGATCACAACATATAAATTAAATGGAAGCTAACAAAAATTAGCTCAAGTGGACCTAGTACCACCAATGTGGAAGCTTCAATTTATCAACCATGGGGTTTTGATCCTAATGTAGCTACAAAATTTTCAACCCTTCAAGCACAACAACCAATGTTTAGAGCTCAACCACAACTCAATCCAAATCCACCACCAAGTGAACAAGATATAAAAATTCAACATCAAGAAATGCTTGCTAGGAATCAAAATCAACCTCCTAGTCTCTAAGATGTGGTCATTGAGGGAAAGGATAGTGACAAAGAAATCAATGATGAATTTTTTTTAGATTACTCTCAAGATCCTAAAAGTCAAAGACTAATAGAAAAAGTACTCGGATTATGTCCTAACACATACTTTTTGAAACTTGCAAAAAATGGTGCTAAGTTATCCATGGACTTTAACATCGATTCTCTTAAAGATCCATCCCTCATCCACATGGATGATTAATCAATTGTTAGAAAATTCCCAAAACAAATGATGGAGCCAAGGATGCCACTTATCTTTTCAAAAAAAAAATCACCTATCAATGATCAACCTTATGAAAAACAGGGGGATAATATGTTATATAGACCTCCATCACAACTAGAACAAGCATTGGTCGCTCAACAAGGTTAAGGGAATCTAATACCATGGAAGATCAAAATATGCCTCCACAATCAAACCCCTTTTCCATACCACTTGCAACACAAAATGTGGCAACTAATACATGGAGATCCAATGTTTCAAGAACTCTATATGACATGTCTTTGAACTCACAATAACCAGATCATAATTTCAAAATGCAAAATATGGGTGACTTATCACCTACACAACAACAATATGTAGCAAATCAACAAGCCAATATCCCCCCACAACAACAACTGCATGCCAACATTCCATCTCAAGCACAACACATGGCATCACCCATTTACACAAAAAAACAACCACCTGCATACCAACAACAAAAAAAAATGTGCCTCAAGACCAAAGTGTGTACCAAGTGAATACAAAAGGCAAACAATAAACAAAATACATGCAACACCAACCAATATAATATGATCCTTCAAACCAACAATATCAATATGGATCTTCATCAAGTCAAAAACCTCAAAATAAAAATTTCATTCCACTACCACAAAATACCCATCCTCAAAATAAAACACCTAATCCCCCATCACAAAACATTAGTACAAAACAAAATACTAGTCTGACACAACAAATATATACACATCAATAAACACCACAAAAAAATGTACCTCCTCAACAAAACATACCTCCACAACAAAGCATACCTCCACAACAAAATATACTTCCACAACGTCAAACCTTCACCCAACAACACCAAGCCCACATATCACAACAACAAAATCCTAATCCACAATACCAAAATCCTAATCCACAACATCAAACGATCAATCTGCAATACACACACCATTCTGCAAGGATCTTCTCCTTCATCATACACACAAACCACACAATATAACTCACAATACATTATGGGAAAATAAGGTTGTGGTGTCTCTAATCCTCAAATGAACACACCTAGTGGTGACTTAACCTTACAAATTCAAAGTCTTAACCAAAGGATATCAGATATCCAACTTGGAAAAACCAAGAAGAGCTATGCACTAGAAGATATATATCCATATCCCTTTGATCATAATATATCAATGATCCCCTTTCCTAAGAACTTCGAAATCCCTAAATTCGATAAATACAAAAGATGAGGGGACCCAATCAAACATGTAAGAGAATTTTTAGTGGCTTGCATGCAAGTTACAAATAATGACTCCTACTTAATAAGACTCTTTCCAAGAAGTCTTGGGGGTGCGGCTATTGAATGGTTCTCTCATTTACCACCTGATATTAAAACATTTGATGAGCTATCATACAAATTCATAAACCACTTCTCTTACAATATCGAACAATACATAATGGTACCCAATATTTATAAAATCAAACAAAACCAAAGTGAGTCCTTCACTTCTTACTTGCAAAGATGGAGGCACAAAGATAGTAAAACTAAATGTCCCATCTAGGAAAAGAAACTATTTGAAATATTTGTCTCTAACCTTCAAAGGAACATTAGATATCAATTAACCATGTTATATCCTAACAATTTTGAAGAAATCATTGAAAAAGGTCTAGTCATTGAAAGATCTCTTGTAGCAAAGGGTACCATAAAACTTTACAACAATAAAAACAAAGACCAAGCATCAAGAACCAACGACAAACCTCAAATTTGGGAAAAGAATAAGAATGTTACAAATGATGGAGTGGTAGATTCCAATTTTTTTTTGAAACATACAATAATCTTACCGAACACCTCCTAACAATCTAGAAAATAATTTCCAAATGAATCAAATGAATTATCCTAGAAACGATGTTTCAAAAAGCTCAATTCAAGTACCCTCTGAATAATCAACAAACAAACCAAAATAAAAAAAATCAAAGAGCGCCACCAAGGAAAATAGTTACAACAAACAAGTATATACCACTGGGGGAACCCATGGAGGTTGTCATGCGTAATTTCATCCAAATGAATCTTATCCAATTACCCGATCAAATAAAATATGAGGATCCAAGCTTTAAACCCCCATGGTATAATGACAATGATCAATGTGAGTTCCATCGAATCAAAGGACATAAAACAAAAAACTACCAAAAGCTAAAGAATATCATCCAAGACTTGATAGACAAGGGAGAGTTTGACATTAAACACTATCCTAGGCCCTCCAAAAACAATGACATGGGTATCTACAAGGATCCAATCCCTAATCACTCAAAAGGAAATGATAAAGGTAAGGGACAAGATTACCAAAAGGTTGCTTACACCTATGAAAATGTTGTATGAGCTATCCATCAAGATGATAACAATATCAATTTAGTAACAAAATTTGGTAAAATCTTTGAGTGTAATGTCACTACATGAAGAGGAAAAGTGACAATCCAAAGAGCCCCACTTCAAGCAAGAGTTTCCATTGAACCTACAAGTGACTACAATATTATTGACCAGTTAAAGAAAACTCCATCCTTAATCTCTATCCTTGAAATTCTCAAGCTATCCCTCACACATAAAGATATTCTAGAGAAGGACCTTCTTGAATCTTCATTACCTAATGATATCAACATAGAACAATTTCAAGCTATGGTTGGTACAATTACTTCTACCCATAACTTGGTATTTTCTAAAAAAGACCTTCCCCAAAGATCATTTCATAGTCAAGCCTTATATCTTGAGGTTTACATACATAAACACAAAATTAAGAGGGTCTTGATAGATGGAAGTGCAAGATTAAATATATGTACCTTGAAATTAGTAAAGTAGTTGGGATATTCTGATGATGTTATTGACAAGAAAAAAGGCCTCACAGTAAGGGCTTATGATGATAATGAAAGAAACTTTGAAGGCATAATTAGACTTCTAGTTCAAGTGGAACCACGTATAGCTGAAACAACTTTTCAGGTATTGGATCTTGAGCTTCCCTATAACCTACTCTTAAGATGCACTTGGATCCATACAATACAAGTAGTCCCTTTAACCTTCCATCAATGCTTAAAGTTTCCTTATAATGATAATCAAGTTACAATATACGCCAATCCTAAACCTTTCCATTACTATAAGAGGTTAGAGGAAAAATACGAGAAACTTTTTCAAATACTCAATAATGGAATATCCTTCCATTCATTCTCCTAAATTGATCCATCATTACTTTCCTCATCCTCAACTCCATCTTCATAATCCAATCCATCCAAATATGACCTTAAGATCTAGGTACTTGACAATGGCTATGGAGATTACCACTTTAATCAATCTTTCTAAATTGGAAAGCTATGTCCATCGCCAAGATCTTATGGGAGACCAAAGGAAATCAAGCACATTAAATATGTCAAAATGGAAGTCAAACCTACCATATTCAACAAGTAGGGAGACATGAAGGAAAAGTGGTATGTGAAGAAGATATCTCTACATGGCTTTGCAAAGAAGAAAAAGAAGAAGAAAAGTAACTACCTCCCATCCCTTTTGATCCTAAAAGCAAAGGCTCTCAACTAGCCAAAGGTATAGGTTTTGCTGGAAAAGGTGGCCTTGGTCTAAATGAATAAGGAATAATAGAGCCTATTATCATGGAGAAGCAAAAGAAGAATCTAGGACTAGGCTATGGTTTGTTATACATTGTGACTCCAAGCACTAAAAATATATTTTATGAGGAAAAGGATCCTTCTACTACGATTGAGACATTTGATGAGTACAATGTTAGTGACGAAGATCTATACATAATAGACCTATTTGACAAAATTGAAACAAACACCATCACTACCCATTCCTTTAAACCTACATCCCAAACAAAGAACTCCAACTCATTTACCCATAGTTAATCGATTGGGATCAACAACACCACACACCTGTTGTGTACATATTCTAGAATGATGAAGCTATAGCTGATTTTTTGGGACTTCACAATGGTATTCCATTTGGGGACCACAAGGTTGTATTTGAACTTGAACTTGAACAAGGAGCATACTTTGGAGGGGATATTGCATCCTCCAATTGCAAAAATGAAATTGAAAATCTAAATATCAAAAGATCCAACGGTGAAAACCACAATGTGGCACTATTGGATCAAGAAAAATGTAAAACAAAGGACACATTTGACAGTGAAAACCTCTCCAAGGAACTTGAAGATGGAGGATTCAATCTAACAATTATAAAGTATCAAGAAAAATTAGCACTTTTGGTCAAAGGTTTTGAACTCATAAATGTTGGAACGATAGATGTACCAAAGATAACATATCATGCAACAACATTAGATCCTAATGAAAGAATCAACTTCTTAGCATTCATAAACGAGTGAAAGATCAACTTTGCCTAGAATTACACAAATATGCCAAGATTGGATCCAACTTTAGTAGTCCATAATCTTATGGTTTTCCTAGGATTAACAAAATTGGTCAAAAAAAAGCTTCATAAGATACACTCGCAGATCATGCTTCTAGTCAAGGTGGAGCTCCAAAAACTACTTGATGTTAGATTCATAAGGCCTATAGATTATCTTGAGTGGGTAGCCAACCTTGTACCAATGTCAAAGTCCATTGGGGGCATATAGATCTGTACAATTTTAGAGATCTCCACAAGGCATGCCCTAAGGATGACTTCCCCTACCTAACATTGAAATTATAGTGGAATTAATAGCTAGTCATGAAATGATATCTCTTATGGATGGTTTCACCAGCTACAACCAGATCAAAATATAACCTAATTATCAACATAAAAAAATTACTTTCCCTTGGGGAAATTTTTGTTGGAATGTCATGCCATTCAAACTAAAGAATGTAGGAGCTACATACCAATTAGTAATGGCCACTATATTCCATGATATGCTTCACATTGCCATGGAGGACTATGTTGATGATATTTTAGCAAAATATATCATGAGGCAAGGACATTTGGATAACTTGGCTAAGATATTTGATAGGATAGAAAAGTACAGCTTGCATCTGAATCAAAAGAAATGTTATTTGGTGTAACATCAAGGAAACTATTGGGCTATATTGTATCTAGAAGAGCTATTGAGGTAGATCCTGATAAAGTCAAAGAAATCCTAACTTGAAGACATTTAAACAACTACATAGCTTGCAAGGAATACTTCATTCAATTCAGAGGTTTATAGCACAATTAACAAATAAATCCATCCTTATACACACTTGCTACATAAAGATGTAACTTTTAAATGGGATGGAAGGTGTGAATAATATTTTCAACTAGTTAAAGACTATTTGGAAAATCCTCCTGTACTGATGTGAAACATATAGGAAAAATTCATGATCTTGTATGTATCAACAACCTCATTAGCTTTAGGAGCTCTATTAGCACAACTTGATAAGAAAAACAAAGAATGATCAGTGTACTACATCAACTGCACCCTAGTTGGTTACGAGCTTAATCACACAACTATTGAAAGGGAATGTTTAGTAGTTTTCTTTGTAGCCAAAAAGCTTAGACATTATATGCTAAACCAAAAAATCCAGCTGATATCCAAAGTGGATCCCCTCAAATATCTCTTGGAAAAAGTAGCTCTCATAGGAAGAATGACAAAGTAGATTATGATACTTAGTGAATTCAACATAGATTATGTTGATATGAAAGCCATCAAAGAGCAAGTGATAGTCAACCAACTAGTTGAAGCACCTATAAAGGATCATTAACCACTAGTATCAGAGTTTCCTAATGAAAACATCCTTGTTATAGCTACACCAACCTATTGGAATCTATACTTTGATGAATCTCTTACCTAGCATGGACTAGGGGCTAGTATCCTATTTATCACACCTCAACGAGATAGTATACCCAAAGAATAATTAATTTCCTTCCCTTGTATGAAAAATATAGCTGAGTATGAAGCACTAATCACAGGGCTAAGAATGGCTATGGAATGGAAGATCAAAGAACTACAAGTCTATGGTGACTCCCAACTAGTTATAAGATAAGTGAATGATGAGTATCAAACCAAAGATGATAAGTTGATGCTATATAAAATAATGGTAGACAGTTTCAAGAAATACTTCTTGGTCATCCTCTTTGAACAGATCCCCAGAATCAATAATAATGTTGTCGACGCTATGGCCACTATTGGTTCAATTATTGATTTATTGCAGAATATTCTTAGGTATGAATTCCTCATTGAACAATTTCTTATACTAGAATTTGATATCCTAGAATCCAAACTCGTGTGTGATGTTTTTGGTCTCAATTTTCTTTGTTATCAATACACATATGCTTACATCTAACATAGAATCATACCACCTCACCTAACAAGCAATCAAAAGAAAACATTTATCTGCCAAACTATATGATTTACCATCCTTACAGATACCCTATACTATTGAAGTATAGATGGTACTTTACTCTAATGTCTCAATGTGGAAGACACATAAACTATAGGCTACAAGAGGTACATTAAGGTGTTTGTGGGTCCCATTCTAGCAAGCCTAACCTAGTTAATAAGTTGCTAAGAATGGGGTACTACTAGCCCTCAATGGAGCATGAAGCTATGCATTACTCAAATAAGTTTCATAAATTCCAACAACATGGTGATCTTTTTCATGATCTTGTGCAAGAGTTACATTCCATCATTACCCCATGACCCTTCTCTCATTGGGGACTTGACCTGATAGGAAAGATATCCCCTACTTCATCCAATGGACATAAATTTATCATAACTACCATGAAGTATTTTGCAATGTGGATAGAAGCTATACCTCTAACTTATATCATAGGAAAAAAAATAGAAAAGTGTATTCTTAACTATTTGATCTATCAATATGGTATCCCTCAAACTATCATAACAAACAATGGAACTCTATTCAAAAACTAAGATGTCTGTGATTTTTTCTTGAGATTATCCATCCAATATTGCTTCTAAACCTTATACTATCCCCAAGGAAATGGTCAGGAAGAAGCATCTAATAAAAAATACTAAAAATCCTAAAGAAGACTATTAATGATATCAGCCTTGACTGTCACCTACGACTAAATCCAGCCTTATGGGCTTATAGAACTAGTATACGTACGCATACGGTTGCAACACATTTTTCCATGGTATATGGATATGAAGCTATATTACCTATAGAGGTCAAGATATTCCTTCCCTAGGAGTATCATTGAAGGATCTTGTTATTAATGAAGAATATTGGGTATCCAGACTCAATGAGCTTGAACTGCTAGATGAAAGATGTTTGAGTACTCTAAACCATCTCTAGGCTTATCAAAATCATCTCAAGCGAAGCTATAATAAGAGAATCAAGAACATAAAATTCCAGGTTGGTGACTTGGTCTTGAAAGAAAATCAAAAGACCTAGCCTAATAAAGATGGGAAAGGTAAATTTGAGTCAAACTAGCTAGGTCCTTATGTCATCATAGTAAGCTATGGTTATGGCACCTATCAATTGGCTACACCAGAAGGATAACCCCTAACGGAACTAATTAATAGTAGCCATCTCAAGAAGTTCTACACCTAATGTATCAGAATATCCCAAGTGGTAGAAACCTTATAAAATGCTTTGTGTTCCCCCTAAAATTCTGCAAAATTTGGCTAGTTTCATGTATCTGGGCTTAGGTTTTCTTTACTCATCATTCCTTAGGGTTTATGAAGTGCTAAAACCCTTTCCAAAAGACATTAAGTCTTCATCCTTTGATAATATTCTAATTCTTCGTTGACCTCTTGTCACCGGTTCCCAGTCATCCAAGTTGTGACTTATGCCATTTAACTCATTCTATTGATTGGCCCCTGAGTCCCAAAAATCTCGTCGTTACCCATTGTCTTATTAGAAAACATTGTCTTTACACTATGCAGGTGACAAGTCATTAAAATATTCTTTGGGTCTAATGTTTCATCCTTAAGTTTTATGTCCTCACTCATCATTTACCTAGTAATGGCCTCTTTTTCGAAACTAAAAAATTAGCATGTGTAGATTTACCATTTCATTTGGACTGTGCAATTGCTGAGAGCACATCCTCACACTCCCCGTGCCCTCGTTTGATTTTTTTTTTCATTAAAATATTATCATGAGTTGGTGAGTGAGTATCACGTATCTTCTGCATGAGCGAGCCCAACATCTTTGAAAATTCAAAAGGTGGTGAGGTGGAGCACATCAATTGTGGTGGTGAAGTGACATAGCTACATTTGGACCATTCCCAACCTCTCAGTTCAAATTATTTTTACTTTTAAATATTATCATGGGGTGACAGGTGGATAACACATGTCCTATTGTTAAAGGGACTCACCAGGATTCAAACAAAGCAAGCACTCCGCTTTGTTGGATCGACGGTTAAAGGTGGATGACATGGGTCAATCTTGACCACTCCCTACAATCTCGTGGGGGGCCCACCTCTGCCTCATGTCTTTCAACAAGGTAGAGTGAGAATTTCACATGGGGTCACCTAAGCAACTGAGGAAACATTAGGAAATAGAAGGAAATTAATGAAATATTTTGTCACAGATTGAAGGTGTTAAAGTTTCAATTACTGAAGGGAATTTTAGAGGCACATGTGGTAATAACAAATGGATCTTTTAATCATGGCCATTGGTGGTGTCAAAGGATTATGTGCACAGGCAGATGAGCTCATGTTAAGACACACATATGTTGAAGGTGGGAGATTTAATCTCAACCATTCCCCATCTTCCCATTGATAAAAGTTGCACATAGGTTAAGATTCATGGGGGAGCGGGGAAGCTAATGCATGGTCTTTTGTTGTAACGACAATGAGATGGTGGAGCCCGCAGATCACTGGGAAGTAGCTCTACATGGCTGGTTTTGGTAGGGTAATGGAAATGGATGCTCAATGTTAGCTTTTTCAAACTAAGTTGACTCAATTTGAACCAGTGGTCGTTCCATTTTGTTTCAAGATCAACGAATAGTATTCAAAGTTGTGGTTGAGGGCAAGTGAGTTGTTCTAGTTTTTGCAAACGAGCCATAATGGCGGATAAGACATCAAGCTACCAAATTAAGAGTTGTAAGGTTTTTAAAACTTGTATTAAAGCATAATTGAGAATTGATAAAAGTATTCCATGCATCCAGGGAGCTTGTGTTGCATTTTTCATGCCAGTTTGATGCCATAGTTAGGGTTTTATGCTCACACCAAGCTAGTAAGTTGGTATATTGTCTTTCCTTTGAAATTAATAAGAACTTGCTCAATTATGCTCTCTTTGTCATCCTGTCACTAGGGTTTCCTTGGTTATACATTTATTTTAAGGTTTGATGTTCATTTCAAACAATTAGTCAGTCATGCATTGCTATTGTTCATGTTAAACCCTTACTTGAGTCGTAGGTTTTATTTTGTGAAATTCAAAACCTTATTTTGCAAAAACCCTTGAGTTATGGATCCTAAAGCAAAATCATTTTCATCAAAAGGGGAGGATTCTAGCTCCAAATTTGCTATTACACCTTTGAGTAAAGACATAATGGACCAGTTGCCACCCTCTACCTATGAAAAAACTAAGGGTCAATTGTTTTTTTGTGGTCCACAAGTAGTAGAGTGCCTGATTGACAAGTATAGTGCTATTAGGGATGTCACATTTCCTTACACTAGATGGGAATTGTTTAGTGGCTAGTTTGGAAATAGAAATTGTGGTGTTCCAGTTGACAACCACTAGAATCTTGACTTAGAAAAATTGACTGTTCCAAATGTCTACCTAGATGTTGATTTGTTGAAAGCAATAGCTACCAATTATGATGTAGTCACAAGGACTGTGAGGACCTTTGACAGAGTTGATATGGTTAAAGTCACTAAGAAGGAGATTGCTCATGTTTTCAATCTCACTTAATGGAGTGAGGACCTGGTTAAGATTAATGAAAAATTTATTAGGGAATAATATGAGAAGACTAAGTATTCATTTAAGGCCCATGTATTTACAAAAT
This sequence comes from Sequoia sempervirens, assembly GCA_007258455.2. Classification (NCBI taxonomy): domain Eukaryota; kingdom Viridiplantae; phylum Streptophyta; class Pinopsida; order Cupressales; family Cupressaceae; genus Sequoia; species Sequoia sempervirens. The sequence continues at coordinate 284,368,892 of VDFB02270651.1, read as the reverse complement.
ACCTAGTAGAGATTTGAGGACAAAGGGTTACATTGGTACCATTTGATAAAGAGCCCTATCCTATTCACTATTTTGTCCCATATTTCCAAAAAACTTTCTACTCCATTTTTCAGATTATTGGTTATGACCCAATCATTGGAATGTCCATGGCATGGATGTATATGGTGGACCACATCCAAGACCCCCATTATTGCACAATATATGATTATGGAGGGTTTCTTGTAGAGAGGATTCATGAGGGTCTGGTAAAGTTGAAGAAGCGTGAATTGGGAGTAAGATTCAACTGGTATTCATTGTTCATGTACATGTTTTTGTTCAAAGGTGCACCTTACTTTGGGAAGAATATGACACTGGAGAGGATAGAGGGTTATTTTGAATTGATTTTCTAGTGTTGGACCACTATCCTAGATAAAGATGATAGAAAATTCGACTATGTGATCATTGAGAATCTATTCTACCCCAAGTTGAGAAGAGCTCTAGCTATGAATGTGCCAAGAATTCCCAAGTCCTTGCAATATCTCTTAAGACACAAGGATAGGAGGCTTGAATTGGGGGTTGATCATAATGAGGGAGATGTTATCCCCTATCCTACATATATTGTTTTGAGAGTATATGGAGCTACTGTCTCATCTCATTTATTGCCTAAATATGTGTGAAAAAGAATTGGGTTTCTTGAAGTAATGTGGTAGTTGGGAAGTGTGGAGAACAAGCATTTGAAGGATTAGGGAAAAGGAACATTCTTCCCTTAATACACATGCTTTTATGATTTTGTGATGATTAAAGGAGGTTGGGATAATATAAATTATATTCTCAAGACTTTTAACATGAGGAGATCAGGGTTAAGGTATTATCATGATCCTAAAGGTTTAAGGAACAAGAGTTCCAAGTTTGAACACATTTTCCAATATCCTAAGGATGTAGTAAGGAATATCTTTGATCTTTTGAAGCAAGAGGATAGAAAATAAAAATGAATTTATTTTGACAAAATGCAAAGGATAGTAAGGGATAAGTACCCGATATTCACTACTCTTGCAAAACTTCCCAGTGCAATGCAACGAATGGAACATATGTTCGAGAACTTTGAGATAGTGGTTGGTCACCTTGAAGGTGAAAGGATAATTTAGGATAAAGGGAAAGCCCCCATGGAAGAGGAATAGGGTGGAGGAGAAATCCTTGTTTTGGAGGAAAGGCCTACATATCAACCTCTTAAGGAATAGAAAACAAGTTTTTCATAAGGAGAAAGAATAAACAAAAGAAAGAAGATGCATTTGTTGCTTCCTCTTAACAAGAGGAGTAAAGAGATCTTTCTCTAGTGCCACAAATGCCACCACCATCTCCCCCAAGGTCAATTAGACTTCAAATTGTTAATGTTGATTCCCCATCAAAACATGCCTCACCCCAAAAGATCCACCACTGAAGAAGCAAAAGGTCAAATCAATAGGTTTGGTGGATTATGATGATGATGAATCTAGTGAAGAAATTTGGGTATCAGAGTAAGAAATGCAATAAGGAATTCCTTATACACCAGCAATGATTGTGCCACAATAGTTGGGTATGAGGTTGAGCAAGGTTGATCTCACTGGGATTAATAACACTGATGATTTTAGGGTGGAAGCATGCACAAGGTTCATGGATGATGATTCAATTGTAAGATCTCAATATTTCATGGAATTTTCCTACAAGGCCAAGAAAGATGAATATGTTAACAATGTGGGTAAGAAAAGAAGCCTTCATCTAGAGTTTCCTGATGCAACTATTCAAGCATAGGTCTTAAAAGAAATAAGAGCTAAATTTCATGGAATGAATAGAGTTGAAGGCAGAGAGCTAGTAAGAAATAACCATGTTCTATTGCTGCTAGAATGGGATCTACCTTCTGTCATTTCTTTTGATATGATAAAAAGATGTGATAGACCTCTCTATAATTCAGATGAGGAAGCTACAATTGCACTACAAGGATCTTCATTCAGTGAGAAGTGGGATACACTGGCTATATGGGCCCTAACTTCTAGCACAAGAAATCTTGACATTGTAGAACTTGCACCAGACTATAGGGGAGGATTGATAATAAAGAGAGTGTCAGATACATTAGCTGTTGAGGAACCAACAATGTCAATAAATGTTGCTTAGTTTGCAAGAGCTACAGTGGAGTCGGTAACTATAGAAAAGGAGAAATTTAGAAAGAAATACAATGATTTATTGGCAAGAAGTGGTGACTCCCAAACCTAGGAAAAAAGTGAAGACAAAAAATATTATGCAAAAGAATTTAGATGGAGGAAGAACACTCCATATAGCTACTTTGGTAATGGATAAAAGAAAACATGAAATAACATCTAGGGAGTATAGGGTGACAAGTATCAATGTTGGACATTCATCCTGGGAACAAGAATTAGTAGAAATGAAGATTAACTTGGAAACATTTATTGCCAAGGTGTGAAAAAAAGTAAACTAAATAAAAGAGAGTTGAAAGAATGGATTTTCAACCTAGAGAATTTTATAAAATCATTAGCCCAATCTATTTAGGAAAAGACTGAATTGCCTTAGAATCTAGTACTCATGTCACAGGAGCAAGTGGATGCTATCACAACACTTTTCCACAAAATGAATGTATTTGAATAATGGATCGAGTATTGGGTAAGGCAAGGGGAAGAGCTAACCATAGATGCAATTGGGAAGTACAAAGAGGCATACAGTTGGTTTGAAAAGTCCAAAATATTGGAAGGAGAATGCAGATTTTTCCAGGAGAAAATTGATGCCGAGAGGTGAAGCTTAGAAGCTCTCATTCAAATAGATGTCCAAGAATTGATAAGAGAGAAGGTAATCTCAGAACAAGAAGTTTTGATATCTAAAATTTGGAAGAAATAACTAAGTTGGGAAGGTGACACTTTGGTACAATGTGTAGAAGGATTTGAGAATGTCACCGAGAGATGCAATAAATTGATTGACAAAGATCAAGATTTCATTGAAATGCTAGCACGACAAGATTGTGATCCCCGGACACTAGGATAGGAGAGTAAGGAAGTAAAAAATTTTAAGGAATGGATTTAGAGAGTAAACAAAGACCCTGTTTAGTCACTAAATTGGGAAGTCATTGATGAAATTATACATTGCAAAAATACTATGGTTGAGTATGAAATAGAGAAAATGTAGAAGAATGTAAATATCCTTCAGATATCAAAAGACTATACCAAGCTCAAGTACAACTGGAAGGTAATTCAAGGAATTTCAAAAGAATGTATGCATTAGGTATTAACTTCCTTATGAGAGTATCAATTGAAGAAAGGTGAAGAAGGGTTCCTAGACCCAAAACTTGAGACAAGGCAATGAATCACCAAATATTAGATACCAAAAGTGTTGCAAGGATATATTGTTGAAGTTAATTTTGCAAGTTGTTCCCGATCTCGGTGAAGGTTTCCTCTCTGGTATTCCAAGGGATACTAGAGGCCTTTTTTGTGTGGAGTGTTGCATACCAGAGCTTGGAGTTGAATACTATTTTTGCTGAAGAAGTCAAATCTTTGACTTTGTCTAGAAGATTCCAATGACAACTGGCATCTTCCATGTGCTATTTTTTGATTTGTTGTTGATGATTCTCTTTAAGATTTAAGTCTAAAACTTTTGGGCCTTGTTCCTATAAAAGTTCGTTTGATGCTTTACTTTTATTTTTTAGTTCAAGATTTGTGGATGTCAGAAGAGCCAAAACTTCTTTAAGTTTTATTCTTTTTTCTTTTTTTCTAAATCATTCTTGATTAAAAACTTGCATGCACATAGAACTTGATCAATATCAAAGCTAATTTGAAAGCTACCAATCTCATGAATCTTGTGTAGTAGGTTTTTTCATTCACCCAAACAAGACTATATGTTGTTCCATTTAAGGGTGCATACAAAACCTACTCGATGTCCAAACTAAACCCCCTTCTTTAAAAGCTCACATCATTCTATGACTAGTTGTGAAGCAATCCGGTGATGTATAGAGTGGTTTTCTTTGATTTGATTAAATCCTGGGGCATGTGTAGAGAATAATCCGGATCAATTTTACTTTTCAAGTATTTTTTATGCTTTATTTTAGATTATATGTTTAAATTTCAAAAAATATTTCAAAAAAGAGATGAATGAATGGAAATATTATTTCAAATCTTTCATTTCCATGAAATTGTTGAATGCTTAAAGATAAATCTACTTAAGTGATAGCAAATTTGTTTGATATTCATGAAATATTATTGCAAATCTATTGATTTCATGAAGTTGTGTAATGATTAGAATGAAAATCTTCCATTTGATGCTTATGATTCCTTTAAGAACTGGAAATAACCATATATCCCTTAAGATTAATAGCAATATCAAATCATACCTTGAAGTGAACCTAGTATGGTTAATAACTGACTACCGGAGCCTTAGGATTAAGCTAATTCAACCTTCCCCTTTTCTCAAACTTTTAGGTTTCCTCGGTTTAGTCTTTCAAGTAAAGATAGGTTCTTCACAATTTTCCTATGAGGATTTTATCTACATTGTTGTTGAGACTAACATCTTGATCAACAATCCTGAAGGGTATAAATCTTGAAAAAATAATAAATAATAAATCCAAAAAAAATAAAAAAGGGATCAAAAGAAGAAAAATCATCCTCTAGTGAAAACCACTTCGGTGGTGCTTTAGGCAAGTACCTTGGTGAAAACCTAGAAAATAGGAACCTTGTGTAAATAAGCACCATCTCCCATCCACCATTGGATCTTTGGGCTTATCATGCATTTGTTGTCCATCGCATTCATCATTCATCCTATTAACTGTGTTTATTCCTCCATTCATTTGCGTTTGCATCATAGTTGGATATTGAGTAAGTACCATGTTACCCTTTTGTACTATTTAGAACATTCCTATTTTCAATTTGTCCTACCTATATTGAGGTAGTCTAGCACATCACATTGGGGGAATCTTCCTATGCTTTCATTGGATTGGGTTCTTGTATATTCCCTTAAGGTTATTTTCAAAAATCCCAAAACATTTGCAAAATCTTCAAAAAATCCAAAACATCACAACAATCCAAAAAATTGTAAAGTCAAAATCTCAAAAAACATCAAAAAAACTTGTAAATTCAAAATCTCAAAAACATCCAAAAAACTTGTAAAGACAAAATATCAAAAACACCCATATCAAGTTCAAAATTCCAAAAACATTCAAAACACATTAAAACCCCTAAATAGGTCTAAAACATCAAAAAAAAGGTCAAAAACACTTGTCAAACTACGTTGTCTTTATGTTTACATAGGCAAGGCCATCATTGATGAGCCTCCAAGGCATTAGGTTAGTCCTTTAGGAGTCCATCATAATAAATTGGCAATTCATCATCTATGCACTTACGTAGGCAAGTCCATCATTGATGAGCCCCTGAGGTGATAGGTCAGTTTCCCATTAGGTCTTAGTATAATCTTTGAAAATATAAAATATTTAGAAAATATTGAAAACCCAAAAAAATCACAAAACCCTCAAAAATCTCTAAACAACATCAAATATCTTTGAGAAAACCCCAAAAAGCATTAGATAACTTGAAAACTTAAACATTCACATAATATCATAAACCAAAAATAACATCAAAATATTTCAAAAACATCAAAAATATTGAAATATTCCAAAAATTTCAAAACCACCCATCCCATTTCGCTTTCACCCACAATAAACTTTCATCCATAATAAACCGATCGTCATTTTCAACCTTTGGTAATGCAAGCAGATATAAGTGTGACAATCAATGAAGTATAAACTTGAAAGTGTAAAAATATTAAGTCTCAATAGTGAATAAACATGTTGGTTAACATTTGTATCAATGGCCTATCAAACAATTACTTTTAGCTAAACATCAGATAATATGTCCTAGGATACATCTTTCCTACAATGGAAATCACCTTAGTTACATTACTTTGGCAAGAGATATGAATAATATTGACTATTTGTTCATTTTGATATTTTCTTATGATTTATCTTATTGGTCTGTTCTAATGACCTCTCGGTGATGTCTATCAAAATGATATAGAGAGAAAGGAATGGGGCATTGATCATTTCTTTCATTTGTTGTGCTTGTTGGATATTCTGGTAATATGACCTTGGCAAGTACTTTCCTTGTGTGTGTAGGGTAGTATCAAGTAAAACAATAGCTAGGACATATCAGGTTCTTCATACCTTTTGTGTATTAGTCTCATTACTTCAGTGGCTTATTCTTTCACATGGTCAAATGAGGTTTTTTTATGTCAAGTATGAACAAGAATACTCCTATCTATTTGCAAAGTCAAAGTTCATCACATTAGATACAACACCATCCTAGTTTTCAATACCTTACTACATTGTGTCTATTTTCCATATCAAAAATAAGGAATGATATGATAAATTTATCCTAATCCAAGAAGCAAGTAGTATCATCTACTCTATCTCATCACATATATAATAAAGTCTTGAATAATCATAGGCATGTTGGACTTCTAAATCAATCTCAAGCACAATGGTTAATCAACATTCATCTTATTCTTCTATCTTCTTCCCATGCTAACATGTCCAACCTAGTATCATGATAATAATAAAAAAAATCATCATAAATGCATCCATCCTACATCCACAAACCATCAACATGCATCCTACATCATCATTACATATCAAATGAGAAAAGATAATTACAACTAAAATGAACAATCAAATCAATCAATTAGAATAATTAACTCATATTCCCAATGAAATATTTGAAATGCTATCTAGGAATCCATTAAACATGAAACTGAAAGAACATCATTAGTATAAATGCCGCATCAAATCATCTCATCTCATATATATCAAAATAGTGATTGTCATGATACAAACCAAAATTAATGTGTGATATACATCAAAATATATACATGCAGATATCAAAACTAGCCGATGAATGAATATACATCACTAATCAGGTTGTACATCAAAATGTTTCTATATACATAGAGCTATCCTTTTCTCTATCAATCATCCTGGTGGGAGGGTGGATGATGTCCTCCACCTGAAGGTCCTCCTACTAAGGGCCCACTTGCTAAACCACTAGGTACAACCCCACTTCTATGTGACAAATCTAGATACCACCATTGTCATGGCACATCTTTGTGGTACAAGGTTTGATAATATGAAGCCTCTACTATAGCTCACCCATAAAGCATAGTTGGCACCTATCCCTATCCCTACACCTAGGCATGTATCTGTGTAGTAGCCTCAAGTTTTTTTCTCCATGTGATCTCTTATGCTAGTTGTACTATCAACTATTGGCTTTGTTGGCACTCTTGATCGTGATCCTACCTATGTATGTCTCACTCAATGCATGTGGTATCTCTCTCACATGTGGTTGTATCTCTCTCATGTCTCATAGAGTCACACTCATGTATGGCCTAGTCCCTCTCAGTCGTGAGCACCTGTATGTGTTGATATCTAGGATTAGGACCCTACTTCCATGGTGGTGGTGAAGGAGGTGGTCCTACCTACTATAATGGTTGCACCAATGGAGGTTGATGTGGGATCCCATCATGCTACCCATTGTGTTGCTTCTTCCTTGTCCTCTCCCTCTTTCTACACCATCACCCCTACTAGATCTATCAATATGATAGGGGAATTCTGAGCGAACCATGCATCATAGGCTGGTGTAGTACCTAGATCATTAGGTCCCCTGGCATAGACCCATGGAAAATGCCGAATATGTGCAAATTCTTGAATGGCTACCTAAGGATCCATGATGTCTCTCCAATCTATCTCCCTGGTAGTATGGGCATATATAGCTCTATAGGCGAGAGGTAAGACATCGTGTTGGTCACCAAACTATCTAGAAACCCTATTTAGAAGGTATCTATCAATGATATGGTGATGGAAGCCATAATCCATTGTGTTTTTTTAGCATAGAAAAGCTCCTATTGATCATCAACCCATGGATGGGCCTAGCGCTAGGGTCTCCACCTAAATGATGTCATATCATCTATCCCCATCTCTAGTAAGTTATCCTAGTAACACTAGTGTGGTGAAGTATGGTCATAGCTCAATACTTATAAACCACTAGCTACTCCTCATCTATGTCTGCCAATGTGATGACTGGTCTAAGCATGAAAATGTCCTCCCATGCCTAGATGTGTAGTAAAGTCACTCTAGTCAATAATCTGTATCCTTGCATATACACCACCTAGTGCATCTCATGGTACAAAAAAGCTAGTGTCACTGGGCCCCATGCATATGTGATCATGTCATCAACCATCTCCTCTAGCACCAAACCCCAGCCAACATTGAAGCCTCAGCTATGCCTGTGCAGAACCAAGACTCCCATGATCAACCCTACTATAACTAAGATCAAGTCACTGACATGGCATCGGTATTGGTGTATGTCGATCTGCCAGCTCTCCACCCATAGATAATTAGCATCCAATACTCAGAACATGGCCTCTAGGCCAAAATTTCTGTCATGGATAACCCTCGTACTATGAATTAGAACTCAAAGGATGCACCAAAAATCCTCAAGATTGATGGTTGCCTCCCTTGTCGGAATATGGAAAGAGGTCTCTAAATGCCATCGCTCAACCAACACAGTCATCATAGCAAGGTGGGTCTAAATTTCTAGCATATGCGTAATGAATCCTAAACTAATATCCCCTAGAAAGAAGTTTTGATTATCCCCGAAATGGATCAACCATGAAAAAATGCTAGGTATCCTCTCCCATGACTACAGAGAATGAAGGTCTCCTACACGCATCACATGCACAACATCAAATTTGCTAAAAATTAAAAAAAAAGTTTAACATCCTAAAGAAACAAGTGTGCCACTTTACACAAGTTCATTGCACTATCAATCTTGTAAATGCATGACAATTTTACAAGTGTGTTGCTAAAAGGAAAGTGCATTAATGTACACATGTGCACTGGACTAGTCTACTTTTACAAGTGTTCCACTCAAATTTAAGTGTGTTGATCTAAATATATGCGTCACACTAGTACATTTTGCAAGTGCGCAGCTAAAAAAATATGTGTGGAACTTTTACAAGTGAGCTTAGGGTTAACATCTGCATCACGTTGCACTTTTTCTAGTTCGTCATTCTCGTAAAAAATTAACTACATGGGGATTTTACAAGTGCATCATTTTAAACACAAGTGTGTCACCAACAGTAACAAGTGCACTGTCGAAATCATAGTGAGCTTGTTGAGAATTTTCAAATACCTATATATAAATATGTGCAAGAAAAAAAATTTAGGGTATGTGCTTGTGGTCCTACATTAGTTGGGTGTTGGAACTCATGGACTCAATCTACGAGGTGTAGTGGGAACACACAGAAAACCATTGCATCAGGAGCTCTAAACGGTTTCTCTCAAATTATCTCAAATTTTCAAAATCAAAGTGTGCAAATGACTTGGAAAATGACCCCTGGCACCTATTTTTGCATGAAAATTAGGGTTTTTGACCTAATAGCATGATACAAACCTAGGGTTTTGTCCTTTTCTCTCAGTTTTTGAGCTTGGCAACCTATTTAAAGCATTTTTTCAATGCCCTAGAGTTTATTTTCATGTCCTATTTGCAGTTGAACTAATTTTATATCCTTGTCACAATCTTGACCTAAAAATCAAAATTTTCACTCAATCTCTTGAGGGGGTAGTATACCAGCATTTATTCCTTCCACTGGGGCATAGTGGGGCATCTAGAAAAATCATAATTTTTTAAAATTTTTGATCTAAGAAGCAATGTTGATCTAAGAAGCATTAGTTATTTGAATCAATGTAATACATACCTCACTTCAAAGAGGGGAAAAATGTAGACACTTAAAATTTTCTTGATTAATATCACGCTTTTAATTCAATCTACTAACATTATTTTTGTCCTGATTCAGCCCTTTCTGACTACTTAATTTAATAATATTGATGTAATGTCATAAAATTGCACCCCTTGAAATTTCACATACATTTTTGTATCCACTTTAGTGTCCACTCCCTTATTATTTGTGCAGGCTCATTTTAGCCCTTGCATCATCCTTTTTCCCCTCTCAAGATGCTCAACACCCCTTTTTAGCAACTATCCCCATGTGTTAGCTTTACATCGAACCTTGCACTTTTCCCATTCTTGTCATTTTGAAGCATGATGTGTCTGGACACTAATGTGTCATGCAAATGTTTGTGCGTTGCACTAACTTCCTGCAACAATTCAACATTCAAACAACAGTTTTCATGCATGTTTTCCACTTGTCACTTACCTCTATCAGTAGTAACAACTCGGGTCACCTTGTAACCACCCAGGAAGCTTCTTTTTTCCTCTTCTCTCCCTTTAAATGCCATCTTTTCAATTTATTTGCACTTCTAGCTTCATTCTAGCTTCTTTCCAGCCTTGGCTTCACCATTTCTCTGTTATTATTTTGCTTGCATAGCTCCATACAACTTGCTACAATAGAATTTTCAAGCTCTTAAAACATTTCTTGCCAATCCCTTGGCTCTCATAGCTATCACTTTCCCTCTCTGGCTTGCTTAAGCCTTGCAGCTAATATCTCCTTCACTTCATGCTTTTGAGCATCTTGGTATTCCATATCCCCTATTTATTACATCCTCACTTCATGATACAGGTTTTCCTCCTCGAGTGGGGATTGCTTTTATCACATCTCATTTGCTTACTTCTCTCACTCTCTATCTTTTTGGCTATATGTGGAGGTTGGAACACCAAAACAGGGGTTTGATTGATGCAAACCCCTATACAATCCCAATAATTTCTCTAAATCTTATGCATGCAGGTATTGAAAACATTCATATGTTGGAGGCTTCATCACTTCTATGGTTGTAATCATTTCCTTTTTATCTCTTATTCTCTTTATCATCTATTTCACTTTATTTCAATTCTATTACATTTTTTACTTTATCACATTCTGTGAGTCCCTAGCAATTAGATTGTTAGTAGTCATTTAGCTATTTTTTGTGATAAACTCACTTTCTAGTCCATACAAATTCTAGTGCACCAGAGAGACGCTAGTGCACTGCGTTGTCGTCCTAGACCTGCGTTGTTGTCCTTTGGCTGAAATCTTGTTAGTTTTTCCAAAGAATCTTTGTGACCTGCTCTTTAATTCTAGAACTCTCATATTTTTCCTTGAGGTATTTTAGGGTAGTTCAACCCATGAGGCTCTCTGAATGAAGAGAACTCGTGAGTAGTGAATCCCCCTTCTCTACACTTGATCGTTTAATTAAATTCATCCTTTTATTTTATTAATTGAATAATCAACATTATTAGGTTAATTCACCTCTTTCACGCTAATTTTCATCTTATTTGATTAAATAATGTGAATTATTTAATTAAATCCCCTTAATTCTTCTCATTTGGTTAAATAATCTTAATTGTTTAATTAAATGCCATTAATTCCCCTTTTTAATTAAATTAGATAATTTTTTAATTAAAATCTTAAATTCCTCCACCTTACATAATTAAATAATGTTTTATTATTTAATTTGACTAATTTCCCACTCCTCAAAGGAATATTCTTATGGAATATTCCTCCATTTCAAATTTGACCATTTCCCTCCAACATGGAAATATCTTGCACATTTGTGTTTATTGAAACCAATTGCAACTATTGATTAATTTTATCAATCTATGTGATCTTTCAATCTCATCCATGGATTTGATCCTTGATCTATGTCATTTCAACTCTTCCATTTATATCCCTTGATTAACCAAATTGATCCTAGCCATTGATTCACCTCAAAATCCTATAAACAACCTCAATTTTATGAGTAATTGATCTGATGGAGCTTCCAAAATTTGCTAATTTTTAAGCAGCCCATAGACCCTGTTGGAACACAAAACCCTTGTCCCCATATGTGAGTAGGGTTTTTCCTTTGAAAGCATTCAAATCTTCTAATATTGCATTGACCTGCCCTACCAGTTTTTGGTTCTTTGAGTTATCACCTGAGCCATTGTATGTGTTTGCCTATCGGCCCCTTTGGTTAAGAGCGTCGGTCACCCAATCGGCCCATGGACCTTAGCTATTTCCTAAAGTCAAGTTTTAATTTTCCCCAATGATCTTAGCTTAAGTCATCAGCCTATGAGGATCATGTCACCGTTGACCTAACAAAGGCCCTTTATTAAATGCTAACTTGGCCATGTGTGTAGGTTTTGAGATTCGAGGTTGTGGGAAGAGATCCTGACCGTACCCCACTAGCTTGTAGGTGATAAATTCCAGTCAGTTATGTAGTGCGAGAAAAGCGAAATGAAGACATGTGTCTTCATACGAATGTGGGGCCTAGTCTCCACTATCAAGCTCATGGACCGTGGTTTTAAACTGATGGTCAAGATCAAATGTCAGGGATAATCTCCACCATTCCCCACTAGCTCACGAGGAGAAAGTGAACACTCATTAAAAGCCATGAGATCAGCAAGATCTTGAAACATGGATCAATCCACTCAGTTTGTGAGACGGATGGAGCTCGCTGATGGAGAAGTTTCCATCTAAGGTGGGTTAACACCATTGGCCAAGGATAAATCAGCAAAGCACCACTGGATTTCAAACCTTTTCAGCCTAAAGGGAGCCATATGATCTGCCATCTTGTCGTGATATCAATGGTTGATATTCAAATTTGATAAAACAACACATGATAGTTGTTTCATTCTGCAACCAATGGGAATTAATGATATACTCTTTGCAGGTGTGATCAAATTGATCTTTGTGCGTGTGGAGACTTAATTGTTGGCAATCATGAAATGCAATTTGTAGATTTACATGCACTTGGGAATTAAATGGTGACAATACACATGCCGACGAATTTCCCATTTTGTGCGTGTGTTTTTCATTAAGCATTCATGATTGTTATCATCACATTTCTCAATAAATAGAAGTGGCGAGTAGCTATTTTAACCATAGCAATTAATTGTTAAGTATTCAAGTTTGTGCAAAGAGATGAAATTCAAGTGTATACTTTCTTGTAGTAGAATAAGCAAGCCTGGTGTTTCGTCGGCTCTGGTACAAAGGTCCCATGATGAGGACCTACAACAAAAGCAATGCACCCATGAGGATGTCCGAGGAAAGGGTTTTGTGCCTGTTGCTACCAGATGTAGCTATCATTTGAGAGGCCAGGCTGAGAGCTTAGAGGCGGTGGAAACAAAAGAAGAGACTACTGGGCCTTTTAGTAGAGTTCAGTGCAAGCTCCGGTATGGTCGTGGCTCCTTCGGACAACAGAATTCACCCATCAACATCATAGAGAGTTCATTAGAGACCAAGATAGAGATAGACTCCAGCTACCATCAATACCTCGAGACCCTGGGTTGAGCTCCATCTCCTAGAGTTGAGGTGTTGTCTATTCAGCCTCTAGCAGTCAGGACTCTGAGTGGGCATGATGGGGCCATGCCAAAGCGAGAAAAGGATGAGGAAGGGGTTGAAGTTTCATCCCCAACCCTTACCACAACATGAAGTGGGTGTGTGTATCATGGTGTGTGTATTGCTGGTAAAAGGGCTTCTAGTTAGTGAAAAGGTGGTGGTGAATAAGATTTTTGTGTTGATAAATGATTTCAGTGGTGGTTGTTTTCTCTCTCCGCATGCATGGAAGCTTTTTGGGGTGTTATATGTTGATTGTGTGCCCTCATGGTGGTATAGGCATTGGTCTTGCTGCTTACATGGCAGTCGAGGAAAATTTTGGTGGTACTTTGCTTCTTCCTCGTGGCAACTGTGGCAATTTTGGCTTTCCCTGTTTCAATAGAATTATCATGTGGGGAATTTTGAAATGCAGCTGAAATGCAATATGAAATAATTTTTTTGTAATGTAACTACATTTTGAGCCTGAATCTTGTTGGCTCCCTTATTCTATAAAAGGGAATTCAGGGCTCATTTACAGGGGGTTCTAACATTTTTGAGTCTTCGGGTCTAATATGTAAAAGGGGTAGAAAATAATAGAATACCAAAAAATAGGATAGTAGAATTGTCTCGGGCTCTGAATTTGGCATATGAAAATCTTAAATGGTTTTGTAGAAATTACCGATATCAAAAGTAAATTCCATACATAGTTTATCTACTCTTCTCTATAGACCATTCCACAAGTTTTGAATATAATATCAAGTATATTTGGTTCATCTTCAAATGTTTCATTTGAATGTATGTCTTCATTTCTTCTTTGGTTCAATGAATCAATTAAATGTTTAAGTGAGCTCATGAACTTGTGATGATTTACCAAGAATTTGGTAAGAAGTGATGAATTATATGTAGAGAGTTTCCATAATGCAATTTCTTGTGGAAATAGTCCATAATAATCAGGTTTAAAGAATTTTTACATGACATGTTGTAATATGTACAACTCCATTTCCCAATCGATGAAGACACTAGTTTGTTTGTCTTGGTATTGTTCTTTTGAATGATATATCAAACTATTGATTCGGGGTTAGAATACAAATCTTTTAAAATTATCTACAATGAAGCATGTATATGTGAGATATTTTCCATGTTCCTGGTAAATGGATGGATATTTTCTTAAAGATTATCCAACCTTTGAGTGAATTGTGTTGTTTACCCCTTATAGGAACCGATCTATGATTTGCTATGTCATTTATTGAAATAGTAAAATAAAATGCTAAAAGGAACACCCTCCTAGGTCCCATAGAGCCTGAAGAGTAGAATATTTCAGTCTTTGACTGAATCTTGTTTGTTGGCCATTCGCTTTAAGGGTCTTAAATATAAGAGTTGGCTACTCTTTAGAGATTCCTTAGGTGTACTAGGAAAACACCAACATAATGGTGACTGTTGGGGAGATTCTCATTCTCCAAATGCAGATACAGAATGTAGAGTCAAAGGGTGAAGCGAACCTAAACATCTTGATTGGATAACAACAAATTCTAGAACCTGGAAAATATTTTGAGTATAGCAAAGACTGAAGGATTTGAACGTGACTCTGATGTGGAAGATAGCCTAGAATGTGTACTACTTACAAAGAAACTTCATCGTACTTGAAGTTCATTCCTCTGGAAGGAGGTGGTGACTCTGATTCAAAGAACCTATCAAAGAATACATTAATTGATCGGATATGCAACTTACAAGGAAAAGGATAGTCACATGCTAAAAATTACCAGGTATTTTCATATAATTTCAAGAAATAGGAGCGTATTATTAGTAAATCAAGATAAATTTCCCATGCTAGAGATGTAAATGATTCCCTAATGAGTGAATTATCACTAGATGAGAGAATGGTAGTAATATTTTAGCATGCTTTTATGTACAAGTTGAATTTCTACATAATGATGAAAGGAGCATGTCAAATTGTTAGATCTTAGCTAGCATTTGTAAGCAGCACATATGCTAGAAGCTTAGGATCATATATTGTGAAAGGAATTGGGATAATATTGTATGTTTTCCTAGAGTATTATAAATTCCTTTTCAAGAACTAAGGATAGGTTATCAATTCACCTCATCTAGCACAAATGTGGAAAAGGACATGCAAGATGAATAGTCATTGTCTCACCACATCAATTTCAGTACTGATAGGTACAAGGCAATTAGCTTTGACAATATCTATGGTTACCAAAATATGGTACCACCCAAAGTCAGGGACAAAATACCAAGATTCAATGGTGACAAGTTAGAGTCAGCAAGTAAGCATGTGCAAGAATTTGCTGATGTGATGGATGATTATGAGATAGATTGTGAAGATGTGGTTATGAAGCTATTTGTCCAATCTTTGAAAGGAGATGCAAGAGACTAGTTCTCTTTTCTGTCTACTTCTTTTGTACATTGTTGGAATGAACTTAAAGCAACTTTCATGGACCAGTTTGGTGAAAGGATAAACCCAAGTGTTGCAAGAAAAAATTTCATGGAGATTTCTAGAGATAAGGGGGAATTGGTCCTTGCTTTCAACCTTAGATTTTCCAAGGTCATAAGGGAAATCCCTGAGCACATAAAACCAAATGATGTAGAGTGTTTGGTTGTATATTTAGGAGCATTTGATAGTAATATGAGCTTCTTGTTAAGAGATAAAGAGCCCACCACCTTACAACAAGCCTACCAAGAGTCTATGAACATTGAGAATAATTTGAAATACTCAATCATGAGAGGACCTGCGACTACTTGCAGTAGTTCTAATAGTATTCAAGCTATCAAGCCAAGCCAATTAGGAAGTAAAAATGTTTTTCAAGAAAAGGATCCCATTGATGTTGCATCTACATTACTCCCACTAGATGCAAAACATGAGCAAGCATCAACCTCATACTAGCCAAGGATGGGGAAGGCTAACTTGATTTTCTCTATTATAAAGTTGTATGAAATGAAGAGACATGTGAATGAGTCACCATATGACTTGTTTTCTAGATTCTTGGATGTTTTGATGGAGATACCCAAGAGTTTTAGGCCTAGTGATTTGATGTGCATCAATTTTTTTTGTGAAGCTAACATATCAAGATCAAGCCAATGGTCTAAGAATTAGAAGCCTCATAGCCTTGATCAAATAGTAGATTGGATAAATATTGTGGAAGAAATTGAGCATGGTCATATGCCCCTAGTTGTTTCCTAGAATGTGGGCAATAATTTCCATAGTGAGGAGGATCATAGACTAAGATTGACACATCAAGGAGAAGCATCTAAGTGTAGGAAACTAACTATTGAATGTTGTTATTTTACAAGCAACATAGAAGCAAGTGCCTGTAGTAGTGATGAGGATGAAGAGATAGAGTGTGAGAACAAGGAGGTAATACCTAATTATCTTCCTTGGGATGTCATCAGCTATGAGAAAACAAAAGAAGTACATGGTGAAACCTTATAGACTGATTCAACCAATACTCATCATACACTAATCAGTGAGGGGAATCCACCTGGTTTCAATGAGATGGCACAAATGAGGAATCAAAGTGATGAGATCAAGTTTGGATAGTCTTCTATTGAATATGATTCTTCTTATGAAGTGGAGATGGTATCCCTTGCTTCTAGTAGGGGATATGTTAACAACCTTGAGGGTGTGTGTTTCCTTGGCAGTGAGCAGTACTCTTCATGTGAAGAATTCTCTGAATGTGGATCAATTATTGTGAGTGTAAATGATGAGGAGAATGTTGAGAATGTTTCTCTATGTTCTTCAAGTGATTACACTGAATTTGAATGCACTAATGATTAGAATTGTTGGAATCCTGATACTGATGAAGATGAAGTACATGCAACTATCATGAAGGTATGGAAAAATCCTTTATTTGATGAACCTGCATTAGAAAGTGAGGTTATAAATGATAATCCTTATTGGTATAGAAGCAATCCTATTTTTGAAGATACCCCTGATAAGTATTTAACAAGTGCTACTAGTGAATGTGTCATGGATGAAACAAACAAAATTCAAGGTGATATTAAGGTTGACAATTTTTCCTTTGAAAATGTCACCCCTGACTTGATGGTCTCCCACTTAAATGGGGGATATGGAGACACAAACACTGGTGAGTTAGCTTCCCAACATGTGATTGAGGAGATTGTGCTTGATAAGTATCAAGAGAATTCCTTAGACTTGATAGAGTCTAAATGTGACAATAGCTCACATGATAAAGAAGTTCATGATTATGATGTCAGCTTTGAATGTAGCAACGATGTAAAAAGGGAAGTAGATGATTGTACTAATTTTCCTATGGTGACTAGCTATGTACTTTAAAAGATAATTGAAATGTCAACTATTCATGTTTCACATGATGATATTTGCTTTGACATAAAAGGAAGTCCACTTTTAGGAGACCAAGAGGTAAATCAGGATAGAAGCATGAACACTCATACAACATTATTTTATGCTAAGGAGAAGGAATTACTTGATGATTCTACAAAATATGTTAGTATTACAAGATTATTTCATCCATGCCAAGAGCAGTTCAAAGGAATCGGTAACTAGGGGAATGATATGATTCAGTATGAAGCTGCAGTGGATTTTTTTGCAAATTCTCCCTTTCTTATGGACCTTATCATGGAACTTCTTTCATCTCATGAAGACAACACTTGTGACAAATAGATTAAGGATATTCCTGATCATGTTTTCCTTTTCTCTAATCTTATAGAAGATTGGCCAGATATAGGCCAAAATGTTTATGAGGATTTTAAGTTTAATGAGCAAGTGGAATGTGATTCTACACTTCATGACAGTGTGGAGTATGAGGGTTTCATCTTCCCACTCCAGCTTGATGAACCTATGGTTGAGAAGGATAAATGTAGCAATGTTATATCAAAAGTCATAGGTAGTGTTGATTGTGATGATGCTAGTAGCTTGGAATTGCATAATGTTCATATGGATCCATTACTAGTAAAATAGGCCAAAGTGTTCGATAGAGGAAAGAATTATCCCTAAATTTTGGGGGTCAGGGGCCTCCAATTTATTAAAGTAAATTGTAATGTATATTTTGTAAATAGTGTACATAGGTTGGTCTAGTGTTTTATTTTTTTTGTGTTTGCTTGCCTTGTCCTAAAAAGCTCCTAGGTTTTGATCTTCTACCCTGGTCTACTTCAACCTGAGATTCAAATTCTCACTATACCTACTAGGGTTATATGTCCCCAAGCATGAGCCACTAATGGAGATTCCAAAATTTTCCAATTTTTAAGCAGCCCATAAACCCTGTTGGCACACAAAACCCTTGTCCCCATATGTGAGTAGGGTTTTTCCTTTGAAAGCATTAAAATATTCTAATGTTGCATTGACTTGCCCTACCATTTTTCAGTTCTTTGAGTTATCACCTGAGCCATCGTATGCATTTTCCTACTAGCCCCTTTGGTTAAGAGCGTTAGTCACCTAGTCAGCCCATCAACCTTAGTTATTTCCTAAAGTCGAGTTTTAATTTTCCCCAATGATCTTAGCTTAAGTCATCAGTATGTGAGGGTCATTTCACCATCAACCTAACAAAGGCCCTTTATTAAATGTTAACCTTGTCATGTGTGCAGGTTTTGAGAATCGAGGTTGTGGGAAGAGATCCTGACCATACCCCACCAACTCACGAGTGATAAATGTCAGTCAGTTTTGTAGTGCGAGAACAATGAAATGAAGATGCATGTCTTCATATGAACATGGGGCCTAGTCTCCACTATCAAGCTCATGGCTCATGGTTTTAAACCAATGGTCGAGATCAAATGTCAAGGATAATCTCCACCATTCCCTATTGGCTCACAAGGAGAAAGTGAATGCTTGTGAAGAGCCATTAGATTAGTGAGATCTTGACACATTGATCAATCCACTCAATTTTTGAGATGGATGAAGCTCACTCATGGAGAATTTTCCATCTGAGGTGGGTTAATGCCATTAGCTAAGGATAAATCAGTAAAGCACCGCTAGATTTCAATCCTTGTCAACCTAAATGGAGTCGTTTGATCTTCCATCTCATCGTGAGATCAATGACCAATATTCAAAGTTGATAAAATGACACATGATAGCCATTTCATTCTACAACCATTGGGAATTAATGATATACTCTTTACGGGTGTGATCAAATTGATCTTCGTGCATGTGGAGACTTAATTGTTGGCAATCATGAAATGCAATCTGTAGATTTCCATACACTTGGGAATTAAATGGTGACAATACACATGCCAAAAAATTTCCTAGTTTGCACATGTATTTTTCATTAAGAATTCATGATTGATATCATCACATTGCTCAATAAATAGAAGTGGGGAGTTGTTATTTTCACCATAGCAATTAATTGTCAAGTCTTCAAGTTTGTGTAGAGAGTCAAAGTTCACGTCTATAATTTATTGTAGTAGAATGAGAAAGCCTGGTGTTCCATCAGTTTTAGTATGGAGGTCTTCTTGACTAAGCCCACAGAGGTCCCATGATGAGGACCCGGAACAAAAGCAATGCGCCCATGAAGATGTCTAGGGAAAGGGTTTTGTGCCTATTGCTACCAGATGCAACTATCATTTGAGAGGCCAGGCTGAGAACTCGAAGGCGGTGGAAAAAAAAGGAGAAGAGACTATTGGGCCTTCTAGCAGAGTTCAACACAAGCTCTGGTATGGTCATAGCTCTTTCAGATGACTAAATTCTCCCATCAACATCACGGAGAGTTCATCAAAGACCGAGATGAAGATAGACTCTAGCTACCATCAATACCTTGAGACCCTAGGTTGAGCTCCATCTCCTAGAGCTAAGGTGTTGTCTGTTCAGCCTCTGATGGTTAGGACTCTGAGTGGGCATGATGGGGCCATGCTAAAGCAAGAAAAGGACAAGGAAGGGGTTGAAGTTTCATCCCCAACCCTTGCGACAACACGAAATGGCCATGTGTATCGTGGTGTGTGTTGCTAGTAAAAGGGCTTTTGGTTAGTGAAAAGGTGGTGGTGAATAAGATTTTTGTGTTGATAAAGATTTCGGTGGTGGTCGTCTTCTCTCTTTGCATGCATGGAAACTTTTTGGGGCATTGGATGTTGATTGTGTGCCCTCATGGTGGTATCAGAATTGTTCTTGCTGCTTACATGGCAGTCAAGGAAAATTTTGGTGGTACTTTTCCTCTTCCTCGTGGCGGCTATGGCAATTTTGGCTTTCCCCATTTCAACAAAATTATCATGTGGGGAATTTTGAAATGCAGCTGAAATGCAATATGAAATGAAATTTTTGTAATGCAACTGCATTTCGATCCTAAATCTTTTTGGCTCTCTTGCTCTATAAAAGGGAATTTAGGGCTCATTTGGAGGGGGTTCTAACATTTTTGAGTCTTCAGGTCTAATATGTAAAAGGGGTAGAAAATAGTAGAATACTGGAAAATAGGATAGTAGAATTGTCTTGGGCTCTGAATTTGGCATATGAAAATCTTAAATGGTTTTGTAGAAATTACTGATATTGAAAGTAAATTCCATACATAGTTTATCTACTTTTCTCTATAGACCATTCCACAAGTTTTGAATATAATATCAAGTATATTTGGTTCATCTTTAGATGTTTCATTTGAATGCATGTCTTCATTTCTTCTTTGGTTCAATGAATCAATTAAATGTTTAAGTGAGCTCATGAACTTGTGATGATTTACTAAGAATTTGGTAAGAAGTGATGAATTATATGCAGAGTTTCCATAATGCAAGTGCTTGTGGAAATAGTCCATAATTATCAGGTTTAAAGAATTTTTGCATGAAAGGTTGTAATATGTATGATTCCATTGCCCAATTGATGAAGACACTAGTCTGTTTGTCTTGGTATTGGTCTTTTGAATGATATATCAAACTGTTGATTCAGGGTTAGAATACAAATCTTTTAAAATTATCTACAATGAAGCATGTATGTGAGATATTTTCCATGTTCCCAGTAAATGGATGAATATTTGCTTAAAGATTAGCTAACCTTTGAGTGAATTGTGTTGTTTAGCCCTTATAGGAACCGATCTATGATTTTCTATGTCATTTACTGAAATAATCAAATAAAATGCTAAAAGGAACACCCTCCTTGTTCCCATAGAGCCTAAAGAGTAGAAGATTTCAGTCTTCAATTGAATCTTGTTTTTTGGTTATTCACTTTAAGGGTATTAAACATAAGAGTTGGCTACTCTTTAGATATTCCTTAGGTGTACTAAGAAAACATCAACATGATCCACAAAGCTTGAGAGTAATTACACTATAGCCATTTTTAGAGCCATCTTTGAGATAATTTATCTATTTTGCATTCATTTCATCCATTTCTCCATTAAAGCATCACTTCAAAGCTTGGTTCAACAATGGGATTAGGAAAATGTTGATAATTCCACATAAATTCAACACTAATCTCCTAATGGGATCAGGTTTCTTTTTGTCAAATTGCTTTCAATTTCATGTTTAATGGCTTCCTAGTTATCATTTTAAATATTCCATTGGAAATATGAGTTAATTAGTCTAATTGATTGATTTGATTATTCATTTCAATTGTAATTATCCTAGTTATGATTCATGTTCACAAGAACTAAGGAGAGGATGAAGGTGGTAAATAATCCAATAGGAGTTGACCATCAATAACCATCAATATTAAATAAAGTGATGAAAAAGTAAATACTCCACCCTTTAAGGGTGGAGGAACTTCACTTTATCTCCTAGTTATTAAATAATAAACTCATTTTATTATCCTAAGAAATCTTAATAAATGTGTAGGAAAAACCTATGACTAAGGGAAATTAAATTAACCCACTAGGAAAATAAAAAACTATACCAACACCCCTCCTTAAGCGTAGCTTGGGAGGATATAAAAGATGATGGGTCCTAAAAAATGAGGTCATGTTATGTACCCATGTACATATAAAATTTCCCCCAAAAAAGAATACCCCCCACAAATAGAGAGAGAACACCCCCCAAAATAGTGAGAGAAGAAGAGAAGGACTAAGAAGACCCCCCAAAGAGGACAACAACCACACCCCAAGAAAATATCTCAAATGAAATAACTTTCTCTCATTACATGGTTTGGTGAATATGTTTGTAATCTGATTTAATGTCGGACAACACTTGAGATCAATTATATGCTCATGAATCAACTCTCAAATGTAGTGCATTTGAATCTCAATGCTTTTGGTCCATTAATGATGGATCATATTGTGAGATATATGAATCACACTCTGGCTGTCACAAAAGATGACTATGGGATTCTAGAAAGGAATGAAAAACTTAGTGAGAATATTTTGAAGTTAGATGGGCTCTATAGTGGCATTAATTACCCCTCAATACTTAGCCTCTATAGATAATCTTGGGATTAAGGTGTCTCAACCTTAGAGTCCTAATATTGATTTAATTGATGTATTATTGCATTTATTTATATTATTTAATTTTCTATGGTACCATGTCATAAATTGGGACCAACTAGCTGGGTGGCATTCCCATTAGAGGTGGGTGGATGACACATAATCATCCCAAGTGGAAATAGGCGTCCCATTTTAAAATATTTGACCTATGATACATTCTATGAAATGTCACAAGGCATCTTCTTGCATGGAGAAAGTTGGTTCCCAAGTTGGGTTATGAAAGGCTATAAGAGAATCAGGTATTCTTAGTCAGTTATGATAGATTCTCTTATAGCTATAAGTGTTGTCAGTTATGACAGATTCTATGACAGTTGTAAGATGTGTAAGACATCTATCATAGCCTATTTTTAGCATATTCTAGGCACCCAAGCTTGAGGAAATAATATTGCATGTTATGCCAATTGTAAGGGGTGTAATTGAATGTTGTACATGTTTCCAAAAGCATTCTATGGTGTGGGATATTGTGACCTATGGATTTGGACACCCTTCTCCTTTTAGATGCTTCTTGAATCTCTTATCTCTCTATATATTGAGTTCCTTGTATTGTAGAATGCATAGTTTGTTTATAGGTAATGAAGTGCTGCCAGGTTTACTCCAAGATAGGTGTTTGTGACAAAACACTTGTTGAAGCAAGCTTTGTACTTGGGGTTGTATTGTAACTCATATTTGAAGTAATACAATAGAACTGTACTTTTGGAGGGTGGGGATTTTTACTCGAAAGGGTTTTCCCCATGTATATCTGGTGTTTGTTGTATTTGTGTACTTGTTGTTCTATTCTATTCTTCTCTATGTGTTTCTCTTATTATAACTAGATAAGGTGTTAAAAGAAATTTTTGTAACTCTCCCCTACTTAGAATAGTGTAGGAAGCTAATTTCACTCACTTGGCTTCCTTTTAGTTGGTATCAGAACCTGGCTAGTCTTGATTCCTTTGTTGGGTTAGAATGGTTTTTGAGTTGATCTTTGTTTCAGTGGAAGTTTTTTAGAAATGTATTTTGTGACCTATTTGCAAGAAAGAGATGGTAGGCACATCTGGGAGGATTGAGAAAGAGAAGTTTAATTATGGTAATTTTGAACTTTGGAAGCTTGAAATGGAAGACATGCTTGTAGATTGTGATATATGGCTTGTTATTTCTATAACTATGCCATCAAGCATGAAACAAGAGGATTGGGATCTTATAGATTGGAAAGCCAAGGGTATTATTAGACTTTGTTTGGTTGATTTCATCCTCCTAAGTGTCCATGAAGAGAAAAATTCTTCTTATCTATGGAAGAAGCTTGGTGATTCCTATCAGGCTAAATCCCTAGTAAACAAGCTTTTCCTGAGAAAGAAAATGCATTCTTTGAAGATGGAGGATGGAGGATCCATAGAAGACCACTTTAAATCTTTTAACATGTTGGTTACTCAACAGGGTTCCATTGGAGACAAGATTGATGAACAAGACCATTGCATGCTTCTTTTGTGTTCATTGCCAGACTCTTGGGATTACCCGGTAATGGCTATTGGAAGCACTACTTCCACCTTCAAGATGGATGAGGTTTTTTCCTCATTATTATCTGAAGAGATGCAAAGGAAGTCTTATGAGATGGTCAAGAAAGCCCTTGTTGTTTGTGGCAGACCAAAGGAGAGAGGAAAAAAGAAAGACAAGAAATCTAAGTCAAAGTCTTTGAGGAGATCTAAGTCACCTAGTAATAATACCAAGGAAAAATGTTGGAACTATGGTGAAGTCGGCCACATTCGAAAATATTGCACAAGAAGGATTAGAAGAAGAAAAAAAAATCTTTCTCTCATTTTGAATTTGAGAAATCATTTCAAGTTGATGGAGAAGCATAGATTATAGCCTTGGCAGCCCATGCATTAGAAGATGTGTGGTTGATAGATTCAGGCGCATCCTTTCACATGACTTCTCATAGAGATTGGTTCTAGAAGTATGAGGAGTATGATGGTGGAGAGGTGTACCTTCATGATGACTCTCACCTAAAGATTATTGGTCATGGAAGAGTCAAAATCATATTTCTTGATGGAAGAGTGAAGGGGATTGATGGTTTCTTGCATATCACAGGTTTGCCACAAAACCTGCTTTTCGTAAGTAAACTAAATGATTCAGGAATGCAAGTTTTTTTCTCTGGTGGAGGATGCAAGATGACAAGAGGAGCTATGGTTTAGCTAACAATAGTTCTTATGATGTACCAAAGAAGAGACCTTTGGATTCTTCATCCTCACCATCAGATCGTGTAGAGAAGAAGTATGTTGCAGCTACATCCAATGGTCATGCATTTTGGGTACCTAAGGGTGCTCATTCCATAGAAATGAATCTTCCTATAGAGAAGATAGAGTTATGACACCAATGACTTGGTCACATTGGTGAGAGGCATCTTAGAACCCTAAAAAATAAGAGCCTTGTTGAAGGCCTTGATGATTGTAATCTCGAGTTTGACTTTTGCGAACATTGTGTATATGGAAAGAAACACCTTGTTTCTTTTTACTCTAGTTATCATAAGTCTTATGGGGTTTTGGACTACGTTCATTCAGATATTTTTGGTCTTGTGAATCTTCCTTATCAAAATCTGAATATTTTATTTCTTTCATAGATGATTAAAGTAGAAGGAAATTTGTTTATTTTCTCAAAAGTAATGTTGAAGTCTTTAGTTGTTTTTAAGGATTTTAAGGCCTTGGTAGAAAATCAGACTAGTAGAAATTTAACTATTTGAGGACTGACAATGGTGGTGAGTTTTGTTCCCCAAAGCTTGAATTTTTTTGTAAAGATCATGGGATTGAGAGACATAAGATAACTCCCTACACTCCACAACAAAATGGAGTTGCAAAGAGGATGAAAAAAATATTGATGGAGAGGGATAGGAGTATGTTTAGTGGTGCTAGCCTTGAACAAAAATTTTGGGCTGAAGTGGTAGCCACTGCATGTTATTTGATCAATAGATCTCCTACATCAGCGCTTGTTGGAAAGACACCCATGGAGGCGTGGTCTAGTAAAAATACTTCAATGAGACATCTCAAATTATTTGATTGTGAAGCTTATGCTCATGTTCCAATTAAGAAGAGGTCAAAGTTGGAGAAGAAGGCTATTAAGTGTATCTTTATCAGCTAAGGTGTCAAGGTGAAAGGGTACAAGCTTTGGGATCTAGAAGCTCAAAAGGTTCTCTACAACAGAAGTGTTATTTTTAAAGAGATGAAATCTTCCACTATTGAGATGTAGCCAAAGAAAGAGGAGAAATAGAAGAAGAAGGTAGTTCATATTCCACTTACTCTAAAGAAATAATAACCATGCACTCTTATTGGACCTGATGATGAGGAGATCTCAAGCAGCTCTGAAAGTTCTAAAGAAGAAGAAGAATCTCAACCTCGACCTTTAAGAAGGTCTACACAAGTTAGGCAGAAATCAGAAAGGTTTGGTTATTCATTATTGGATTCTAGTTCCATTTTTTCTTTAATTACTAGCATTGATGAGCCTAGGACTATTAGAGAGGATATGGGTATGAGTAATGCAAATTCTTGGATAAAATCCATGGATGAGGAGATGGCTAAATTAAAGAAAAATAAGACTTGGGATTTGGTACTTTTTCCTGTTGGGCATAAACCTGTCAGTTGTAAATGAGTTTTCAAGAAGTGTAGTCCTGATGGAAGTGTTGAGAAGTATAAGGCACAATTGGTTGCTAAGGGGTTTTCCTAGGTGGAGGGAGTTGATTATGGGGAGATATTCTCTCCTATAGTGAAGGTAACATCTATCCATCTTCTATTGTCACTTGCAACAACTTATGACTTAGAAGCGAAACATATGGATGTGAAGACAATGTTCCTTCATGGTGATTTGGAGGAAGAGATTTACATCTCATAGCCAAAGCATTTCATTGAAAAAGGTAAAGAAAATTTAGTTTGTAAATTGAAGAAGTATCTTTATGGTTTGAGACAATTTCCTAGAATGTGGTACCAAAAGTTTGATACCTATGTGTTGTCATTGGGATTTCAAAGATCTAAATTAGACCATTGTGTATATTTTAAATATGATAATGGTCAAATTTTCATTATTTTCTTATACATTGATGATATGTTGTTTATTGGGAATGGTAAAAGTATGATTTCAGATTTGAAGTTTTAGTTGTCAGCACAGTTTGAAATGAAAGACCTAGGTGTAGCTAGGTACATTATAGGAATTGAGATCATGAGATACAAAGCTAAAAAAAATCTTTGGTTAAGCCAGAGAAAGTATGTGAACTTGGTGTTAGAGAGATTCAACATGGTATACTATAGATAGTTAGTTGTTCCTATGATGTAGGAGACGAAGCTTTCTACGAATGATTGTCCAAAATATCCTACTAAGATGGAGAACATGGCCAAAGAACCATATGCAAATGCAGTTGGTAGTCTAATGTATGCGATGGTGTGTACGAGAATAGAAATTTCCAAAGTAATAGAAGTCCTTAGCCGTTTTATGGCTAATCCTATATGGGTGCATTGTGATGTGGTTAAGAGAGTGTTCAGATATTTATGGGGTACTTCTGATTATGCCTTCTATTTTCATGGTTATCCTACTAGACCTCAACATTTTGTGAGTATTCGTGGATATGTGGATTCAAATTGGGCAGGTGACATTAACAACAAAAGATCCACCAATGGTTACGTGTTTATGATGTTTAGTGGTGTTATTAGTTGGATGAGTAAGCAGCAAGTTATAGTCACATTGTCCACGATAGAGGAAAAGTATATAGCAGCCACTCATGCTTGTAAGGAAGCCATTTGGATTAAGATATTGTGTTCTAATATTGGTTTAGATGCAGGATATATTACTAATTGTTGTGACATCCAAAGTGTGATTTTTTTAGCAAATAATCCTACCTTCCATGCTAGAATAAAGCACATCGATATTTAGTATCATTTTTTTCGTGATATGGTAGAAGATGGAAAGGTGAACTTAGAGAAGGATGACACTTTGGAAAATGTTACATATGCACTGATGAAACTAGTAAGCACAAAGAAGTTCATATGGTGTTTTGATTCCATGGGCCTTGGGGCCCTAAGCAGATGATTTTGTATGACTCTTAGCAGGTCTTCAACAATTGGTCCAAAATGTTGGGATTAAGGTGTCTCAACCTTAGAGTCCTAATATTGAATTAATTGATGTATTATTGTATTTCTTTATATTATTTAATTGCTTATGGTTTCATGTCATAAATTGGGACCCACTAGCTAGGTGGCATCCTCATTAGAGGTGATTGGATGACAAATAATCATCCCATTTTGGAATCTTTGACCTATGATAGATTCTATGATGTCATAAGGCGTCTTCTTGCATGGAGAAAGTTGGTGCCCAAGATGGGTTATGTTAGGTTGTAAGAGAATCTACTATTCTTGGTTAGCTATGATAGATTCTCTTACAACTGTAACTGTTTCTAGTTATGACAGATTCTATGACAGCTGTAAGATGTGTAAGGCATCTATCATAGCCTATTTTTAGTATATTCTAGGTGTCCAAGCTTGAGGAAAGAATATTGCATATTATACCAATTGTAAGGGGTGTAATGGAATGTTGTACATGTTTCCAAATGCATGTCTATGGTGTGGGATATTGTTCCATGTGAATTTGGACACCGTTCTCCTTTTAGATGCTTCTTGAAGCTTGTATCTCTCTATATATTTAGTGCCTTGCATTGTAGAATGCATAGGTTTTTTGCAGGTAACTAAGTGTTTCTGAGTTTACTCCAAGATAGGTGTTTGTGACTAAACACTTTTTGAAGAAATTTTTGTACTTGGGGTTGTATTGCAACTCCTATTTGAATAAGGGTGCACAAAATCCACTCCTACTAAATAGTAAATCCCATAATTGTGAGTACACTTGATATAGTTAATAATCCACTTACCTTCTTTGCAGTGTAACATATGTGGCTCTTGCATGGATCGAGAGACCATTACTACAACATATGAGATGTTTGGTCTCATGTGAGTCAAATAGATGAGACTACCAACAAGTTTTTGATATAAAGTTCCATCCACCAAAGGTGAAGAACGCTTAGTCTCAAGTTTGATCCCTGACATAAATGGAGTTGATGCAGGCTTATAGTCAACCATGTGAAACCTATGGAGCATATCAAGAGTGTACTTAGGTTATGCAAGAGAGATACCTAAAGAAGATCGAGTGATTTCAATTCCCAAGAATTAGTTTCAAAATCCAAAGTCTGACATCAAAAATTGATCATGAAGGGTAGTTTTCACCACCTAAATGATGGATGAGTGACTTCTTGTGATAAACATCGATGTAGAGAACTAGGAATTTTGTGAGTATAATCCTACTATATAATGTAGACATTAGGATCAAAATGGTATCCCATAGAGAGATTTTCAAAGACAACAAACAAGTGAAGGATCCTATATGAAACCTTATGGTTGCTCCATGTATATCTTCTCTTGAAGGTCACCATGAAGAAAATAACTCTTCATATCAATTTGATGAAATTACCATATATGAGTGGTAGCAATAGCAAGGACAATTTGGATGGAATTCATTTTGGTGATTGGTGCAAAAGTCTTAGAGTAGTCAATCCTAGGAACCTAGGAGAATTCTTTGGCAACCAACTGATCCTTATGCTTATCAAATGACCCATATGCTACAAATTTTGTTTCATAGATCCAATTGCATCAAAATAATTTCCTTCCCTTAGGAAGTGGGACAAGGTCCCAAGTTTGGTTCCTCTCTAAGCTTCTCAAAAGGACTATGGATCAGAAGCAATGGAAAGGAAGATATGTGGAACATCCTTAAAGTGTGATCTTGTTCTTCTATGATCTAAAGGACCCCATACCCAATCCTCTACTAACTATAATATCTAATGAACCCAAAGAGGCCCTATGGATGGAGAAGTGGTAAGAGAAAAACTAGAAGGGCTCTATCCAATCAAGTATTTACACCTTTTGCAGAAAGAGTTAGATCTAATAGTGTTCCAGTCTATGCAATATAATTTTAAAGGACTATTGGAATGCTTTGTATTCCTTTAGTGAGATAGATGTGACCATGTGGACTTGCTAATATGGTAACATAGGGATATGAGTTATTCCTTACAAGTTTGAGGTGTTTTGGTAGTCCGCAAGATTAGTTTTTAAATAATAGTTTTCTATAGCTTGTCTAGAATGCTATGTTCCTGTACTTTTAGTGGGTTTCTCCTCTTGTGCTAGCACTTTATGATCAAATACTTAAGGAAAAGGTTGAATAAATATTATGCATGATATACAATTCCTACATCTTGGTCTACATGATGATTTTGGTACCTCCCCAACTATGTGAAGTCAAATAGTGAGAGTGTTAATGGTATTGATACTATTTGGGCTGACATGACTTGTTTCATTCTCTACAGTTGATCCTATTCAATTAATTTTGTCTTGAAGAATGTGTTGTGACGCATTTGGGCCTCAACATAGCGTATGATGATTTGCAACTAAATCTCTTTGATTTTGGATATGTTTTGGAGCTGACCCATACAATATCAATAGTTTCATCAATGATAATCTTAGATACAACTTAATTGGTGTTTTTTGTTATTGTAGAGGATATATATAGAATATCAAATTCTCTTGTGAAGGTGGTGATTCATTGTGATTTGAGACAAAGTAGAATGAAAGAGATGAAGTGTCTAAAATCAATGTGATGGGTAAATTATACAAAATAGTGACTATAGTTTTAGCATTTTTTATATGCTTCCTCAAAGCAGTTTATAATCAATTTTCTCATTATATTCTTCATGTATCCTTCTTTGAGACAGTGAGTCTCATCAAGTCCTTTTGTATCTTT
The DNA here is from genome assembly GCA_007258455.2 of Sequoia sempervirens. Taxonomy (NCBI): domain Eukaryota; kingdom Viridiplantae; phylum Streptophyta; class Pinopsida; order Cupressales; family Cupressaceae; genus Sequoia; species Sequoia sempervirens. Next base: position 284,338,440 of record VDFB02270651.1, on the reverse strand, counting down.
CTTTAAGGTTGTATACCTTAGTCTACAAGTCCATAGGCAATAAACCTTAAACATTGTAATTCTAGTTAGTAGTGAGCTACATATATTGTGATTCAATCCTCACTATGGTTTTCCCTCATTGGGTCACATAAAAATCATGATGTCTTCATGCGATGCATGTGTTCTTTTCTATTCCTTTTAGTTATATGATGTGTCATTAATCTACAAATGAAAATGGTTAATTTGTAAGATATGTTGATTCACCCCCCCTTTGAACACATAATTATATTCAACAATTGATATTAGAGCCAAGTACCTTGAGAAGCTTAATAGCTAAGGTTGATCCTGCTCTTGAACACATGGAGTTTGTTGTAGAAATCAGTGATATGTTTATTCTAGAACCATATCTAGAATCAATGGAAATTGAATATTGGGATATCAACCTAGAAGATTGTGAATTATATTTTGAAGGAGAACTTTGGATTGCTCTTGAATATCTAGATGAAGCAAGGTTGAAAAATTTCAAATATGAGTGTTGAATGAACAATACAATTGAGAGGGGGGGTGAATCAGTTGTAGCAAATTAAAACATCAAAACCTTCAACAGTAATCAGATCCACATGCATTCATTAAACCCTTATTCTATTAATGTGATTAAACATGAAATGCAGATAATGAAAGCTAAAATAACAATACCATACACAAGAGAATACCAGATTTATTTGGAAAATGGGAAATGAGGAAAAAACCATGGTGTTGATTACCTCACAATATAAGTAATTGCAAAATCGGTACAAGGGCTCACTACCAAAATAGGACACACTATCCAAAAAGGATCACTGCTAGGGCTCACTTCCATAGAAAGAAATACAAGAAGAAAGAAGGGAAATGTTACACAAAGAAAAACTTCTCAATGCAACAAGGAATCCAACGCAAATTCTCTAACACTCTCATAGCCTTGCATGAAATATTCTAGACACCTTCAGCTCACTGCCTTTAGGAATCCTACATCTGAAATTCACACTGCTCTACTCAAATTCACATCACACACATCACTTGCATTGATCTCACATCTATCTTTCTTCTCTCTTGCATCTCACAACATCACCACTCTTATTTATGTTAACTTCAACCTTAAAAACCTTCTCCAAGGTCAACAACTAATTGTTACAGTTACAAATTCAAACTAGGTCAGAACCTAAACATTCATGTGGTGGATAGGAATGAAGGAGACACATATAAATCCTTAATTATGACCCAAATAGATCCCCACACACCTTAACTTCCACAAGCCTCGCATGTAGTGTTCACTCTATTTCAAATATTACCCATGCTAGACACCATAAACATTAAATACACGCTTCCTTAAATAAAATCCAAAACTTCCAAAAAAAATTCACTTAAAAAAAATATAGAATAATCTTCAAACCACCTGAGATCCAACAGAGACTTCTTCCAAACTTGCATCATACAAATACTTCAACTTAAAACATCTAGTTAACCTTATTCACACACTAATGCATGAAACACACACTGTACTATGCCAAATCAAGTGAAACCTTGAATTCTGAAGGATACAAACATTATATGAAACTTCCCATATCTGCACAACCTGAAGCCAAACTATGGAGAAACACGGAGCGAATATATTTCTCCTAGACCACAAAAAATACCACTAAAAAACTGGTTCACACACTGGTGAAAACATCTCACACTACATAGTGATCCAAAAACCAAAATTTTGGATATAGTAACTACTAACAACCTTGAACAACATATCAAATCCACATAGGAATAACATCAACATAGAATAAATTTAGAGCACATCTCATAGCACGCTTTGAACACTTGCATAACATTGTTTACCTTGTTTATCAATTTTTTCTCAAAAGCACTTGGAAACCAAGTACCAGAGGCATCATCTTAGCACATTACTTCATTCCAACACTTCTCCAGACACTGCAACATAAATACAGCTCCATGTACTCACAACACTTCCTCAATATCTCCACTATACATGCATAACTTGCAACAACCACTTTTTCACAATTTTCTCAATTTCCTCCACATCTTCATCATGCAACAACCTTCCTTAACACATATTTGACATTAATGACAACATCAACATGTTGGAATATTATTGAAATCAATGAAAACACCTTCATACTTTCAAAAATATCCCCCTTTGTCGTTGATGGTAACACAAGATGTGAAAAACCATCAAAGAAAGCATACACACTCTCTCCTTTTTTTAGATTAGATAGTCTACACAACATTCTTGCACTCTCTCCCCCTTACAAGATTCTCTCTTCTTTTGACAATAATGATAGATAGTATACACAACTTTCTCCCACTAATACCTTGCACTTTTTCACATGTTTCTCTCTCCCCCTTTGACATCAATGGAAAAGGATAAGGTGTTTTGCATTTTTCTCCCCCTTTGACACTAAACCAAGATACTTTCTCTAAGTACTCCACCTTAGGAGTACACCCAACTAAATCATCAATTTTTCAAAATGAAAACACATGAAACTACCTACTCCCCTTGAGAGGTAGACACCAACATCAGTCGAGAAAAGAGATGAATCCATAGATCCACAAGACTGTTGCATCCTCATATGCATCTAGTTTAAAGGAGGGGCAATAACCCCCGACTTCTCCTAGAGATACTCAAAAGTATCTTTAGGAAGAGCCTTATTGAATATGTAATCAATCTAATCCTTTATAGGTACATATTCAAGCTTCACCTCATTCTCCACAACCTTCTCTCTCAAAAAGTGATACCTAATTGATCTGTGCTTTTCCTTCAATGCATCACTAGATTCTTTGAAATGTTAATTTCACTTGTATTATCACAAAAGATAGATGTAGGCTCATCACACATTACTCTGATATCCTTCAATGTCTATCTCAACCATAATACCTATGTGTAGCAAGATGTTGCTGCAAAATACTCAACTTATGCAGTGGATAAGGAAATTGAATCTTGCTTCTTAGTTAACCATGAAACCAACCTGCATCCAAGAAAAAATGCACCACCACTTGTACTTTTCCCATCATTAGCACAACCAACCCAATCTAAATATATATAAGCACTTAATGTGAAATTAGTATCCTTAGGATAACATAATCCATAATCCAAAGTTCCTTGTAATTATTCAAATATCCTCTTCACAACTGCAACATGTTTTTCCTTAGGATTTTCATGAAATCTAACCACAAGACAAACTACATGCATGATATCTAGTCTAGTAGTAGTTAGATATAGCAGTCCACCAATCATAGATCTATATTAATTTTGGTTAACCTTAGGTGAATTATCGTCTTTTCTCAATTTACATCCATTCACCATAGGAGTGCATACCAATTTGGAGTCATCCATTCCAAACTTAATCATCTCTTTGACATACTTTGACTATGAAATAGAAATTCATTTATTTGTTTGATTGATTTGTAACCCACGAAATTCATCTCCCCAAACATTGACATTTCAAACTCTTTCTACATCTCTTCAACAAATTTCTTGCACATATCTTCATTACCTCCAAAGAAATATCATCTACATACATAACTACTATCAAGATTTTATCTTCCTCAATTTTTGAATAAATATTACTATTTATGGTGCTTTTACTAAATCCTTGTTGTATCAAGTATTTGTCCAACCTTGCATACCAAGCTCCATATAATTCCTTTCTTCAATCTAAAAACCATGTCTGGTTGACCTGACAACTGAAATCCTTCTGGGATTTCTATGTAAACCTCTTCTTCCAATTCACCATTCAAAAAATCATACTTCACATCCATCTGATAAAATTTAAAGTCCTTGTGTGCTACAAATTCCAAAAATATTGTAATAGCTTCCATCCTAGCCACTGGAGAAAATATTTCCTCAAATTCAATTCTTTCCACTTGTGAGTAGCCCTTACACACAAGCCTTGCTTTATTTCTCATTACTTCTTCATTCTCATTTATTTTATTCCTGAATACCCACTTATTTCCAAATATGTTCTTTTTTGCCAATCTAGGAGCCAGTTCCCAAGTCTGATTTTTCTCAATTTGCATAAGTTCTTCTTCCATTTCCTTCATCCAATGTTCATCTCTACATGCCTCACTCACAATTTTAGGTTCAACTTTAGAAAGTAAACACATATTTACCTCAGCTTCAACACCTATGCTTCTTGTCAATACTTCTTTCCTGTTGTCTCCAATGATCTATTCTTCTTTGCACATACTTAGGGGTCTTAGGGGTCTTCTCTAGAGCTTCTTCCTCTTCATTTTGCACCTATTTTTCTTCATATTTTTCTTCTTCTTCTTCTTCTCTATATCAGGTTCATCTCATACATGTCCATCAATGGCAATTGAATTCTGCATATCTTCATCAACCTTAACATTTGCACTTTCAACATTTTTTCTTAGCCTTTTGTTGTAACATTTGTAAGCTTTACTTTTAGTAGAATATCCAAGGAAGATACCTTCATTAGACCTTGCATCAAATTTTCCTAAGTTCTCTTCCTCTCTCATGATATAACATTTTCTTCCAAATACTCTAAAGTACTTCACAGTAGGAATCCTTCCATACCATAACTCATAGGGAGTCTTTGTGTTGTTAGCTTTGGCTTGAGCTCTATTAAGTATGTAAACAACAGTATGAATTGCTTCTCTCCAGTAGACTTCTAGAAGATTAGATTATTTCATCATAGTTCTAGTAGCTTCTTGAATAGTCTGGTTTTTCCTTTCAACCACTCCATTCTGCTAAGGAGTTCTCAGGGAAAAAAAGTGCCTCTTTATTCCATGAACTTCACAAAACATGTTACACTCATTGGAGGTGAATTATCCACCTCTTTCATACCTCAAGAATTTTATTTTCAAATCCATTTCATTCTCAACCATAGCTTTAAATTCTTTTAATCTATCTAATGCATCAGATTTCTCTCTTAGAAAAGTAACCCATGTCATTCTAGAATAATCATCAATCAAAATCATGAAATACCTAACACCTTGAAGAATTCCCACCCTTGTATGACCACATAGATTTGTATGTATTAATTTTAGTATTCTGGTAGTAGATTGTTCCTTTCCTTTAAAACTACTCCTTACTTGTTTTCCAAATAGACAATTCTTGCAAACAACATTGATAGGCTTCGTGATTCTTGGTAGGTCTCTCACTGCATGAACTGAACTGATTGTCACCAAATTATCAAAATTCATGTGACACATTCTTTGGTTCCATAACCAATTTTCATTAATTTGAGACATAAAGTAATGACCATTAGCACCCTTAAGTTGATAGATATTTTCTTCTATTTTTGTACCAATAGTAATCACACTTTCATACCATTTTCTAATCTCACATATTTCATCCTTAAACACAAGATTACATCCCTTGCTACACATTTTTTCAACACTCAAAATCTTATTCCTTAATCCCTTAACATAGTAAACATCTTTAGTATTATGATTTTCATCAAAACTAATTGCACCTATTCCACAAATCTTAGCTCCTGAATCATCTCCAAATTTAACTAATCCTCCATCGTATTTTTCAAATTTAACAAACTTACTTTTTTCTTTGGTCATGTGATTAGAGCAGCCACTATCAACAACCCAGTAGTTCTTATCTTGTTTGACATGAAAAGCATAAACCAAGGTACCTTCAACCTTATCCTTCTTCTCTGAAACACATTCCTTCACATAGCTTTCAGAGTTAGCAGAACTAGATTCTTATTTTAAAGCCAAGAACAAGAATTCATTCTCATAAAAATCTGCATAATTAGATTCATCATCAAAAATACCAGCATCTTCTTCAACATAATAACTTATTTTAATCATCTTTCCTTTGTTCTCCTTATTCTTATTGTTTACAACTCTTTTTAGACATCTTGAAGCATAATGACCTATTTCATCACAACTAAAAAATTTGAAAGGTAGTTTACCTTTGTAATTATTGGTTCCCTTTTTCATCCTTCTTACAAAGTTAGCTTCCACATCATCAAGATATTCTCTATCTGAATCTTCAACCTTTTCTAATTTTCCAACCTTAAAAGTAGTCTCCACTTTTGCACCATTTTTCAAACTGATTTTTCTCATCTCAAATGAAGTTAGTGTACCAATCAAATAGTCTCCAAAATAAGTATTAAAACTTTCAACTTCCTTAATAGAAGATACCTTTTCACTATATGAGTCAGGAATAGTTCTAATAACTTGCTTTACCACCCTAGGTTCTTTAACTTGTGCACCAAGACCTCTCATAGCACTTACTAGCTCATAAACCCTCTGCATGTAGGTTGTAATTGTTTCATCTTTGAAAATTTGTGTGGTCTCAAATTGTACTTTTAGATTTTGCAACTTTTCTTGTTTGACCTTTTCATCTCCTTCATAAATAATTTCAAGCTTATCCCAAACTTCTTTAGCAATCTTAAGATTCATAACTTTAACAAACTTAGAATTTGAAAGACTATTTGTAAGAATAAATTTTTCCTTAGCATTTACCTCATGTTCCTTGATCTCATCACTTGTGCTTGGAACATTTGCAAGTGGACTATATGGATCCTTATAAGCCTTTTTAATCTCAAATCCCTGACATTCTAGATATCCTTCCATCTTGTCTTCCATAATGCATAATTTGTTCCATCAAATCTAAGGAAATCCAACTTGCTCACCATCCTAGATCTGCCTCAAGCAGTTAATCTCTTCTCCAAGGAACCTTGCTCTGATACCAATTTTTTGAATGAACAAGACAACTAAGAGGGGTGGTGCATCAGTTGTAGGAAATTAAAAAATAAAAACCCTCAATAGTAATCAAATCCACATGGATTCATTAAACCTTTATTATGTTAATGTGATTAAACATTAAATGTATATAATAGAAACTAAAATAATAGCACCATACACAAGATAACACCAGATTTATGTAGAAAAACCAATGAGGGAAAAAACATGGTGAGGATTAGCTCACAATATAAGTAATTGCAAAACTAGTACAAGGGCTCACTACCAAAATAGGACACATTGTCCACAAAGGCTCACAACCAAGGCTCACTACCATATAAAGAAATACAAGAAGATAGAAGAGAAATGTTACACAAAGAACAACTTCTCAATGCAACAAGGAATCCACTACAAATGCTCTAACACTCTCACAACCTTGCATAAAATATTTCGAACACCTTCAGCTCACTGCCTTCAGGAATCCTACACTTGAAATTTGCACTACTATACTTGAATTCGCATCACACACATCACTCACATCAATATGATATCTATCTTTCTTATCTCTTGCATCTTACAATATCGCCACTCTTATTTATATCAACTTTAACCTTGAAAACCTTCTCCAATGTTAGCAACTAACCATTACACTTACAAATTCAAATTAGGTTGGCACCTAAACATTCCTGGGGTGGATAGGAATGAAGGTGACCCATATAAATCCTTATTTAGGACCCAAATATATCCCAACACACCTCAACATGCTTCCACAAGCCTCACATGTAGTGTTAACACTAGGTCGATTGCTACCCATGCTAAACACCATAAACATTGAATATGCACTTCCTTAAATCAATCCAAAACTTCTAGAAAATAAAATTCACTTGAACACGATCTAGAATAATCCTCAAACCACCTGATATCTAACAAATAATTCTTCCAAACTTGCATCATACAAATACTTCAACTTAGAACATCCAGTTAACCTTATTCACACACCAACACATGAAACACATGTTGTATTATGCCAAATCAAGTGAAACCTTGAATACTGAAGGATACAAACATTATAAGAAGCTTCCCAGATCTGTACAACTTGAAGCCAAACTATGGAGAAACTTGGAGCAAATACATTTCTCCTAGACCACAAAAAATACCACTGAAAAATTGGTTCACACAGTGGTGAAAATATCTCGCACTGTACAACGACCCAGAAACCCAAATTATGGATATAGAAACTATTGAAAACCTTAAACAACATATCAAATCAACACATGCATAGTATCAACATAGAAGAAATTTGGAGCACATCCTGGAGCACACCTTGAAAACTTACACAACACTATTTACTCTGTTTATCAAATTTTCTCAAAAGCACTTGGAAACCAAGTACCAAAGGCATAATCTCAACACGCTACTTCATTCCAATGCTTCTCGAAACAATGAAACATAAATATAGCTCCATTTGCTTACAACACTTCCTCAATATCTCCACTATACATGCACAACCTGCAACAACCACTTTTTCACAATTTTCTCAATATCTTCCACATATTCATCATGCAACAACCTTCCTTAACACATAGTTGACATCAATGACAACACCAACATGTTGGCATCCTGTTGAAATCAATGACAACACCTTCATACTTATAATAGAGTGTATGCTAGAAAATTAAAAAGAAACAATTGACTAATTTAAGGTGAAAGCTAAAGAATCAAAGGAAGAAATTGGAAAATTGAAAGCTCAAATAGAATGAGGAAGTGAATATAAAATGAAAGCCAAAGAATTTGATGATTTTATCTAAAATTTAAAAATAAAAGTTGAGGAAGGTAAAAGGATTGAGGATTACCTAAATACCAGTATCAATAACAAAAGTGTTTAATGTTTAAATCTTAAGTGATTGTATCCTTAAAAAAGGAACTTGAAAAGGATAAAGAGAAAATTAACAAAGATATAAAATTGAGATAAGGCTTTGAAATTATTGATGAGTTAATTAACTCTCAAAAACCTTCAAAAGAGAAATCTAGACTTGGTTTTAAAAAAGGAAAAAGTCATATGGTTAATACATCTACAAATTTGTATGATAAATTTAAAGGTGAAGGACAATATGAGACAAGGGAGGAGAAATACTACATAGAAAATCCTAAGAAAACATCCTCTAAAGATACAAAGAAAAATCATAACAAAAAGGAACAAGCATTCATTCATGTATGGACCTTATCACATTCATGACATCATTGAATCCAGAGCAATGAAACTAAAATAACTAGATGCAACTATCATGGCAAGGCATGTCAATGGTGCATGCCTTAAGCACTACCACTTAATGGTAGAATAACAACACAAGCCTGCATAATAAAACTTATATATTATGTACTATAGTTAGATAGTTCAACAGATAATAAATTAAAAACATAAAATTTAGAAGCTAAATGACTAGGTAAACCTGTCAAAAGGAAGAGAATTAAAATCCCATCTACCCATCCATCTATATAATAGCTCACACCTCAATCATTCACTCACTTTTTCCCCTCACATTTTGCACTCTAATCTATTTTCACTCGAGTCTAAAAACCCTAGAAACTATCTACACCTTGTAAAAAAAATCACTCACACCATGGTCACTCCTACATTCATTAGCATTTCTGAGAGGCCTCACCCAAAATACTAGAAGTGCCCCTACAAGGCCCTAGAAATAAACAAGGATGGGGTGTTCTCTCAAATCCCCCACAATGTAGTATACTTACAGGATGTCTAGAAGTATATTCATCAACGAATCATAGAAATTGACCACATGAAGCTAGAGGAGATCTATCTAACTCTCCTAGAATATGATGACAAAATATACAAGCTAGAGTATATGGAGATTGGTCAGAAGAACCTAGAAATCTAGAAGGACTCCATATTTCTGCAATAAGGAGACATGGGTTCATATTATGCTAAATTGGGTACACAAAAAAATTATGTACCTAAACAAAATATACTAGATTACAAAGGAATCCATTCATGTAGTGACCAAGATAAGAATGGTAGGTGGCATTCGCACTAATAAATCCATCAAAAATAGTGAGGTACAACAGTTAATCAAAGTAACTTTTGACAATCAGAGCATGAACCTCAAAACAATAACAAACAATGGAGTCTAGTATGTTGTAATGGGGATAGCTTATAAAATTTACTATGCCAATGGGGAATTCTCCACCATAGCTACTATAATTTGCATGGCCTATCAAATAGTGGTGGAAGGAAAAGACTTCAACCTTTGTGAAGTCATGAGGGAGAAGTTAATGGAAAACATCAAAGTATCATTTATGGTATGGTAAACTGCTCATTTGCTTGATCTTTTATTTTCTTAACGAATTACCAAATTTCAAAGGCATTTAGTTTGGTAACTTAACCAAACCATGGCGGTGCAAATCAAGTATCACATTCATCAATTCCCTAACATTAGAGCATACAAGGCCACATATTGGGGTTCTTCAAAACCTTCCAAGAGAAAATACAAGAGAGGGAAAGGATTCCCTATGCATCCACTACATAGTACACCAACATAATTGCATTCATGGTGAACAAATATTTCACATAAATGGAGGCGATAGAACTGCACACTGTATGGATATTGTGGCTACCATATGAAGTATCTATACAAGAGTTTGATGCATATGCAACTTCTCTACTCATCCATCCCAAGGATCCTATTGTGAAATTCTTTGGCACATACAAATAATTCATGGATAAAAGGATCACCATAGAGGCTAAGGATAATTTTGATAAAAATAAAGAAAAACTTTATAAACAATGGGGTACACCAGAAGGGGGATTTACACAATCTATAGCTATCACAACACAATCAAATCCCTCCTTCAGAAGAAGGCTCAAGAGAATCCATAGAACTCCTCTGGGAAAATCATAAGGCCTCACAACATCCACCAAAAGGTATCCACCTTGAGGAAGCCATCTTAAGTCACCCTAAAAAATCATACTATACAAGAAATTCCTAAACAAATGGTTAAGAGAAAAATAGACACAACAAAAGAAGAAGTACAATAAATAGTGAAAGGAGAAGAAGAGGTTCAACAACCTCTTAAGAGGAGGAAATGAGGAAATAATACTCCAACAACTCCTCAAAAAGAAACTCTTAAGCAACCAAAAGAGACCATCAACATTATGGAAATTACAAACACTATCCTCTATAATGGGATGCTACCAAAGATTTTAGAGATATATTAGGAAGTAGATGAACCAAACAAAGCTATAATAATGCAATACCTCCTTCAATATGTAAAACATTCCAATAAAGGGCTCAAAGAAGCAAGGAAGGACATTCTAAAGGAAATCATTGTAGCAATAAAGGAGAAAAGGGCACAAGCATTAATAAAAGAAGATTAAATAAGGGAGAAAGACATCTCCACAATTATCCCAAACATTATTGAGGAGAAAAATAAGCACTAGCCTAGGAGCAATCCCAAGAGATTTACACCAAGCAACGAGTAGATAAACTCATGTAAGAGGATCTAGAAGGAATTGAGAGGATCCAAAAGGAGACATTAGTAGTAACCCAGAAGCTCTATGAGGTGATGATGAGAGATAATAAATAAGAGCAAGTATAGTGGTTTCCACCAGAAGACAATATAATAGAGAAGATAGGGACCAAAACGGGAGAAAATAAAAATCCTAGCATAGGGGAACAACAAGAAGAGAATGTAGATAGTCTCAAAGCAGAAGAGAAGAGTAGGTATGGTTTTGGAGACACGTCAACTCCCTCAAATACCATCTCACAATCAAGAACTTCCTATCACAACAATAGATAAAAAAAAATTCATCACCACAACTCCTACAAGTGCCATTGTTGGAGCAATAGGTAGACCTCTTGAGCATCTCACCACTATACAAAATCAAATTAGGGGACCTACTCCACAACACCACAAGAGAATAGATTTTGAGCGAGAATGTACAAAATTTTGAGCAACTAGAAGATGTGGTACTCACACTCCAAAATTTTATTCCCCAACTATTGTAGGACACGTCACTCCCATTGCCTCAACAACTCAAACAAATGGTTGATATTTTACAAGGGGATTTAGCTTCCTCCAAGGAAAACATCAGGAAGAAGGCCCAAGAATAACTCACCAATAAGAGAATATAGGACTATACAAAGTAATGTTCCACCACATACCCCCTACAACTAGAAGCACATATTAAATAAATGGGAGACAACATCCAAGAGACCGAGGTCCTATAGTAGTTTTTCTACAATGGCCCAACACAAAAAAGGCCTCCACACCTAGATACTTTAGCTAGAAGATCAAATAACACAAGTGGTGTATGAACCTCTGCAAGACCTATTCAGAGTAGTGAGGGATCAAATTGATACTCTCCACAATCAGCTACAACAGCTCCATACCCTACAAGAATAGGTGAAAACACAAATCAATCAGTTGCAGGAGATAATTAGCATCCATTTGAGACTTCTCTAATTAATTTTAAAGGAAGCAAAGTAAATAACACAAAATATTGAAATGAATAAAAAGGGATCCTATGAACCAAGTTTCTAGAACAATAAGATCTAGGTTCCTTTCTCTAAAATTTCATTAGAAAGAGAGAAGATCACAAAGGGATAGGATTAGCTTTCAACCTTGAGGTGAGCCAACCCTATTTTTGGATCTTGGATGTCTACTTTCTTATGTTAGAAATTATTGATTTTCAATGTTTTGGACCAATTTAAAGTGAATAAACTAAGTGGATTATATGACCTAACACTTGAAATGCAAAATTCTATGATAACAAAAATAGAATTGACAAATTGCAAGCAAATCTGAGAAGTGTAGAGAATGGAAAACCTACCCAAAAACATGGGTTTTGAGGTGCCTACAAGGACTCATTATCCCAAGGGTGAATGGGTCTTTGTACAAGGGTTTTTCTTAACTTTTTGGGTCCTCTAGTGTAATATCTTAGCTTTTTTTTGCTCTTGATTTCACTATCAGAAAGCTAGAAATAAATTATGAATCTAAGTTTCCATGACTTGACAACAAATGAAACTTTGCAAAATTGATCCTTTGATCAACTTTCAATCATTTTTCACCAGTAAATCTACACATACAAAGAGACAATCAAAAAAAAAAAAGGTGAATGGGGGTTTGCCTTAGTCAAACCTCGTGTTTGTTAATTAAACCTTGATAATGAAATAATGAAAAAATAAGGGAAATGATGAATGAAAAAAAAAATTCACAACTCACCAAACCCTTAATGGTTTCCCTTAGAGGATTGAAAAATAACACATAACTCTAAGGTTTGGATATTGCATGAATTGGCTTGATTGATTGATCAATTTGATGCTTGACTGATTGGAACCTACATCACAATGTTAGCTCCAAAAATTGACATGAACACACATGAACTTTGACATGATGATATGATCTTGATTGTTGTTGTAGATGATTAATAAATCTTCTCTTCAATTCTCTTGACAATAATATTTTCTCTTGTGAAAGTTTTATTAATGCTAGATGTTTTGAATTGATAAAAAGACTATGTATTTATAGGTGTTCATTTAATTTCCCAAAAGTTAGATCCCAATATCTAACCTTTGCAAGTGGAAATTCAAATGTTACAATTCCACCACTGACATATCTAAATTTGGAGGGAAATGAAGTAGTGGGACACTTCCCCCATTAGGGAAATAGGTACCATTATGGCACATGAGTCCCATTATGGTGAATGAGTCCCAGCCCTATTTTCTAAAATTTAAGGTGTTGGAGGTAAAGTATTAGATGAATACATTTTTTTAATGTTTTCAATTTATTAAAAGTGGTGCAAATGGGCTATGAAATACATAATTTTAGGAAATTATGGGATCAATTAGAGGCTTAATTAAGTCCTAAAAATTAAGGGATCCAAACATAGTGTGAAATTGTAAATGTATAAAAATTTCTACACTACAAATATTTTAATTCCAACTAATCTCTAGGAGGTAGAACTAACATTAGCCTAAATCCAAGTAAAAATGAGTACATTGCTACAAGTCTAACTAAGGGTTATTTTTGGATTAGATTAGATGTTAGCAAAGACTAAGAAACCCAAAGAAATTAAAAAATACAATGAAAGTTAAAATAAAGACAAAGACAAATATCCAAACTACTAACGTGTGGTCTTGCAGGTTCGAACGTCAAAGACTAAACATCAAAATAATGTGCTTATCTTTTTCTTAGTATAGTACACATTTCCTTTTGGTGCTATTAAAACGAACTTGTGTTTCTACTATGTCTAAGTGTGTTTGCAAAATGGTAGGTGAGTATGCTCTCACCTTGTGAAAACTCGGTGATCATAAAATCAGACCTGTTTTTATATGTTATTACCCTCATGATTGTTGGTGTAATTAATTAATTAATTATTACACTAACATAAGTTAACTTAGGTCTTGCATTTAATCATTTAGTCCTAGGTTGCAATCATTTAATAAATGGGATAATATTCCCTTCCATGTTTGTAGGGATAAGATTCCTTCTAGAAGATGAGTTGTCCTTCTAGAACTTATCTCCTCATTTAATGATCATCTAGATAGGGTTCACATGTTGTCACATGTTGTTAGATCAAGACACTTGGCAACATCTCATGCATATTAGGTTTTACTTCTTGCCTATATAATCAGGCATTTTGTTCATTTGTAAAATATCCAATATCAATATGAATATCATATCATCAATATAGAATCTCTATTATGCATGCCTAGTTGCAACACTTTCTGGGTGGTTGATTATCTTTCCTGGCTCAAAGGTCCTCCATCGAAGACTACAGCTTCAAGGACTGTGCATCCATAATCTCAACAATGATTTGGTATATCGGAGTATCCTCTCCCCTTGTGCATCCGTGCGATCCTGGGTGTAAGAGAAACGGTTACTAACTCTAGAAATTGGGCCTTCTTGGGGATTTCATCACCCCAACGCGACTCAAACCGGCAATGGAGCTAAAGCCAAGCTACCCCCGACCGGTATATCAATGTGAATCTTAAGGGAAAACCTAAGATTACTAGTGTGGATGTGTCATACGGACAGAGTAGTACTCCCATAAACCCTGTTGAGCTTAACCTCTTCAGGCTAGAATGCTACCTAATTGGTGATTAATCTCTTGCCCCATGTATGGCCACTCGAATGGGGGTCCTGAATTAAACACCTTTGTGTAGTAGCCAAAAACCTTCTATTTGCTAGCATAGCACCGGTCGGTGTTAAGGCATCCACACTTTCGCAGTCTGTAGTAGAGGTGATCAATCTGCCATGGGAGTTTCAAGGGGGTTGGAAGCTTGGTTGGCCTGAGAAGGGAGTGCACTATAAGGGGGAGCCCGTGCAGCCAAGCTTCTGAATTCACATGCTACTAATATGCGGTTAGGGAAACCCACGTGGAATCTAGCGAATATTGTCCTAGCATAACCTAGGATTGTACTTGTATTATGTGCGCTTGCTTACATTCAAAACATTATGCTTGTCAAGTTCTTTTTGGATTCATCACATTTACAGTTCTGAACAAAAAATTCAACATCAGACAGATCAAATTTTCCATCAAAACGACAAGAAACTCAATTTTCACAAACTGTGTCACATCTGTTAAACCGCATTCGAGTTTCTGAGATGCAATCATTTTGACAAACCACATTTGACATTTCAAACACCGCATTTGTATGCATCGTGATGCAACTAAACCTTATAGAGTCACATCTGCCAAACTGAGTTGCATCTGATAGTCCCTAAGCCGCATTCGCTCAAACCGAGCCACATTCGCAAAACTGTGACGCATTCGCAGCATCAAATGACACATTCGCCTGTCACAAGTAAAACATCATACAAAGTCAAATCTGAAGTCTACACCTTGTCAATTATTTGTCAAACATTGTTTCCAAAAGGATTCTATCATAAACCAATTTTGAAATTGCTCAAACTTTCGACCATTAGTTTGCATTCTCGACCATAGGTTTCATCCTTCATTTTTGTTAGTTGCATACATTAGGCATTAGTTTGTCCCTAGGTTTTACATCTCGCATAATTTGGATTAGGAAAATCTCAGCACAATTTGCAACATCATTGCTTCTGAAACCAGGTTCTCTTGGACAAAATTATCAATCCCTTTTTCAGTCATTGTCCTTTTTTTGTGAGATTTTCCAACTCAACAGTCTAGTTAGGAAAACTCATTAGTCATTTAGACCTTGTCATCTTGTCCTTTTCAACAAAGTCCTTTAGTAACTAAAATCAAAAACAAAGATTGAGCTTAGAAGTGCTTAGGTTCCCTTGTCTTAAATTGCATCATAAGTTTGGACATTGCATATTTTATTCCCAAAAATCCAAAAATATTACTCATCCTAGTCGTCATTTTGAACTTAGACTTTGCATAGTGTCATCCTTGCATTTAGTTGTCATTTTCATTTGAGCAATCTCATTTTATGGTGGAAACTAGACTCCAAAAACAACAACGACAAATGGAAAACTTTCGACAAGACCCCACATCCACTGTCAACAATCCCACATATGACCCAAATTGGACCTTCGATGATCCATTTGGCAATACAAACAATCAACCTCTAACGACAACACCATCCTCATCAAATAGTCCATTTGAACCATTCTTCTGTAAGGATGAGTATGGCCAAATACTTGAGGAAAACCTAGAGGTAGCGGCACAAGATCCAGAGGCCTCTCAATTTGTTGAACAAATGGTCCTATACGACAGCGACATATATTTGGCCATACTGTTAAGTCAAGGAGCCAAATTACCTCAAGGATCCGACATTAACACGTTGAGATCAAGATCTCCAGACCCTAATGTCAACAATGCACATAACCTGTCAAATAGTGGTCAACCTTCCAACACTATGAGCAATACTTTCTTTGACACTACAACGACAGTGCATGCTACCTCCAACATAATAAATGCTACATCCATTGGAGGATCATAATCGGCCACAATTCCCACCACATCCACGATACTATCACAATTAGCTGGAACCACCTTTGGCTCCTCGGCAATGTGGGAAAGTTATTCAAACCCTCTCTATACCATGACAGTAAATGCAACGGGGGCATCATCAAGTCATAGCAATTCCCCCTTGACATCAAATACCATGAGTACACCTTCGACATATCTGCTCATTGGTATATCACAAAATCCTTTGGGAGGAGGAAAAAGACGTATCTTTATCCAAGGACAACAAAAACATGTTAACACACCAACATAGTCAAATGTCATTGCCTCCCAAAGACCAAATACAAACATTCCCCTTGTACAAACCCAACAATTTGAACAAGGTGGCCAAATAACACAACCCATGGCATCATTAGCACATCACAATGTTCATGGTCACCATATTCCCCAAGTAACGACACAAATGGCTGGGGGACATATCCCAACCTACTCATCCCACGTTCATACTCACTAACATACACCCAACCCTAACTTTTAGTACCAACAACATGCCAATCCACACACATCATACATGTCACAACAATCCATACCGCAACAATAAACCAATATCCATGCACAACAAACGAGGACCACAAACGACCCTGTTATGGATGCCATACAAACAAGATTGATGGTTCTAGAGAAAACTATCCAAAACATACAAATATCAGGAAAAAAATCAAAAGTATCATATGATCTAAATGTATACCCATTCGACATGAGCTTATACATGCCACCATTTCCTCTGGGATATGTGTCACCCAATTTTACAAAATATAGAGGCAAGACAAACCCCATTGAACATGTTCGCGAATTTGAAACTAATTGTATGGACATCGCCTATGAAAAAACATACTTAATGAGACTTTTCTCTAAAAGTCTTGCGGGTCCTGCCCTTGAATGGTTTTCCAATCAAAAGGATATCCAGACATGGGATGAGCTTAAACAAAAATTCATAAAAAATTACGCGTACAACATCGACATGGATACCTCTATCACTAGCTTGTGCAATCTCACGCAAGAGGATGCTGGTGAGACATTCATACCATTCTTTCAAAAATGGAGAAGCCTCGCTAGTCGGTGTCACATTGACGTGACCGAAAGGGAAAAGGTCGACATGTTCATTCAAACACTTATGGTTCCCCTAAAATATGCATTGCAAGTGCATTGCTGCACAAACTTCACAGACCTGGTCCAAAAAGGGGTCTAGATTGAGAAATCCCTTATTGCAAAGGGAGAACTAAGGTACGGTCCCAAAAATGCAAATTCCAATCCTCCTGCCGACAAGAATAAATATTGGGTAAAAAACAAACATGTTACAAATGACAGGGTTGTGGATGCCAAGACTGCAAACGTTGTGGGTCCTGAACTAGCCCTAAAAGGGGTTCAACAACAAAACAAACCAACAACAACATCAACACCCCCTACTAATGTCCCTTCAAACAACCAGGGACAATACTGTCAGATGAGACAATTTCCTAGGGGTCGCACATACACTTCTTTGGGTGAACCCATTGAAGAATTCCTCAAGAAATGCCTCCAGAATGGGGTCATCACACTTCAAGAACCAAAACCGTATGACCCAGGACAATTCAAAGTCACATCATTGAGGTAGGGGGATCACAATTTGTCTCCAATTCAGATCATACTATCCATAAGAATCCACTGTAGGACCATGGTTCTCATAATGCTTCCACTTCAAGTCCACAAATGAACAATAATCAAGCTAACTTCACCTGAGACAAGTACGACTATTCTGGTGGACCAATTATAAATAATGTTTGAACTGACAACAAATACATCAATACCATTACGGTCAAGAGAGCACCCCAATGTAATGCTACTACTCACAGTGGCAAGGTCACCATAGCTGGTCCACCTCCTACTAGACAACCCAAAATCACCATACTTGGCCCATCCGCTAAACAGTCAAAACCTGTCTTGACCACAAAGCAGTGGCAACCCAAAAGTCAGTTCAACCTTATCGACCAGCTGGGCAAGACTCTCACGCAAATCTCTATACTTGAGCTACTTCATATCTCTCCCGCACACAAGGATATACTAGATAAAACCCTACAATAGTCATCAGTCCCTAAGGACATTGATGTCAATCAGTTTGAGACCATGGTGGGATACCTCACTACGCCTCACCATGTCACCTTCTCAGATCAAGACTACTCATCACCTAAGACCAACCACAATGATGCATTGCACATAGAAAATTTTGTCCACAAGCACAAAGTTAGATGGGTTTTAGTAGATGGCGGAGCAGGATTGAACATATGCTCCCTCACACTAGTTAAGGCTCTAGGATTCTCCGATGCATACGTAGACCCAACAAAGAGTATAGTGATCAAAGCATATAATGATGAAGAATGCTCTTCACATGGCGTTATCTCTCTCCCTATCAGAGTGGGACCAATCATTGTGGACACAACCTTCCAAGTCCTGGATTTGGAATTATCGTATAACATCTTGCTTGGTCTTCCATGGATTCATGCCTTAAAATCCATTCCGTCCACATATCACCAATGCCTAAAGTTTCCATTTGATGGCACAGAAATAACCATATATGGAGACCCTAACCCTTTCCAATATTGTACCAACCTAAGGGGTATTTCTGAAAACTGAGTGCCTATTAACCGAGAAGCACCTGGCTCCTCGTCATCCAAATACATTGACCCATCCACACTCACATCATCTTCCACATCCGCTCCATCCACGTCTTCCGCCACACCACCACCTTCCGCAAACCCTAAGGTTGATTCCACTATCAAGATCCATGACCTTGGCTGTGGAGAATTCAAACTACACACAACGTATAGCATAACAACAATACCAAAGTCTCCAAAGGTCTATAGTCGGCCATGTTTCAGAATGGAACCCAAAGTAATTTTTAACGTTCCACCAAAAATAGTTTTCATCAAATGGGGAGACATGAGTAATGAGGACCTTGCTAACATCATAGGATGGATCTATAAGGATACTGTCGCACTACCCCCATTACCAATTCAAAAATATGGAAAGGGTTATGACATAATGAAGGCTAAAGGCTATGATGGTACTAGTGGCCTAGACAGAAATAAGGCTGGATGAAGAGAGCCCATAGAACCTTTCCAAATTTCAAAGTATCTTGGATTAGGGTTTGGATCACCCAACAATGATGATCGACGTACCATTGGACTTTCGAGTGAGCGAGTACATGCTTCGGAAAGTGTCGAGACCACTAAGGAAACCCTTACCGAAACTGACTCCCAAGAGTGGGAATTTGGCTCAGAACGATCCTTAAGTGACTATTGCCTTGATGATTTGTTTGTCGAAGTAGGGGAACTGACCTCTGAACAAAGATTTTGGCAAACATTTAAAATTGAACAGGCACCAAATAGTCAAAATCCCATTACCACTCCCCATGACATACAAGACCCACCATCTGAATCCCTTCAATCCAATCCATCTGAAGTACCAGACGACACTGACAACCAGGAGTCTAAGGCCTTCACCCCTTATTTTGACAATGAATATGAGACTAGTGAAGGGGAATATTGGATAGAGTCCGATGTGGGTTTGGATGATGATAATCTCATCTACAATATCACTGAATCCATTTGCATGCTTTTTGCATCCTCACCTCAGTTCACCAATACTGACGAAGGCATTTCCTTAGTTTATCCTTAGCTAGTCGATTGGGACCAACAAGGCCTGCCAGTCCTGGACACATTTCAGAATGATGAGGCAATTCCAAAGTTTATGGGATTACGTGAGGGCATACCTAGTGGTGATCACAAGGTAGGATTCACCATTGACTTAGATTGCATGACATACTTCAGCGAGACTACTCCGTCCTCCAGTCGCAAAATTAAAAATAAAAATAAAATAAAAAATGAAACGTCACTAGGTGAAAACTGAAAGGCACCTTTTGACGATAAAATAGTAAAAACAAAGGATGTATCTGCGGGTGAAAACTTCTCTGAGGCACCCAAAGATGGAGGGCTGGACTTTCTTCCCGTGCAACAAGAGAAATCAACTATGCTTATCGAAGACACAATAGAAGACAACATAGCAACTGCAGAAGATCCCAAGATGGCCCTCTTTCCTGCATCATTGACTGAAGAAGAGAGACTGAAATTTCATAAATTCTTTGCAAAACATAAAATCAAATTTGCATGGTCCTATTCTGACATGCCAAGATTAGACCCAAAACTGGTTCTGAACCATCTGCCACTATTGCCTAATGCCAAGCCAATCAAATAGAAGTTACGTAAAATGCACCCCCAAGTCACTCTATTGGTCAAGGCTAAGTTGAAGAAACTTCTAGATGCTAGATTCATATGGTCTATTGACTATGCTAAATGGATATCTAACCTGGTGCCAGTAACAAAGCCAAATGGGTTGATCCGCATCTATACAGATTTAAGAGACCTAAATAAAGCATACCCAAAATATGACTTTCATTTACCGAACATTGATATCATAGTTGACCTCATAGTAGGATATGAGATGCTGTCCCTCATGGATGGTTTCTCCAGCTATAATCAGATTCGCATTGCCCCTAAAGACTAGCACAAAATGACATTTACTTGCCCATGGGGTACATACTATTGGAATGTCATGCCATTCGGTCTAAAAAACGTAGGCGCCACATATCAAAGGGATATGACCACAATCTTTCATGACATGATGCATAAAATAATGGAAGATTATGTAGATGACCTATTGGCCAAATCAGTAACTAGGAAAGATCATCTGAAGGTGCTAGACACAATTTTCAAGAGACTTGAAGAATACAAATTCTGGCTAAATCCTAAGAAATGTATCTTCGGTGTCACATCGGGTAAACTCTTGGGATATATAGTTTCTCGAAGAGGCATTGAGGTTGATCCAGCAAAAGTCAAATCCATCATAGACATGCCTCTGCCCAAAGGAATCAGTGAACTCAAAACTCTACAAGGTAGGGTGCAATCTATTCGGCGTTTCATAGCCCATTTGGCAAACAAGTGTTACCCATTCCAATATCTGTTGCGCAAGGGTATCCCCTTTGTGTGGACAAATAAATTTCAAGAATCCTTTCAGCAAATCAAAGATTACCTACTATCAACGCCAGTCCTCATGCCTCCCATTCATGGAAAGCCATTGATCCTATACATCTCGACAACTAGTTCAACACTGGGGGCATTACTAGCACAGAATGACCAAGAAAAAAAAGAAAGAGCTATATATTACATCAGTCGGACATTGGTCAGGTATGAACTAAACTACACACCAATTGAACAAGCTTGCCTAGCCATGGTCTTGCTAAGACATTATATGTTAAGCCATCAGACACAACTAGTAGCAAAGATTGACCCCCTCAAATATTTGCTAAGTCGGGCAGTATTAATAGGACGTCTGGAAAAATGGGTCATGATTCTAAGTAAATATGACATTCAATATGTAGAAAGAAAGGAAATACAAGGACAAGTCATAGCGGACCAGCTAGCGGACGCACCTTTGCAAAGTGATCACCCGTTAGTGGCAAATTTTCTAGATGAGTCGATATTCCATACGGAACCTAAGGCACCTTGGAAACTCTACTTTGATGGATCACACACAAATCATGGCTCGAGGGCAGGAATTATGTTCATCACCCCTCAAGGAGACTCCATTCCTAAGTCCTTCTACATTTCCTTCCCATGCACAAACAATGTGGCAGAATACGAGGTATTAGTTACAGGACTAAGAATGGCAATAAAAATGGAAAATCAGAGCACTACATGTCTACGGGGATTCTCAGCTCGTCATCAACCAGGTTAATGATGACTATGACACAAAAGATGAGAAGTTGATGCCCTACAAATGGATGGTTGATAATTTCCACACATACTTTCATATGGTAACTTTTGAACAAGTTCCAAGAGCATAGAACAAAGCCGCAGATGCCATGGCTACAATAGGCTCTCTCCTTGACATACCAAGCAATCTACCTCAACTAGAATTCCTAATAGAGCAATTGTTGGTCCCTGCCTATGACATTCCAGAGTCAGAAATGGTCTGCAAACTTGTTGGTCTCGAATCTCCCTGGTACCAAGATATTTATGACTACCTTAAGTCTCAAACCCTTCCACCTAACCTGTCCAATAACTAGAGGAAGTCCTTCATCCGAAAATCCGCAAGGTATGCCATCGTTAGTGACACCTTCCTTAGATGTCTCAACACCAATGAAGCACATACAAACTTACACAAAGTACATGATAGTATATGCGGGTCTCATTCGAGTGGTCCTACTCTAGCCAAGAAAGTAATGAGACTTGGGTACTATTGGCCGACCGTTGAAAAAGATGCAATAGAATATGTTAGGGCTTGTTGCAAATGCCAGATTCATAGTGATTTGATCCATGTTCTAGCATAGGAACTTCGGCCGATTACCTCTCCTTGGCCCTTCACTCAATGGGGACTTGACCTCGTGGGTAAGATCCATCCGACCTCGTCCAATGGCCACAAATTCATCATCACCGCCACTAAGTATTTTACAAAGTGGATCGAAGCCATACCTTTGACATACATAACTAGAAAGAAAATATCCAAGTTCATTCTTAACTACATCATTTGCCGGTATGGCCTTCCACAATCCATCATCACTGACAATGGACATCTATTCAAAAACCAAGACGTTCATGAGTTATGTGAGCAATTTCACATCCAACACCATTTTTCATCTTTGTATTACCCACAAGGAAACGGTCAAGCTGAGCCATCAAATAAAACCATTTTTAAAATCCTCAAAAAGACTGTTAATGATGTTGGCCGTGACTGACATATACAACGCAACCCTGCTCTATGGGCTTACTGCACTAGCATTCGTATCCCTATAGGAGCCACTCCATTTTCCCTAGTCTTTGGCGCTGAGGCCATCTTGCCCATTGAGGTTGAAATTCCTTCATTACAAGTCTCCCTGAAGGGTTTAACTAATGAAGAGGAGTATAGACAATCATGCCTACATGAGTTGGAGATGCTAGAGGAAAGAAGGAAAATTTCCCTAAACCATCTACAAGCATATCAAAACCGTATCTATCGCAGCTACAACAAGAAGGTTATGGTCAAGAAGTTTGACATTGGTGACATAGTTCTCATGCAGATCCCTAAGAACCAGGTTGACAGAGAAAAGCCAAGAAAGTTTGAACCAAACTAGTTGGGTCCTTATATCATCGTATCTTCTTTTGGTTCCGGAGCCTATCAGCTGGTGACTCCAGATGGAGAACAACTGACAGAGCCTATCAACAGTTTACATCTCCGAAGGTTCTAAGCATAACATCAGGAGATCAAGCTGAAAATCATAAAATACAAAAAAAATTGAAAAATGATAAAAAAAATTGTTTCCTTGATGAGAACCTGGCAAACAAGCGTATTAGCAACACCAAAAAAATAAGAAAAATGACAAAAATAATAAAGAAAAATGATTCATCCAACAGTGAAAACCTGGTAAACAAGCGCTTTGGATAAGTACCATGGTGAAAACCTAGCAAACAGGTGCCATGAGTAATCAATCATTACTCTGCCATCTACTGTCACTTTCTCTACCTTGGCCAAGGATGAAAGGCATCTACCTCCATTATCATGCCAATCGCCACAACATTATACCCTTCCCTTCATGGTTGATAAACAGTTGACATCAAGTTCTGACGACTGTCCATCTGGTACACCAACAACATCCCTTTCATGTCCCTTAAAATAGGTTGTCTTGGACCTGACTGGGGGAAATTTTTTTATCATGTAACTGCAATGGATGTCGCAGGATTCCATGAACCCTAATGGAATGACCTAGTGCAAGACAACCTATTTTAAGGGCAATCATTTATTTCAATATGATAATATCATCACCAGGTCAATCATATCATCATGACAATAGTGACATATAGTCAAACACAGGTCAAAATCGGTCAAAACAAGTCAAATCATCATACCCTGTCAAACTGTCAACTCTTGGTTAGCCTTCATATATGTCCTTTTGAAAGATAACCTCTGTCGTTCATGCCTTAGGATGTGTCCCTCCTAGGCATCGTCACTATCATCCGACATTTTGAGGGATCTTTTTGACACCTAAGGATCACTCCTCTTGACATTGGTACTCTTCATATGTGTCCTTCTGAAGAACCAAATCTGTCATTTATGCCTTAGGATGTGTCCTTCCTAGGCATCGTCATCATCACTGTCACATGGCATTTTGAGGGATCCCTTTTGACATTTAGGGATCATTCCTCTTGACATCAACATTATTCAGGATGTGTCCTTCCTAAATTCGACAATTTTTGACATTTGTCATTTGAGCATCATCAAAGCTTTGACACTCTGGCATCTCATCATTGTCAAACCTAACATCTTGACATTAGAACAATGGATATCTAGATGCACTTGGAAAACATTTGACACTTTTCTTTTGGATTTTTATCATGTTATTAGTTTTTCAGCTAGATCCCCATAATAGGATTTAGAGAAGCAACGACATATCATGACGATTGACACACATGACTACTAGTTTCTCAGCAAGGTCTTGATTTTTGGATTTAGAAAAATAGCGACGTATCATGATAAGGTCTCTATTTTTATATTTTGGAAATCATGTTGCTAGTTTCTCAAGGATGTCCTAGAAACAGGGTTTAGAGAAGCAACGACGTTTCATGAATTGTCCTTGTCCTTTTCTGCTTGTGGTTGATTATGACAAAAAGACTGGGGCAATCACGCTCTAGTTTGAGTCATGATCATCCTTGTCTGTGACTACTTGTCTTATGTGATGGTACGACCTTGCACACCTTGATCTATGTCATATCATGGTGTTTGTTGGCCATTACAGCAGTCTTCCCAATGATGATTAAGAGCAATAAATATTAAAGTCCTACGGTAAAGCTTTGAAGGATTTGGTCTAGGAACTAACATGCATCTTCTTCGGTCTGATCATCTTCTCTCGTCCATCTCATGATGATATCTTATGACATACAAAAACATGAGTGCATACATGATCATATCAACATTACATTAGGTCCATACATACATCATCCATAGCATTAAATCACATACATATCATTGCATATTGCATTAACATAATCACAAACATTGCATTAACATAATCATCAACATTGCATCCATTTAATAAATACATTATGCATACCATTATCATCATCATCACATGTAAATATGCATTGCATCATCATGGCATCATAATCATAAGTAAGCATCACATCACATATATCATAAGGCATAAATCAAAGAAAATTGCATAGCACACATGTAGGCTACATCAAAACTGCATCATCATATAATATCATCTCAAAAAAATGTACAATGTCACAGGATAAAGTTAAGAGATATCCCAAAAATGGAGCTCGCGGGCTCAATAATATATACATAGTGTGTCATAATAACAAAAATTCCCCTAGGGTAGACTCTCATCATCCCCTCACGGCGAAGAATGTGGTGGCAAGAACTTTGTTACTGGCACTGAAATGATGGGCGAACTGGTAGCAGCCTTTTCCTGTGCCACCAAAGGAACTGACAATGATGGTGTCATCTCCACGGTAATGGACACCTGTGATGTCATTGTTGCCTAGCTCTAAGAAGTAGATGGATCTTCCACTCATGGCTGCCTCTGCACTGAACCACTAGACCCATGACTGTGGCTCGAATGATAACTCAAGGCATGCCTGTGAGGGTGGTGGGACCTATGCCCTAATGTGTGCCCTGACAAGGTAGACCCTCCTACACTCGTATGACTCCTGCTACTGCTCCCACTACCTGATCGGTGGCCACTATCTGTCCTCGTCTGTGAGCGTGATAGTGTTGGATCTCGTCACTCATGAGGCACCTCCTGCTCATATAAGGTCCTGTACTGACCCAACCTCGTGCTCACCCTGGCCAACTCATGAGCAATATCCCCAGAGGGCCCTGTGCATAACGCTACAAACTCAACACACCACTGAGTTGAGTCCTACTAGTGGATCACTGCCTAATCCTGCTCTACCTGAGCCACCTCTAGCTCTGACTGCAGTGCTCTGACCTGTGCCATGCTCTCATCTAGTCTCTGCTATAAATCAGCCACCCTCTGATCTGTCATGGCATCTTGGGGAAATCTCAAGGAGGACGGTATCTCCTCATCTCCCTCCACCATCTGCCATCTGAGGAGTCTCTCAACCTCATCCATAGCATCATCGTCATCATCATCATCCTCTCCCACATCCTCTCCGCCGACTCCCTCATCTCGGGGCACATCCACCTCTGCATCCTCCTCCTGCCTTGGCTGCTCCTCCTCCCGTCTCTCCACCTCCACCTCCACCTCTTCCTCGGCCACACCCTCCTCCTGTCTGGCCTCCACCACCTCCACATCCTCCTCTCGTCTCTCCACCTCTGCCTCCGCCACCTCCACATCCTCCTCTCATCTCTCCACCTCCGCCTCCGCCACCTCCACATCCTCCTCTCATCTCTCTCCCTCCACCTCCACCTCAGCCACATCCTCCTCTCTCTCCCCCTCCTCGGCCACCTCAAGGATAGCATATAATGCTACCCTCGCCACACGTGGGCACACCCTCTGGCCCTATCTCTGACCATCTCTCCTGTGCCTCCGGCCATCTCCTCCATCATCTCCGTCATCTTCGTCATCTCCACCCCGAGCTCCATCTCTACCCCCATCCCTACCTCTATCTCGGCCTCCATCTCTCACCTAGCCTCTGCCCCTGTCACCGCCCTTGCCTCCTTGTCTGGCTCTTGGCACATGAGGTATCACTGACCGCCTGTCCACAGGTGCTAGCCCATCAAGATCTGTAAATGGCACTGGTATATGTGTTTGCCACCATAAATTATAGTCTGTTGTGGTCCTAGGATCTGCAACTCCACCCCTCCATCCCCACGGCTGGGCTCCTAGTCCATCGATCTACTGCTCTGCAAACGCTACTAGAATGGTCGTCCCCCAAGCATACTCTCTGGAAGAGCGTGCATACTCAGCTATCCCCGCAAGTACACCTTATTGCTCTCCGAACTATCTGAGAACACACTGTGGTAGATACATCTCTATAATCAGTGAGCTCTGCACTATCCTCCCAATCAAATATTGATATTGTCTGCATAGGCTGAGATGGTCCACCTCATCGTCCCATTGCTGACAATCTCTGTATGACCTCCAGATAAAAGACACCATCGTGTCAATCCGATGCCACCACCAACTTGTCTCGCCCATCTGTGTTTGTTGTAGGGTTCCCACATAGTAGTAGGCATAGGGCATCCCCTCTGCCAACTGTGGTCTCTGAATCAGTGGGCAAAATATAGCAATATGCTCCCAGGCCCAAATCATCATCAATGCGGTACCACACGAGATACTCTCTGCCCTCCTGTAAGCAACCTCATGCAACTAATGGTAGAGTGTCCCCAGTAAACAAGGACCCCAAGCATACACTATCCTATCTCCTCTCATCCCAACCAAGACGTCTCCCTAGCCAATAGGGAATCCATGTCCCCGATGGTCAGGAATCAAAATACCGCTAATGAGTGTCACTAAGAAGGCATCAAAATGAGCATAGTGCTCCACCATGAATTCCCATCAGATCTCGTATCCCTGGATGTCGATTCTTGCACCGTCATCTCAATAGTATGCCTGGAAAGTCTGCTCACCATGGCGAGGGTCGTAGATGATCCGCTCTCCTTGGATCGACACCCGTAGAATGCGATACACGTCCTCTAGAGTAATGGCCACCTCACCTGTCGGCAAGTGGAAGGAACAGGTCTCAGAATGCCAGCGCTCACATAATGCAGTAAGTAGTCCCCTATTTGCCCGAATAGAGGGTATAGGTGACATAGAACAATCCCAGCTGCATCAGTCATCGCCGCTCCTACGGAGTTAGCTGATCCGCAAATCGAAAGGTCATCGGTCTGCTCTTGCATGTATAAATCAGGGCAAGTTGTCTCTGCATAAAGCCAAACAATGCATCAGTACCTTCTACACAACTATCAGTATTATCAAAAGCATTTAAGGTTTCACAAACATCAAAATCAGCCCTAGTCAAATTCAAAGTCAAATGTGTCACATTGGATGCAAATGCATCACAAAACATCGAATGCGTCGTTTGGTACATCAAATGTGTCACAACATAGAAATTGTGTCATTTGGTTGCTCAAATACGTCGCATCAGAACATTTACATCATGAAATTTGACACTTGCGTCGTTCCGAGCAAATGTGTCGCTTAAACCGGCAATTGTGTCACAAGATGGTGAATGCAGCATTCCAGCCTTCAAATGCAACTCAAAAAGGCGAATGCGGCTTATGCGAACGCATATGTGTCATAGTGCATTCGTTGTTTCCCCTAGAAACCTAGTTTTGGCACGCTAAACGAAAAAAATTACAAAGGAGGATAGGGGTACATACCACTGGCTCTGAGCCCTTTGGCCATCTGAAAGTCCGCACGATCTCACCGCAATGCTTTGTCACTAGAATCACCATCCTCACAGAAGTCCTCTAAGCTTTGAGCTCTCGAAATTTGCAATGTATATAGTAAGAATGAATTGACTTTTACCCCTTTGTCAACCTATTTATAAGGTCAAAATGGCATTTGTCAACCAGGTTGTTACTAGAGGCTCATTGGACCAACTTTGACCACCCCTTTGGCTTCCTTAAACATGTCAGAATCTAAAACCAACAGCGCCATTGTTTTTCTGGTCATCAAATTGACTTATCGGGACCCTTTCCAAAAAAAATTTGCCCCCGACCCAAAATTTGAAAAATTTCCCGAGGGGGCATCGATACTCTACACCTTCACTGGGGCATGGCTTTGACTTATTTTCTTTGTCACAATGCGATATGCTACATTATGACAAAGAGGGGCAAAATGTAGACACATAAAAAATGACCTAGGCCTACAAGCTCTATTTTTACCACTTTCAGCCTAGCATAATTATGACATTTAATTATGTCCTTGGTCCACATTTGACTATTGATTAAATAATTCATAATTATTTAATTAAATCATGTCCTTTTATTCTTCATAATTATTAAATAAATAAATTTTATTTATTTATTAAATATGTCATTAATTATCTAAGTCTTCCCTTAATTAAATAAATTTCTAAATTTATTTAATTACTCTTCTTCGGTCATTTCTTCTTGATTATTAAATAAATAAGTTTTAGCTATTTATTTAATATGTCACTAATTGTCATAATTAAATGAATTGATTAATTTATTTAATTAATTAATCTTATCTACTACATTAAATAATTATCTTTAATTATTTAATTTTTGAAATTAATATTCATCTCATTTTAAATAAATAAAATTATTTAAAATGTCATCACATTCTTAACTGACAATCCATTTTGGTAAATAATCTGAAAATCGATTATTTATTATTTCACAAAATCCATATTTGGAATTAATTTAATTCTCAATTGGTAACTTTCCTCCAAAAATCAAGTAATCGGGCAGATTATTGATTTTCCAAATCTGATCTTCAGTTCAACTCTTATCTTCTTGAGTTTCAAAAATCTTTATTTTCTAATTAATTATCTCATTTATTCTCCACCGTTGATTCGATTCTCTCAGATGAAATCTCGACCACTCACTTAATAATTTTTCCCTAACCCTAATTAGGGATTATCAAATTTAATCTGAGCCTCTGATTTTAGGTCTCTGTCAAAAGTCAATCTCATCCATCCGTTCAAAATGGCATTTTCTATAAAATGCTATTTTTCTCTAATTTTTAGATTACGCACTGACATACTTAGAGATTTTACAGAATTTTGCAATATTTATTACTTTATTTCATTAATTCTTGGCATGTTTAGGCATAGGCATTGTCAATCATAGTCATAGGCATAGACATTTGTTCAAATCCTTCAAATCTTGGTGTAGGACTTAGACTTGTATTTCCAAATTGCTCGCATGTCGAATCTGAGGGCAACACATCAGCCAGCAAGCTAGAAGGTGTTACAAAAGTGAATCATGGAGGTCTCGGCGATTAACAGGTATAATAGTTCTTTATTTTAACTTTCATTGTATTTTGTAATTTCTTTGGGTTTCTTAGTCTTTGCTAACATCTAATCTAATCCAAAAATAACCCTTAGTTACAACAAGAAAAAGCACATTGGGCTTCAACCATGACAAGACTCAAGGTACAATACAAGCATCTCCATCCTAGTTGAGCATCATTTCTTGATAACAAGACATCATTTTAAAAGGGTGGATGATGTTAGCAAGTCAATGATAGGGCTACAACCTACCGCATTAAGTATCCCTAGGAGTCATGTCCCTTCAAGGGAATGTATGTATACATGCAATGTAAAAAATATGTGGAATGATATGTAGATGTATAAGGAGATATATTATGAAGCAAAGACTCAGACCTACTCTTGTATATGATTATCATATAATATAAAGGAGTTTAAGTTTTATATGTGTGTGTGTGTGCAATGAATTTATGAATGTTTCTTTTGTTGTTAATATTTATGTGTTAATTCTTCCTTCTAGAATCCTACCACAAATGCTTGCTTCTCTTACTGTATCCTCTGGGGTAAAAAAAGATTGCATAAGAAGTATTGGGGTACAAATCTCTAGACTATACTTCCCCATCCTTCTTGCCAACAAGATTCATTATGTGAATTATGGTACCTTAGGACAATCAAGAGTTCTACTAAATAATATTGGAAAAAATTCCATCTCATTCACATTTTTAATAGGCTATAAAGGTAAAATAATATCAAGATATAAATTAATATATAATCACTCAAAAAAAATTTAAATTCATACAATAAAAAATTGTTAGATGTGTAGAAAAATTATATCATCAAGTCTAGGACAAATTGAATAGATAAAAGAATATCATGATGAAATTATCTAAGCTCCTTCTCTATCATCAACTATTATCCCACTTAGATACATGAGTACTAATAGTTGTTTATATTGAATTAAAATATAATATAACATGAAATAACATTAAATTTTACCTAAAGGAAAGATCCCCCTTGATCCTATTTTACTCTACCACTTGATGTCCCTACTTTTGTTCTTGTTCCTATGCCTTAGCTTGTGTTGTAGACCTCACTACCTCAACTCATGAAGGTGGAATGTATATGAGGGACATTGTATTCATGTGTTGAGGGTGACTCATTAGTCTCCCCAAGAGGACCTAAGCACAACTGATTGCACATAGTGAAATGATGAGGCACACAAACATGTGTGGACAAGGAGGGTCTACTAAAATTGATTGATCCACTATGACCATCAAAATAATATGGTTTTCTTAGTTTATAAGTTTGTGTAATAAAATTCCCAATCAAATGGTGTATGGAAAAGAGGATAAAATGTGTTACACCTACAACAGTAATCAATGTTGAATTGGAGGTGGAGAAGGGATAGGAGGAGGGAGAATAAATGAAACTTGCACTTGTTGCATTTCCCTAAGTCTATCTTGAGGCATTCCCTTACCTACTCCTTAGAAATATCTAAAATCAAAATAGTTCACATGGTGACCTAAAATAAATTTTGCATATATTTTCTATAGAAAATATTAAGGTTGTTGAAAATTGAGATAATTATGTAGTTTTAAAACTTGTAAAACTATGAGATTGTAGATCTAATTAAGTTTTCTTTGTTACAAATTCTTTGTGTATGACTATCTATTTAGATTCATTTTACTAATTGTAGAAAGTAGACAGAAGATTGTAGAAGAATAAGACCAGAAGATAGAAGTGGCACAACATATATGTGGAGAAACCCTTTTGGGAAAAAACTCCACCACCAAAATCAATAGTGCTTGTATTATTTAACCTTAGAACAAGATTACAATAACACTGTATCAATCCTTGATTGAGATGCTTCTTTTTCCTTCAACAAACCTTCTTCACAACCTGCATTAAACTTTAATAAAACTCTCTTCGACTTGCTGCAATTAATAGACAATAACGAGCCTTGAAAACTCCAAAGAGTTGTCAATTACAAAGCACAAAGCTTCCTCTCAAAAAATTACACCTATTCTTTGCAAGTAGAGTTTCAATGTGTAACAAGAAGTCAAATCCAATATCTCCTCAATTTAGGCACCCCAAATTGAACTTCTAACTGATCATTGGTCAAGAAAATATCTTCCAAGCTTCTCCTCAAAGTTGGTGCCCAAGAATGAGCCACTTAACTTGGCCTTGTAAATATCTTCTCATGCAAAAGGTGTTAACTCCAAGATGCCAACTTGGGAGCCCAAGGTGGGTCCAAATCAATCTTTGTTAATTGAAACATATCTCTCCATCAATTCATGCAAACATGATGCATGATTGATCATCCCAACTTAACTAAATGTATCACCTATTATCTGTCATGCAACTGAAGTCATTAGTCATGCATTCCAAATAAATTGAAGTCAACTATAATTCAACTAAAACTAACTACATGCAACTGAAGATAAATGAACCATAATTGAACTGAAATGATATTGAACTGAACTGAATTGAATTAAACTAAACTGAACTGATATTGAACTAAACTAAATTGAACTGAACTCTAGTCATGTAAATATTAATTCCTAACTTCTAGGATCTTTACATGCATTACTGAAGTGTTATTTTTTCTCCAAATAGTTAACTGAACTCAAGGTGGGTTCCACCTTTCATGTGGGCGCCCCATGTACTCCTATTTTGTAGGATCTCTTCTTGGGTGTCCCTACATGTTCAGATCATTTAGAATTAATTGAAAATGTCAATTTACATGTTCATTTCATTTGAAATTTAATCTCTTTCTAATCCTAGTGTTGGGGAACACTTTCCAAGGACTTAGGAGATACATGAAATATGTTTAGCATTGCAATTAAATGGCATCCTATTTCCAACATTCTCCCACTTGACATTATACATTACAATTATTATAAACAAAGAATTATTATTATAAATCAAGTATAGGAATCAAGGCCAATGGCCTTGCACCAAGAGAATTTATCTGGAGGAACTGGTTTCGTACGAAAATCTACAACATTGATCAAAGTTTCAACTTTCTCAATCAATACCTTCCCACTCTCAACCATTTCTTGCACAAAGTGATATTGAACATCAACATGCTTAGTACAAGCATGATACTATTAAAAGGCACAAGACAACTGAGAGGGGGGATGAATTAGTTGTCACCAAATTCAAATTCAAAACTTTAAATACTCATTAGCTTCACAACCACATTGTTCTATTATTAGGTATGAACATTAAATGAAGATAATAGAAAGTAAAATCAACACAATGAACACAAAATTTTACGTGGAAAACCCAATGAGGGAAAAGCCATGGTGAGGATTAACTCACAATATAAAGAGATAGCAAAATCAATTACAAAGGCTCACTGCCCAAAAGAGGACTCACTGTCCTGATACAACAACTCACTGCCTATAGAAAGGACTCACTGTCCAATAGGGAGTCTCACTACCTACTGATACAAAAGAAAACAAAAGATCCACCACAGCAATTAACACGCATCCGCAACCTTGATCACAAGATTGCAA
The DNA here is from genome assembly GCA_007258455.2 of Sequoia sempervirens. Classification (NCBI taxonomy): domain Eukaryota; kingdom Viridiplantae; phylum Streptophyta; class Pinopsida; order Cupressales; family Cupressaceae; genus Sequoia; species Sequoia sempervirens. The sequence continues at coordinate 284,304,322 of VDFB02270651.1, read as the reverse complement.
AAACCTTTAGCTTACTACCTTCAGAAATCTAATGCAATGAAGTATTGTTGCCTCAACTCACTTTCACACACTTCTACTATTTTAATCTGTGTCTTACTTCGTTTCTTTTCATCATCATTCAATTCGTCGCAATTCGACTTTCATTTATACCATCTTCAACCTTAGAAAATTTCCCCAAGGTCGGCCACATACGCCTCATTTCATAAATTCAAATTAGGTCAGCAACTCAACATTCCTACGGTGGAAAGGAATGAGAGTGGACCAATAAAAATACTTAACCAAGACCAAAAATAATATCTCAAATCAACCACACACTTCCTTAATTAAATTTAATTCTTCAAATGAAGTGTAAACACCAGGTCAACCAAACCTAATGAAAACACAAATGAACATTGATGTACATGCTTCCCAACAAGAAGATAGCATGCAAGTGATGCAAAATGCTTCATTATGCACGAGAACACATCTCAATTTCCTTCAGATACATCTGTAGCAAGTGCAAAAATCTTTGAACACCAAACTCCTTCCATCAGTCCATCCGGACTGTACAAACACATACAACAACTTTGAAACTTGACTTCTAGATCACTAAACCACATGCATCTCTGCCAAAACCAAGAGAACACCATTATAAGAACATTCCAGATGTGCAAGATCTGAAATAGAACAGCAGAGGATTGCAGAGCAGAAAAATTTCTCCCAGTCACAGAAAGCTAACTCTACTAGAACGGTTCACACACCAGTGAACACAACTTTTACACTTCATCAAACCATAAGCTACAAATCAATAGATATCACCATCAAATCATTAAAAAAAAACCCTTCAGATCCGCACAAGCATAGGAACAACACAAGAGAAACGTAGAGCACATATTGGAGCACATTCTAAACACATTCATAACTCTGACTTCTCTTTTTATTAATTTTCTCAAAAGCACTTGGAAACTCATCAATTTAGCACATCTACAACATCATAAGGATAGCTCCATGTACTCACAACATCTCAATAGTATCTCAACTATACATGCACAATCTATAATATATTGAACTATGTTGACATCAATGGAAACATTAATGAAAACACCACCACATATGCTCATACTTGCAACAATCTCCCCCTTTGTCATGGATGGCAACACATGATGTGAAAGAAAAAAAAACATCAAAGACAACAACCTGCACAATATTCCAGGACACCTTTTCTTCATTTTCTTACTATTTTCACATGACTTTCTCTCCCCCTTTGACATCAATGGCAAGGATAAAAAACTCTAATCACTCCCCCTTAGGAGTGCACCCATTCAACTTATACTGCAACAATGAAAACCTTTTCTACTCTCCATGCAAAGTAGACCCATTCATCATTCGAGATAAATGAAGAATCTGTGAATTCACTAGACTGATGTACCTTCATGTGCACCTAGTTCAAAGGGTCAATGACCCCCAACCTCTCCCTAAGATACTGAAAATAATCCTTCAGAAGATCCTTAGTAAATATATCCACATTTTTTTCCTTTTTTGTCACATACTCCAACCTGACTTCATTCTTCAACACTTTTTCTCTTAGGAAATGATATCTGATAGATATTTGTTTTGTTCTTTAATGCATAAATGGATTCTTTGAAATTTTTATAGCACTTTTGTTGTCACAGAAAATAGGAATAGGCTCATCACATATTACTCCAATGTTTCAGAGTTTGCTTCATCCATAAAACCTATGTGTGCTAGTAAAACCTATGTGTGCTAGGATGCTACAACAATATATTCTTCCTCTGTAGTGGATAAAGAAACTGAGTCTTATTTCTTACTCAACCAAGAAACCAATCTTCCACCAAGAAAGAAATCACCCCCACTAGTACTCTTCCATTCATCCACACAACCAACCCAATTTGCATCGGTATAAGCACTCAAGGTGAAATCAGCACCCTTAGGATACCATAAGCCATAATATCATGTACCTTTAAGATATATAAATATCCTCTTTACTACTATAACATGTGCTTCTTTAGGATCTTCTTGAAATTTTACAAATAAACATACTGGATGCATAATACTTGGTCTGGTAGTAGTAAGATACAACAGGCCACCAATCATAGATTTGTATTTGCTCTGATCAGTTTTAGAAAATTTATCATCTTTACTCAGCTTACATCTAGTCACCATAGGAGTACTAACCAGTTTGGACTCATCCATTCCAAACTTCTTTAATAGCTCTTTCACTTACTTAGATTGTGAAATGAATATCCCCTTATCAATTTGATTTACTTGAAGACCAAGAAAGAAATCCAACTCACCAATCATGGACATTTCAAATTATTTTTGCATTTCTTCTGCAAATCTTTTACACATACCTTCATTTCCACCAAAGATGATATAATCAACATATACTACCACTATTAACATTTTATTACCTTGCACTTTGAAGTAAAAATTGTTGTCAGCAAAGCCTTTGTTGAATCCTTACTTTATCAAGTATCTATCCAATCTTGCATACCAAGCTTTGGGAGCTTGCTTCAGTCCATACAATGCCTTCTTCAACTTACAAACCATCTTTGGTTTGTCAGATAACTAAAATCCTTCAAGTTGTTTCATGTATACTTCTTCCTCCAATTCACCATTCAAAAATGTTGACTTGACATCCATCTAATATACTTTGAAATTCTGTGAGAAGAAAATGCCAAAAACATTCTAATAGCTTCCATTCTAGCCACAAGGGAAAATGTTTCATCAAAGTCTATTCCTTCAACTTGTGAGTATCCCTTGCATACAAGTCTTGCCTTATTTCTTATAACATCACCATTTTCATTCAACTTGTTTTGGAACACCCATTTTGAACAAATTACATTCTTATTCACAGGTCTAGGAACTAATTCCCATGTCTGATTCTTTTCTATTTGTTGTAACTCTTCTTTCATAGCTCTCATCCAACTCTCATCTTCACATGCTTCACTCATAGAATTAGGTTCAATTTTTAGAGAGTAAACGCATATTTACCTCACATGCTACTTTACTTCTTGTCCTCACACCTTCACTCTTATCTCCAATTATCTATTCCTCTAAATGGTTCTTTTGCATATACTTAGGAGTCTTAGAAATAGGTTTTGGTTCATTTTCTTCTTTTTCTTCAATTTGTTCTTCTTCCTTCTCCTTATTCTCTTTAGGTACTTGTCCAAAGATAGGATCATCAGGTTCAACCTCACTTCTCAATAGGTGTGTGCATGTCTTCATCAACTTTCACATTAGTACTTTCAACAATCTTCCTCAATATTTTATTTAAGCATCTATATGCTTTGCTGGTAGTAGAGTGTTGGTATGTGGCGAATGATCATGCTATACTGTATAGCCCATGGTATACTGTACAACCAACCCACGTCCTTGTTTGAGGTCATTTGGCCTCGGGTGGGGTTTCAAGACCCCAAAAATTTTCCTACTTTTTTGATCATAGAAAAATGGAAAAATCAATGGAAAAAGAAAAATCCGATTTTGTAGAACCCTAAAATCTGAAAGCTTCTAAGCTTGGTAAAAAGGGAGTTCGGATGGGTATTTCAGTATGATGAAACACTTAATATTTGCAAGATTGTAATAGGTTTTGCACTGGATAATAAAAGTATTGGATGGCTGCGCTTTGGTGGATGTAGCCCAGATTGGGTGAACCACGCTAAATTCTCTGTGTTATGATTTATTCTATGTATGTTTTAGTTTCTCTATTTATTATTTAAATCTACATTTAATTGTTAGATATCTGCCATCTCTAACCCTAACAAGTGGTATCAGAGCAAGTTGTGTTTTGATTATCATCTGTAGGAAAGTCTCACGACCGGAGTGGGGAGTCTCTACTGGAGGGGAGCAATGGCGATGAGGGTAAGAAGGTTGAGAAGTTTAATGGGTAGAACTATCGGGCTATAGAAGATGCGGATGGAGGACTATCTCTATCAAAAGGATTTATGGTGGCCATTGGAAGGGAAAGCCAAGAAACCCGCAGCAATGTCAGATGAGGACTGGGAGATCTTGGATAGAAAGGCTCTTGGCAGTATTCGTCTATGCCTGGCACAATCGGTGGCGTTTAATATTACAACAGCAAAGACAACTCAAGAGTTGATGGAAACCCTGGCGAAGTTATATGAAAAGCCTTCCACTTTGAATAAGGTATTTCTTATGAAGCGTTTATTTAATATGAAAATGGTAGAAGGTGGGTTAGTTAATGATCATTTAAATGAGTTTAATATCACACTACCACCAACTTCAGAAAAGTAAACTTTGATGAAGAAGTTAGGCCTTTGATTCCGTTCTTGCTTGTGCTGGAATAGCCTCGCAATGGTTGTTAGCACTCGCTTCGGGTTCAATACACAGCTCTTGATGTTGTTGGCGTTATTTTGAGTGAGGAAATCCGTAGGAAAAGCTCAGGTGGAACATCCACATCAGGCAGTGTTTTGAATGCAGAAAGCAGGGGCAGAACAAAGGAGAGAGGAAACAATTTTGGAAATCATGGGAAGTCACGAGGAAAAATCAAAGGACAAAAGGTCCCAACTGCAGACAAGAGGGATTGTTGGTACTGTGGTAAGCCAGGTCATTTGAAGAAAGATTGCTGGTCTCAGAAAAATAAAGATGGAGACAAAAAGGAAGGAAGCAAAGAGGCTAATGTGGTAAGTAATAAATCTGATGAGGATGCTTTGATTCTCTCCCTTGATAATGCTGATGATTCTTGGGTGTTAGATTCAGGGGCTTCATTTCATACTACCCCCCATAGAAGCATTTCTTGATTATGTCCAAGGATTTTGGGTTGGTTTATTTAGGAGATAACGAACCCTGTCAGATTGTTGGAAAGGGAAGAATCAAGATTAAGTTGCAGAATGGGAATCATTGGCTACTACATGAAATAAAGCATGTTCCAAAGTTACAGAATCTAATTTCAAGAGGGCAACTAGATGATGAAGGTTGTGTTGTTACATTTAGTGATAAAATTGGAAGGTCACAAAGGGTGCCCTTTAGTAGTAGCAAAAGGTGTGAAAGTACGCGACCTATATCTTTGTATAGGGTCATAATTGCCTTCTACTTTAAATGTTACTTAAAAAGGGTCAATGTTCAGAACAAATTGTCATGAAGTATAGGTAGAAGATCATACAGTTGTGGACTCTGAATCAGCACTGTGGCATAATAGACTTGGGTATATGAGTGCAAAAGGTATGAAAGTACTTCATTCAAATAATGTTTTACCAGGTCTAAAATGTGTTAATATGGATTTCTGTGAAAGTTGTGTGTATGGAAACAAAAGAGAGTAAGTTTTCTCAAGGATGGGAAGCAAAAGAAAGATGAGAAATTAGAGCTTGTGCATAATGATGTATGGGATCCTACCGTATCTTCTCTCTAAGTGGGTTATTTGTATTATGTTACATTCATTGATGATGCAACTAGAAAGGTATGGATTTACTTCCTTAGGCGTAACCATGTATTTGAAACTTTTAAAAAATGGAGAATCTTGGTTGAGAATGAGACGGGAAAAAGGTTAAAATGTCTCAGATCTGATAATGGTGGTGAGTATTGCAGTAAAGAGTTTGAAGATTATTGTTCCTCTAATGGTATTTGTAGGCAGAAAATGGTTCCAAGGACTCCACAGGAAAATGGAGTGGCTGAGCGCATGAATAAGACAATAATGGAGTGTGCACAGACTATGAGATTGCATGCTGGGCTGCCTTTAAAAATGTAGAGATCAGAACACCGCTATTTATCTAATCAATGAGGTCCTTCTAATCCTCCTCAAGTTGTGGTATTCCAGAGGAAGCATGGAAAGGTAAGAAGGTGAGTTATTCTTTTCTCAAAACCTTCAGTTGTGAAGCATTTGCACATGTAGATTCCGAAAATAGAACCAAGCTTGATGCAAAATCAAAGAAATGTGTATTTGTTGGATATGGCATTGATGAATTTGGTTATAGGCTTTAGGATTTTGAAAATCAAAAATTGTGAGAAGTAGGGATGTCATATTCAATGAAAAAGTGTTGTACAAAGATTTGTTGTTGCAGCATGAGAAGAAAGAAAATGATTATTGTAGTGTTGGATGATATTCCCAACAATGATGTTTCAGTGGTTCCTCATGTTGGGCAACAACAGCAGCAACAAATACCACAAACTCTTGTTAGATGATCTTCAAGGTTAAGTAGACCTCCAGAAAGATTCTCTCCCTCTTTGTATACTATTATGTTAATTGATGCTAGTGAAACAATATTATGATGAAGCTTGGCGCGTGTGGGATACCGTTCAATGTGGGAGCATGGAATGAAGAAGAATGGACTCCTTTACTGAAATCGACGGATTGGTGCAAGTTAGCTTCATTAGCAAAAAGGCTTTACCAAACGATGGATTTATAGCCGAAGAGGAGGATGGAAGTAAGAAAAGATTTAAAGCCGATTAGTTGTAAAGGATCGTAGTGCTGATTTTGATGAGATTTTTTCTCCTATTGTTAAACACTTCTATTCAGATTGTTTTAAGTATCGGTCATTAAGATTTGCATTTGTATCAGCTTGATAAAACAACCTTTCTCCATGGTAATTTGAAGAGGAAATATATATGGAACAACCTCAAGGATTTGAGGTCAAGGTAAGGAGAAACTTGTGTGCAGATTAAAGAAAGTTTATATGGTTTGAAGGAAGCATCTTAGAAATGGTATATTAAATTTGATAGTTTTATGGCTGAGCAAGGCTACAGTGGTGTGATTCAGACTATTGTGTTTATTTTAAGAGGTTAGATGATGATAACTACATTATCTTAGGTTTATATGTTTATGATATGCTTGTAGCTTGGTCTAACATGGACCACATAAGAGAGTTGAAAACAACAAGAAGCAAAGTCTTTGCTATGAAGGATTTGGGGGGCAAGAAAATAAATCCTTGGGTATGAAAAATTTGTAGAGATAGGAAAACAAAAAATGACCGTTAATTATGTTGAAAAGTTGTTGCAGAGATTTCATATAGAGAATACAAAAGCTGTTAGCACACCTTTGCCTAGTCATGTTAAATTGACTAAGGATATGTGTCCAAAGACACAAGAGAAGGAAAAAAAAATGTCCAAGATACCATATGATTCAACTGTAGACAATTTAATGTACACCATGGTATGAACGAGACCGGATATTGCACATGTCGTAGGAGTTGTTAGTAGGTATTTGAGTCATCCCGTAGTTGAGCATTGGAATGCGGTAAAATAGATTCTCAGGTACTTAAGAGGTACATCCAATAAATGTTTATGTTTTCAGGGCTCTAACATTGATTTAAAAGGCTATGTTGACTCATATTTGGTAGGGGATATAGATACTAGGTGGAGTACCACAAGTTATGTATTTACAATTGGTGGGAAAACAGTGAGTTGGATTTCTCGATTGCAAAAGGTGGTTGCTTTATCCACCACAGAGGAAAAGTATGTTGTTGCAATAGAGGCGGAAAAGTAGATGATATGGCTGAAACTTTTCATGGATGAGTTGGGAAAACAATGTGCTGGAAATTACTTATTTATAGACAGTCAGAGTGCTATACATCTTGCAAATAATTTTGCTTTGTATTCTAAAACAAAACACGTACAGTTGAGATATCATTTCATTCGGTCAGTGTTGGAGGATGGACAGGTTAAGCTGGACAAGATACATGTACAGATGTCAATCCAGTGGATATGTTTACGAAGGCAGTGACAAGGGAGAAACTGAGCTCCTCTTCAACTTCGGTTGGTCTTCATGGTTTAATTCAAGTATAACAAAGCAGCAAGTTCCAAGGTACTTATTTCGTGGGAGCTGAATTGCAGCTATGTCGCCCGTGATCCGGGCCCAAGTGGGAGATTGTGGTGGTGTGGGCTTCCAATCAATCCCCAAGTGGGAGATTGTTGGTATGTGGCAACTGATCATGCTATAATCAGATAGCCCATGGTATATTTTACACCCTCGGTCCTCCTTTATCCTTGCTAGGGTCTCTGGGTCATTGGGCCTCGTGGTGGTTCTAGTAGGCCCCAAAAGGGTTCGGGTGGCAAAATGAAAATTTTTTCCTACTTTTTCGCGTGATCACCGAAAAAGGGAAAAATCAATGGAAAAAGAAAAATCTAATTTTGTAGAACCCTAAAATCTGGAAGCTTCTAAGCTTGGTAAAAAGGGGGTTCGGATGGGTATTTCAGTATGATGAAAAAATGATTATTCGCAAGATTGTAATAGGGGTTTTACTGGATAATAAAAGTATTGGATGGCTGAGGTTTGGTGGATGTAGCCTGGATTGGGTGAACCACGTTAAATTCTCTGTGTTATGATTTATTTTGTGTATGTTTTAGTTTCTCTGTTTATTATATAAAATCTGCATTTAATTGTTAGATCTGCCATCTCTAACCCTAACAAGTACCCAAGAAAAATTCCTTCATCACATTTAGCGTCAAACTTCCCAAGATTTTCATCATCTCTTTTAATGTAACATCTACAGTTTCCAAATACCTTGAAGTACTTCACAGTAGGAGTCTAACCAGTCCATAACTCAAAAGGAGTCTTTGTGCTATTGCCTCTAATATGAACTCTATTAAGAGCATAAAAAGCAGTGTGTATTTTCTCTCTCCAGTACACATTCAGTACATTTTATTCTTTCACCATGGTTCTTGTAGCTTCTTGTACCGTCTAGTTTTTCCTCTCAGCTAACCCATTCTACTGAGGGGTTCTTAGAGCATAAAATTGTCTTTTTATGCCATGTTGTTCACAAAATGTATTAAACTCACCAAAAGTGAATTCTCCACCTCTATCAGATCTCAAACATTTGATTCTCAAATTCACTTCATTTTCCACTCTTTCTTTGAACACTTTAAACCTATCTAGATCTTGAGTCTTCTCTCTAAGAAAATAAACCCATGTCATTCAAGAATAATCATCAATAAGGAGCATGAAATACCTATCACCATTCAGCCTTCTTGTTCTAGTTGAACCAAAAAGATTAGTAAGAATTAACTCCAACATTCTGGTAGTAGATTTCTCTTTTCCCTTAAAGTTGCATCTTGTTTGTTTCCCTAATTGACAACTTCTGCAAATAATATTAGTAGGCTTTGTGATTCTAGGTAGACCTCGGATGAAATCTCTTGAACTGATTCTAACTAGATTATCAAATTTTACATGTCCCATTCTCTGGTGCCATAACCAACTTTCATTGATTTCAGATACAAGGCACTGACCATCCACACCTTTAAGCCGATAGATGTTTCCATGAGTTCTCCTTCTGACAACAACCATATCTCTAGATCTTTCTCTAATCTCGCAAGTATTATTCTGAAACAAAATTTTAAAACCTTTGCTACACATCTTTCCAACACTCAAAAGGTTATGCCTCAAACCCTTTAAATAATATACATCATCAGTGTTGTGTATTCCATCAAAACTAATTGTACCTTTCCCAATAATTTTTGCTCCTGAATCATCACCAAACATGACCAAGCCTCCATCATAGTTTTTGAGTTTAGTAAACTTAATTTTATCAACATTCATGTGATTAGAACATCCACTATCAATCACCCAGTAATCTTCATCCTGGTTAGCATGAAAAGCGGTGACCATAGTACCTTCCATCACATTCTTCTTTTTTTCTAAAACATTCTTCCTTGCACATTTTCTAGGGTTAGCAGACATAGATTTATTCTCCAAAGCTAAAAATAAGAATTCACTATCATCACCCTCATAATCAGATTCATGATCAGAGATTTCAACTTCTTCTTTAACATAATACAACTTCTTATATTTCTTATCCTTTCTATCTTTATCTTTATAATCCTTGTTCTTCTTATGTATAGCTCTCTTCGTACATCTTGAAGCATAATGACCAATATTACCACAACTGAAACATTTAAAGGGCAACATACCTTTATACTTACCAGTACCTTTCTTCAACTTTCTCGTGAAATTCTCTTCTAGCTCATCAGAACCATCTCTATCTGGATCATCTTCAATCTTCATTTCCTTAAATGTTGTTTATGTCTTTTCCTCTTTCTTTCCAAACTTTCTCATCTCAAATGTTGCCAAGGTGCCGAATAACTGTTCTTTAGTATACTTCTTAGGATCATAAATCTCTTCAATAACTAATATCTTATCATTACAACAATCTTGTAGGGTGATCAAGATCTTTTCAATTATATCTTCATCAGTCAGGTTTCCCCCTTGATTCCTAACTTTGTTTGCTACAAGTTCAACCCTCTGGAAATAACTTGTAAAATATTCACCTTCTTCCATTTTTAGATTCTCATATCTACACTTTTCCACTGGATTCTTTGTCAACTTTACTCTTTCATTTCCTTCATATAGTTCTTCCAACTTCTTCTAGACTTCATGAGCAATGCATAAAGAAAGAACCTTAGTTTGCTCAATTTTGGAAAAAGCACTGAAAATAGCATACCCCACCTTCTCATTCTACTCATAAGAAGAAATCTCATCTATAGTAGTAAGACCACCCATTGGGAAGATATACTTCGACTCAACAACCTTCCAAGTCTTGAAACCAAGAGAGATAATATATCCTCTCATATGTGCTTTCCAGTCACTGTAATCAAATCCATTGAACATAGGGATCGCCAACTTATGTGCCATCAGATCTTCCTTAAGTGGTTAAGCTCTACACCAATGAACCAAAGCTCTTATACCAATTGTTAAAAGGTGCAGGACAACTGAGAGGGGGGATGAATCAATTGTCACCAAATTCAAATTCAAAATTTTAAATATTTATTAGCTTCACAGCCACACTATTTTGTTATTAGGTATGAACATGAAATGTAGATAACATAAAGTAAAATCAACACAATGAACACCATATTTTATGTGGAAAACCCAATGAGAGAAAAGTTGCAGTGAGGATTAACTCACAATATAAAGATATAGCAAAATCGATTACAAAGGCTCACTACCAAGAAGAGGACTCACTGTCCTAATACAAAGGCTCACTGCCTACATAAAGGACTCAATTTCCAATAGCAAGGCTCACTGCCTACTGATACAAAAGAAAACAAAAGATCCACCATAGCAATTAACACACATTTGCAGCCTTGATCACAAGATTGCAAAAACCTTTAGCTTACTACCTTCAGAAATCTAACACAATGAAGTAATGTTGCCTCAACTCACTTTCACACATGTCTACTCTTTTAATTTGTGGCTTACTTCATTTCTTCTCATCATCATTCAATTCTTCACAATTTGACTTGCATTTATACCATCTTCAACCTTAGAAACTTTCTCCAAGGTTGGCCACATACGCCTCATTTCATAAATTCAAATTAGGTCAACAACACAACATTCCCACAGTGGAAAGGAATGAGAGTGGACCAATAAAAATACTTAACCAAGACCAAAAATAATGTCTCAGATCAACCACATGCTTCCTTAATTAAATTTAATTCTTCAAATGAAGTCTAAACATCAGGTTGACCAAACCTAATGAAAACACAAATGAACATTGATGTACATGCTTCCCAACAAGAAGATAGAAAGTGGACGACACAAAATGCTTCATCATGCACGAGAACACATCTCAGGTTCCTTCAAATACATTTGTAGCAAGTGAAAAAATCTTTGAACACCAGACTCCTTCCATCAGTCCATTCAGACTATGCAAACACATACAACAACTTTGAAACTTGACTTCTGGATCACTAAACCAAATGCATCTTTTCTAGAACCAAGAGAACACCATTATAAGACACATTCCAAATCCACAAGATCTAAAATAGAACAACGGAGGACTATGGAGCAGAAACATTTCTCCTAGTCACAGAAAGCTAACTCTACCAGAATGGTTCACACACCGATGAACACAACTTTCACACTTCATCAAACCAGAAGCTACAAATCAATAGATATCACCATCAGATCATCAAAAGAAAACCATTTAGATCCTCATAAGCATAGGATCAACACAAGAGAAACATGGAGCACATACCGGAGCACATTTTGAACACATTCATAACTCTGAATTCTCTCTTTAGTAATTTTCTCAAAAGCACTTGGAAACTCATCAATTCAGCACATCTGAAACATCATAAGGATAGCTCCATGTACTCAAAACATCTCCACAGTATCTCAACTATACATGTACAATCTACAATATATTGAACTATGTTTACATCAATGGCAACATTAATGACAACACCACCAAATATGCTCATACTTGCAATAGATACATAGGATTTTTGGCTAAACAAATAACACTCTGACTATCACATTCAAGTTTAATTTGCTTGCAATTAAAACCAACACCTTTCCCAAGTATTTGTAACCAAACCGCCTCTTTAGAGGCATGTGTAGCAGCCATGTACTCTACTTTTGTGGTGGAAAAAGCAACCATGTGCTGCCTCTTACTCATCCAAATAACCATGGCTCTAAACAAAGTAAACACATAGCCACTTGTTGACCTCCAACTGTCCAAGCCGCCTGCCCAATCTGAATCAACAAAACCTTGTATGTCTAATGATCTTTGCATAATATCAATATCATTAGCACCATGATAAACCAAATAGTAATCAGAAGTACGTTGTAAATATCTAAACACCATCTTAACATAATTCCAATGTTCTTTACCATGGTTAGACATAAACCTACTTAGAACTCCCACTACTTGGGCTATATCTAGTCTCGTATAGACCATTGCATACATTAAGCTACCAATTACACTAGCATATAGAATTTTAGACATTTCCTCTTAATCAAAATCAGATTTAGGACTCATGTCTAAACTTAACTTCATGCCAACTGGTAAAGGAATATTAATTGGTTTACTATCTTGCATGTTAAACAAATAGTATCAACATAGTTTCTTTTACTTAAGAAAAGCTTTATGTTACCTCTATCTCTAATGATCTCCATAACAAGGATATTTTTTTCAGCCCCTAGATCTTTCATCTCAAATGTGCTCAAGAGTTTTTCTTTCAATTCTTTGATCATTACCTTGTTGTTACCAATAAACAACATATCATTAACATAGGTAAACAACATATCATTAACATACAAGATAATAATTAAAAGTCGATCATCAATAAATTTTATGTAAACACAATGATCTTCCTCACTCCTAACATAACCAATTTTCAATGCAAAAGCATCAAACTTTCGGTACCACATTCTTGGTAAAGTTTTCAATCCATATAAAGATCTCTTTAACTTGAAAACCAATTCTTCTATTCCTTTTACAACAAAACCATTAGGTTGCCTCATATAAATCTCCTCATCAAGATTCCCATGCAAAAAAATAGTTTTCACATCCATTTCTTCTATCTAAAAATCATAAGTAGCAGCAATAGATAAAAATAATCTAATAGAAGTTAATTTAGCAACAGGAGAGAAGACTTCATTAAAGCCAAATCCCTCTCTCTAGGAGTATCCCTTGGCTACTAATCTAGCCTTGTACCTTTTGAGATTACCATCTTCTCCAATTTTCTTTTTAAATAGCCATTTACAACCAATAGCTTTTCTTCCTTTGGGAAAACTCTCAAGATTCCATGTGTCACTATTATCCAAGGATTCCATTTCCTCATGCATAGCTTGTGACCAAAGCTTGTTTTCATCTAAAGACAAAGCTTCCCTATAAGATCTAGGTTCTTCATTAGGACTCATCAAATCAAAGATACAACAGAAATCAAGTGGGCTATACCTATCAATGGGATTTCATTGTCTTGTAGATCTTCTCAAAGGGGTTTCTTATTGTTCCTCAATATTCTCATCATGAGCATCTATTTCAGAAGAACTATGTGAAATCTCCTCACTTAATCCATCCAATTGTTTTTCAACATGTGCATCTTCTTGCTTCTCAGTATTTATCTCAAATGCACTATTTGAGAAGTATCATTCTCCTTTAGTTGTTCTTCTCCTGAATAAGCTCTAAATTCCCTGAAAAACATCTCTAGATAAAGAAATTTTCTAGGTTAGGGGATTCCAAAGCTTGTAACCTTTTACATTTTCACCATAACCTATGAATATGCATTTATGTGCTTTTAGATCCAACTTAGATTGTGTTTTTTTAGGCACATGAACAAAAACCTCACAACCAAATATCCTTAAATGTGCAACACTAGGCTTCCTACCTAACCACATTTCATAAGAAGTTTTATCTTCAATAGATGAACTAAGGGATCTATTGATTAAATAACAAAAAATACTTACAGCCTTGGCCCAAAGGCACCAATCTAGCTTAGCACTACTTAAAATACTCCTAGCTCTTTTCATTAAGGTTTGGTTCATCCTTTCTACTACTCCATTTTGTTGAGGTGTATATGGAGTAATTTTTTGTCTCACAATTCCTGCATGCTTACAATAATCATCAAAATCCCTGAAACAATATTCACCACCATTATCTAAGCTCAATACTTTTATCTTATGATCTGATTAGTTCTCAACCAAAGCCTTAAATTCTTTAAAATTATTAAACACATTAGATTTGTTATGCATTTAAAATAGATCCAAGTGTATCTTGAGACATCATCAATAAATGTGACATAATATCTAGAAGGCCAATTACATCTGAATGAATAATCTCTAATAATCTTTTAGCTTTATTTGTTCCACTAGGAAATGAAGATCTAGATTGCTTTCCAAACACACAATGCTCACAAAAATCATTTTTTCCAATATTATAATCAGGAATACCATCAACCAATTTCTTATTAAGAATGGTCCTAAGACCTCTTTCACCAATGTGGCCCAATCTACAGTGCCACAACATAAATGTATTTTCAACTTCAGTTACATTGGCTAATTTATTCAAATTAGAGGTGTTCAACTTAAAATAAGTCACAATCTAAGATCCTTTAGCAACCACCATATTCCCTTTCACCAATCTACAACCACCTTTGTCAAATGTCACATGCATTCCAAAATCATTGAACTTGGAGACAGAAAGTAGATTTCTAGCAAGTCCTAGAATATGTAAAATATCATTAAGGGTCTTAACCCTACCATCACTGAAACACAACTTTACCTCTCCTTTTCCCACAACCTTTTTTGTGCTAGTATCTCCAAATAAGACATTTCCTCCATCATATGCAATATACTTAGTGAACCACTCCTTTTTAGGAGTCATATGATAGGAGCAACCTAAATCAATAAGCCAAGATTTATCACAAACAATATTAGATGAAATGACCAATGCATCATTACTATCATTCGAGGATTTCTCTATAGAAGCATCAAAACTCTTTTTATTGCTCTTGCAATCCTTCTTTACGTGTCTGGGTTTCCCACAATTCCAACACTTTACCTTACTCTTACTAGGGGTTTTAGACCATCCTTTGGACTTACCCTTTCCTTTCTTGTCTGTCTTAGATTCCTTTTCCTTAGGCCTATCTCTTACAAACAAAGCATCTTGGGATCTTGTTTTAAACTTCCTCTTCATCTCCTCTGATAGGAGAGTAGGAATTATATTGTCCATCTTAGAATCTATACCACTACCACTAATAGCAACAATTAGATTTTCCCAAGATTCTGGTAAAGAAGAAAGTAACAAAATGCATTTATCTTCATCTTCTAGATTTTCATCTACAGATGCTAACTGACTTAGAATCAAATTAAAAGCATTTAAATGATGTGCAATAGAATCACCATCTTTCATCTTTAAAGAATACAACTATCTTTCTAGATACAACTTATTAGTAATACTTTTGGTTTGATAGATATCACCTATCCTCTTCCATAGTTTATATGTGGTAGTTTCATCTGAAACATTTAAGAGAATAACATCAGCAAGACATAATCTTATGGTCCCTCTTGCCTTCTTATCAAGCTTAGTCCAATCCTCATCTGACATCGTTGTAGGTGACTTTGTCTCATTACAAACAACTAACCATTGATCACTCTCTTCAAGGAGATCCTCCATTTTTAGTTTCCACATCTCATAACTAGATCCATTGAATCTTTAAATATCTAAACAAGAATTAGAACTCATTGTAACACACTTCTTTTACAAAATCAGGAATAACACAATAGTAAAAGCTCCCTCTACAACCAAAAAACCTTCAAACTTTTAAGAGAAAGGTGTCCCAAACTCTACCCAACCATTTACTCTTATACCAAATGTTGAAAATGGAGGTAATTATGTAGCTTTAAAACTTGTAAAACTATGAGATTTTAGATCTAATTAATTGTTATTTGTTACAAATTATTTGTGTATGATTATCTATTTAGATTCATTTTACCAATTGCAGAAAGTAGACAGAAGATTGTAGAATAATAAGAATAGAAGATAGAAGTGACACAACATATACGTGGAGAAGCCCTTTCAAGAAAAAAATCCACCACTAGAATCAATAGTGCTTGTATTATTTAACCTTAGAACAAGATTACAATATTACTATATCAATCCTTGATTAAGATGCTTCTTTTTCCTTCAATAATTCTTCTTCACAACCTGCAATAAACTCTAATAAAACTCTCTTCAACTTGCTGCAATTAATAGACAATAATGATCCTTGAAAACTCCAAAGAGTTGTCAATTACAAAGCACAAAGCTTCCTCTCAAAAACCTATGCCTATTCTTTGCAAGTAGAGTTTCAATGTGTAACAAGAATTCAAATCCAATATCTCCTCAATTTAGGCGCCCCAAACTGAACTTCTAACTGATCGTTGGTTAAAAAAATATCTTCCAAGCTTCTCCTCAAAGTTGGCGCCCAATAATGGGCCCACTTAACTCAACCTTGTAAATATCTTCTTATGCAAAAGGTGTTAATTCCAAGATGCCAACTTGGGCACCCAAGGTGGGTCCAAGTCAATCTTTGTTAACTGAAACATATCTCTACATCAATTCATGCAAACATGATGCATAATTGATCATCCCCACTTAACTAAATGTATCACTTATTATATGTCATGCAACTAAAGTCATTAGTCATGCATTCCAACTAAATTGAAGTCAACTAGCATTCAACTAAAACTAACTACATGCAACTGAAGATAACTGAACCATAACTGAACTAAACTAAACTGATGTAGTTCCCCTCCGTGGTTGGATCCTTCTCGGTATTTGATAAATCTTGTTTGGGTCATTTAAATTAAATTTGTTTAATATTGTTGTATGTTAGTGATGATTTAGATAAATTATTAAGTAGATTGATAAATAGATATGTATGTTGTTCTTGGGTAAATAAATTATTAAATTATAAAGTGATTTTATAATATAAAGACAATTAATAAATTAAATTGCAAGGGAAAATATTAAAAGGAAATAAAATATTATAATATAAAATAAAATAGTATTTTGGAATGTGGAAATTAATAATCAGTTAAAATAATGTAAAAGGATAGAAAGATTTTGCATGCAAAGCATGTGTAACTTTGAACTATTGTCGAAAAAGGAAGCTAGAGGTTTTATTAGAGATTTTGGAGTTTTTATTTGGGGGGAGAGAATAATTATTTTCTGGGGATTTTGCTTGGGGAGTCAAAAGTGGGAATTTGAGTGAAGTTTGGGGTTCTATGATTTTCATATTCTTGCCTTCGCAAGTTATGCTATCATTGCCATCGCTTTGGATCGATTTCTTCTACAATTCAACTAGAGAAGGAGCAATGTGCAGTCCTAGAGGTAAGCCATCGCCATGGTTTTGTTTACATAAATAAGAAGGCCAATTCATTGTGTAAGAGTTAATATTTTCTTATCAATCTCAACATATAAATGAATTAGAATCGTATATTTTGTGTTCTCCTCTATGGTTTGTATGCAATATTGTATATATTTCACCTTTTACCCTGAAGGTTTTCCATATTATATGTTGCATATTTTGTATGCTATTTGAAGGTTTGGCCTACATCTTGTTTCCTTGCCTTAGTTTCATTGTTGTTTATTCGTTTTCCACCATTTAAAATTATTGTGTATGGTGAACTTACTTTTTTATTCTAAAATCTTTGTGTGCCTTGTCCTGGCATGGATTTTCACTCGCCATGTATGTTTGCTTGAAAATTTTAGATCTTCTTGCCTTCTTTGTAATGCACTATGAGGCCTTGTGTGAATTGTGTGAGAAGTCATTCTTTATGAAGCTTTATTTTCTTCAAGAGTATGTTCGATCCATTATAAAAGGAACCTCTTATTGCCACCTTCATGACCTGCATAGGTAAAACATCACTGAAGCAACTTTCAGAGGGAAGTTTAACCTGTAATCAAGTCTATCTCATACTTATTGTGACCTACATGTATATTCCCATTTCTTTCCATGCTTCAAAGTTATCTATTTGACTTGTAGGTAACCACAAACATATTCCTCCACCTATAATAATCTATCAATCCTTCTTTAATATTTTCTATGCATACAATGCACTACATTCTTTTGTTGACACTGTGCAGTGAGACTCTATTCCCAGTGCCATGCATTTGCTTTTGGGTGTTTTTATTTTTAATTTTTTAGTTTTATCTTGGGAAATCGATTGGACAAACAATATGTAGGGAGTGCACGAATTATGCTTTATTCTTGATATTTGATCTATTTGACATTCCTAACCTTCCATTGCATTTTCTTTCGATATTGAATATATCAAATTATAACTGTGGTTATCTCTTATATTTGGTGTTCCATGTCTGTATAGATTGTATTCAAATTTTATGATTAGGCTTTTGATGTAATCACTTGGTAATTGGTAACCGATGGACTTTTAATACGCTGGAAATTTTGAATGATATGTTTGGCATCTCCTCTCCTTCTTCCCTACGTTTGTTGCCTTGGAAACGCCCTAGGATATTTCCTTAATACAATCAAATCCATTCCTTTCTCTTACTGTCGTGCGCCTCTACTCCCCTATATCATTGCCTTGCAGTCAAACGAGTTCTGTAGTTTAGGATTTTTCATCAGCATTTGATCTTATTCATATAAAACTTGAACCTTTATTACTCCTTTAATATTCGATTTAAATGGGAAATTAGTATTATTCTTGCAAAGTTTGATTTATTTTATACATACGATTTGTTTGCCTATCTTGTGGTGGCCAATTGATATAGGGAGTGTGATTTGTCTTTGGTGTGCAATTAAGCTTTTATGGACCTCTTCATCTACGCCAAAATATTCTTTCCATGTTAATCTTTATGTAATTTGAAATTTGTCATGATAAATGATTCCTCGATGGACTGATTGTCAATTGACTTCACTTGCATCGTTGTAGATATAGACAGGTTTTATTTTTATGCAATCTCCAAGCATCCTAGAAGAAACACATTCGCAGGGTATGATAGTTAACTATTAGCTTGCTGCTATCTGAGTTTTAAGAGTTGGATGGTTACAGTTATGGGTATCGCTTGTTTCATTAGTAATATAGAAAGTTTGATGCCATTCGGTGTTCGGGATATTCATCCTTATACATTTCGCCTTTGAAAGGGAAACGATAGAACTGTTCTATAGTGGCAACCGGTTATAGGAGAATCGATGTGTTTGTGTAATATGTTTTGAATTCGACTTTTATGCACTTCTTTTGGTAGTCATTGTATAGTTATGGTGTTTGGTGTTCGAAGCCTTGTAAGTTGGTTGCATTTCTAGGGATGTATTATATGATTGGTATTGATTTATTATATATGTATGTTTAGCTATGTATTTACCATATTTTAAATTGTATATCTTGAAATCACATAGGGGAAGTTGATTTGTCTATAATTAGATAGGTGAAAGATATTCTAGTAATAGAGATTTAGGAATTGAATTATATATATATATATATATATATATATATATATATATATATTGACATTTATCTTATTATTAACTAAGCATATACAATTTGATATAGAATGATTAAATAAGCATTATTTAGAAAGTTAGGTGGAATCATCTTGTCAATGTAAGCATATCCACCCTTATTCTAGAATTGACTAAATGACTTTAGAGATTCAAATTCAAGAGTAATTGTTGATATTTATAAAGCCATATATTTAGTAATAATGGTTACTAGTTGGAAATTTTGATTGGTTGTTGATTTGATCAATTTTTACCCAAACGGGAGAATGGTGGTGATTAGGTAACAAATATAATTACTTGAATATAAATCAAAGTAAATATATATCTTATTATATATATATATAATGATTGTAAACTTGATATGTCCATGGGTAGTTCAATACCTTCTTTAAATAAGTAACATAAGTAGGCATTAGAGATTCAAGTGTTTATTTTGTATTCTTTTTGAAAGGATAGTGTCTTTATGTGTGTAAAATATACATTTCTAGCTTATTAGATTTAGATTTGTATCAATAATTAATGTTTTATCCAGTAATTGTACTTGAAATTCTTAATTGTTAAATTGATATGCATCATTGCATGAGTTACAAATGTCGTTATGGTCATGGTTAATTGATGACTCAAAGGAGAACACTATTCAAGACAACCTACAAATGCAAAGAAAAGGTATGTAAAGTTGTGATAGATCTTGGTTCTATTGATAATATGGTGTCCATAGAAATGGTTGATAAACTAAATTTAGAGAAGATTCCTCATGAAACACCATATAAAGCATCTTGGTTGAATGATGATAAATCCATTTTGGTTAATGAACAAGCCTTAGTTGAGTTTAATATTGGTGGATATAAGGATAAGATACTTTGTGATGTGGTACCTATGAATTGTTGTCATTTGTTGTTTGGAATACCATGGTAGTTTGATAGACATGCCATTTATGGTGGAAGAGATAATACTTACACTATAGAAAAGGATGGAACCACTTTTACACTAACACCATTGCAGGAGGATACTAAGGAGTAGACCAAAGAAGCAAGGGTAATCATGTTTGGCAAGAAGGAGTTTGTAAAACTAGAGGAAGAAAAATATGAAGAATGTGCAACCACTACAAAGGTAGAAGATGTCAATACATTAAGTTTACACACTGATGCAGTGTTAGAAGGAAAATATGATGAGTTGGTGATAGAATCAGAGGCAGAGAAGTTTAATGATGAATTCCTTGTGCAGACTCAATATGAGTTAGGAAAACATGATAAGGTCATGGTAGGGACAATGTTTTTTCCTTTGATTGTAAAAGAAGTTTGTGGGTAGTTTCAATCTTCAAATGCAGTGGTTTATGAACATGATAAGACAATGGTATTTGGGGCAGAGAATCTGGTAAAAGACATGAAGACAAAAATAGGCCAAGAGAAGTCCAAGGATGGATTGTTTGTGAGGACTCCAAATGGATTGGAGAAGTATGATGATATTATGGTTAGGACAATGCTTTTTCCTTTAATGAAAAGAGAGGTTATCACATTCTTCCATGATAGAGGTTTGTAGACCTGATTACACTAGGGTTCTAAGAGCAAATAACTTGAAAGTGCGAAAGAAAAAAAGTGAAGTGAAAATGGGTGTTTGGCCAAAGCAAATGGGTGAGTCCAAGTATGCAGTAGGGGTAATGAAGGAGAAAGTTCATGGAACAATTGGTACAGGTGTGAAGGAAGGTTCAACATCAAATCTTGATGAGGCAAAGGATAAGAGGAAGATAATAGGTCAGTTTGTAAAGATGGAGCAGAATGTAGTTGGTAAACAGTTCATGAGTACAAAGGATGATACAAATTTTTAGTACTTGATCAAGTGGAAGGGAGTACCAGAAAAAGGATAATTTGAAGGTCAAGGAGATGTTGTGAAGAAGCAAGGTTCAAGGCAGTATAGTCCTCATGGGACATGAGTCTTTTTTAGGCCAATTGTATGGTGCAAGAGCACCAAGGTCATTTTTTGGGTATATAGGGTCATAATGTGAATTTTGGTGTTTTGGGTCTCTAAAGTCATGTAATAAGGCCATAATAGGTCATTCGTCATGTTTTGAGTCATTTTGAGTTCATTTGTCCAATAATGTAAAAATTTGCAAAAATTACCAAAAAGTTGTCATGGCAAAATTGCAAAAGTGCAAATTAGGAATGTGAAGTAGTTAGAAATTCAATTTGAGTCATTGGTTTTGGTTTTTAAAAGCATAAATAAGCCTCACAACTTCAAGGCAAGGCAGGGGGATGATGTTAGATGAGAATTTCAATAAAAATACCTCTATTTCTGTCAATTTCTAGCATTCCTTGTTGTCTCTTGCATTAGAACGTGTGTGTACGGCCTACACAGGGCATGAAATTGATTTGGTAAGAAATTAATTTGAATCCCCTTCCTAACCTTTTTGGTTTCATAAAAATCCATTTTGTTTTGTGAAATTTAGTGGCAAATTGTCCCAGGCAGGTTATAACCCTAATTTAGGGTCACAGTAAGCATTTTAAAATGTATTGCTCCATTTCACCATTGAAAACTCCTAAAAATTGGTGTACAAAGGGATATATGTGTATTCTAATATATATCCAAGTTATAGGGTCTAAGTATAATGGTTTGGGAAATTACAATGATGCCCTAGGCTGTCAAATAGTGTTTTGTGAGCAAATCAAGAGCTTAGAGGCTAGGAGTTGATGAAAAAACATTAGAGAAGAATGGGAGTTGGTTGAAAAAGAATAAGAAAACCACATTAAGAGTGTTTGAAGTGATATTGAAGATATTTGAGACCTGGAACCATAGGAACCAATAAACCCTCATGAGCACAGGCCTAATTAGGCTCATTAGAAACCTGGGATAGTCACTTTTTGAGTCATTTGTTTCAAAGAATGATATGCTGCATTTTTTATATGTTTTAAAGCTGCTTAATGGGTCTCCAAAAAATCCTATCACAATCTTGATTTGAATTTTGTAACAAAAGTTATGATTGATAGTTTTTGATTGAATGGCTTGTACAACGAGTGAAGCAACTAGTTTGAGAAAAGGTCATGGTTAGAATTCCCCAATTCTTTGAGTGACATGGTTGAGTTTGTTGGGTCATGTGAACCCTATGAAAGATGAGCCTTGTTTTGTTTAAAGTAATTTGAACCATAAGGTCGTTTTGTTTGTTTGTGTCCCTTGGTGGTCAAGAAGATAATTGGGATAATCAAAGCTGAATGAACAAGCAAGAATTATTTGAGTTTAGGCAAGTTGTGATTGTTTGAATTTTTTGGAACCCCTACTCTACATCAAAAAGTGGCAAGTCCAAGGTAACTCATGAAATTTTCTTAATCAGTGATAATCTAAAATGAATTAGGGGTTGGTTAGTTCACATTAATCAAGATAATGCCTCACTCATGGCTCAAGTGCTTTTTTAGGCTTGAGATGAGTGGGAAGGCCTAGAATGGCAAGATCAACTGCTTGGTCTGACTGGAAGGTAAGTTGATCCCGCATGAGTTTGTATGGGGGTCCGGTGGCTGGTAGAGGTCATCCAGGGTAACCCAGGATGGGGGTCTGGTAGCCTAGGAAGGTTACGCCAGGGTAACCCATAACAAACTATGTGATGACACTCCTCCCTATAGCAAACTTGTATGCCTTGTCTATTTTCCCCTTGTGGTTCTTATACCTCTAGAAGCAGTTGTTCTTTATTGTTTTGATTGTTACTCTTGTATGTTGGAGTCTTGTGAAGCCTATGTCTACTTGACTACTTGTGTGGTGGGTCCTTATTGTCATCTCCTAGCACAGGGGGTGGACTTTAGAGTTCTGCATGGTTAGGTGGAATGTTCCATGCACTCCATTGGGTTCCCAGTTGATTTTCATGAGCTTGGATATGGTACACGATGCAGAGATTCAAGATCTTGTACCAGACTTGAGTAAGCATTGATGGTTGTAATGTAATCATTTCAATTTTATTTTATAATGTATTTGATGTATTCTTCCCATTGTTATGAGGGAAGC
Source organism: Sequoia sempervirens (assembly GCA_007258455.2). Classification (NCBI taxonomy): domain Eukaryota; kingdom Viridiplantae; phylum Streptophyta; class Pinopsida; order Cupressales; family Cupressaceae; genus Sequoia; species Sequoia sempervirens. The sequence goes on along the minus strand of VDFB02270651.1, from coordinate 284,280,661 downwards.
TTTGATGTAACTTTTAAATATTGTAAGGATCTACCCCATGTTTGGAAAGTTGTATGTATGTTCATTGGTTCATATTCAATGATCCTTAATGGTGTTGTATTTGTGAAAATATATAAATATAATGTAGTGGATGTAAATGAACTATTGTTGTAGTTACTTTATGATGTATGTTTGGATTGGATAATTGAGGTGTCTATAATGCAGTCATGATACCCTAAAGGACATACTCAGTGCAATCGTACATTTGGTATAACATTCTATGTGATTAAATGTATGATCTATATGTTAATTCACTTTATAAAAAAAAATTGTCACAAATATTAAATAGTGATGCAGTGAAAAGGATTCAAACTCACTCCCATGGAGACATATTCCACAACAATGGGTTTCACTCAACTCACCCTTCTAGGCAATCATCCTTCTAGACAAATTTCATTCACTTGGCACTTCTAATTCTTAATCTCACAGACCCAAACAATAACACTCACCATCTTCAACCTCCTTAGGAACTCTATATTCCCTCAAACAACTCATTATCAAGGCTTCATGCAACAACTAATGGATATTTTTCATCAACTTCCTACAACACTAATTGGTCTCCAAATAGGACTACCAAAGCTCTACTCTCAAGACATGCACTATAACCCAGAAGCAAACAGGAATTTGAGTACCTTTATTGATCTCCTAAAACATAACAAAAATGTAGATATCCTTGTTTTGTAACACCACTAAATAATGACTATCCCCTACTCTTTAGGCCTATTTAGTCTCCCTAAAACAATTCAAACTTGTCAACTTGGACACTAGTTGGGACACACTATCCTTCATCACTATTTTATAGACTTTCATGACACTCACACAAATAACCTTCAATATTTTTCAGACCATACAACATGGAGTACTACAAACCTTACAAAACACAGTCTTCCTTCAACAATTAACTTTGGCATAACAAGGCAGTAGTCTAGTTATACTCATCACCTTTAGTTTCATTGAATCCCAACTTTGAAGGTTCACAACATTTCTTAACATCAACTCCAATCATTTGCATGATTTGTGGTCACAGGATTCTACAAATAAGCATTCAAACCCTTACTTAACCTTCTTTACCAGTCTACCATAGAAGAACACAATCATGCCAAATTTAATGTATTTTTACTCCAATCTTGATTTGTTAGACAAAACCCAATCTAGAAAAGGCCCCCAAGACACCTTGACACCGTATTCAAACATTTCCACTTATGAAGGATGTTAAACTAAAAAACAAAATAAAAAAACCCTCTATTTATTCTACCGCACCAGCTTGAACATGCATAAATATAGTCCTAGGGCATCATAGAAACATGAGAAAACCTCATCATTAAATTCTGCAAACTTGGATTCAGAAAATGGGCATAATAAAGAACTATTTCACCAAGTATTAGCAAATTCCACTAGTCCAAACAAGATATACACCATTTCATTTGTTCCATGCTACCCTAAACAAGGGTTTTGACCTATTTTCACAAAACTAACAATATCTTGCTCAAATCTTCATGGAATTGAATGAAACCAAAAAAAAATCTTGATAATTCATACACCTACCATCTACAATGCACATTGAAATAAGAAATAGATGGTACAGGCTGTATAGTGCTCTGTAATAGAGATTTACTAGTAAAATACAAAATTTTATATGCAAAACAGGGGCTTTTCTTATTGATCTTCATTGTGTACAAAACTCCAACCTCTTCCACGAGGTTCTCCACCTTTTTAAACACCATATAACCAACTACAATTCCTATATCTATCCCTTGATTTCCCATAACTATTGGGCCTCTTCAAACTTGCATATTTCTCTCTTTCAATATAACAACTTTTTACAAAACATGCAAATTTTGCATTTTTTACTCCAAAGACCCTCCAATCAATTCAAATGCTATTAGATAGTCCAAATGGACCCTACAACATCTAAATACCTTGACCCTTATTACAAATTTGACAATTGACTCTTCATGTGCCACTTAACAACATTTGGTAATTTTGCATTACAAGTTTACATTATTTTGCAACTTTCTACATCTTTTGTACAATTTGACTCAAATGACTCCAAAACACTAAAAATGGCCTTGGCATGGCCTTATTACCTTCAAAAGACTCAAAACCTTCAAAAAATCAAACTAAAACTCCTCATTGCATGACTTGCTCTAGGTGCACTTGCACCAATTAGTTGTGTTGTCCTTTGGGGTTTCATGGTGAGGTGTTACAACTGAACTAAACTAAACTTCACTCATGTAAATATCAATTCCTAACTCCTAGGATCTTTACATGCATTATTGAAGTGTTATCTTTTCTCCAAACAGTTAACTGAACTCAAGGTGGGTTCCATCTTCCATGTGGGAACCCCATGTGCTCCTATTTTGTAGGAGCTCTTCTTGGGCATCCCCACATGTTCCTATTATTTAGAATTAATTACAAATGCCAATTTGTATGTTCATTTTATTCAAAATTTAATCTCTTTCTAATCCTAGTGTTGGGGAACACTTTGCAAGGATGTAGGAGATACATGAAATATGTTTAGGATTGCAATTAAATGGCATCCTATTCCAAACAAAGGTACATTAAAAATAAATTGTGTGGTTTATCAAAATCAATCCACCAAAGATACAAAAAACATTTGTGATACCCTAATGTGTCCACCAATTGATTAAAAACTTAATATTATGTACATCAAGATGCAATCAAGTTTTAGGATTAACAAAATGGTGTGCTAACATAGCTTTGGTATTATCTGGTTCTTTCACTTGATCATATGGTAAGCTAGCAAATTTTTCTTCCCTCTTCGCTTCTTTCCATAACCAAAATGACTCATGTTGACTTGTGAGGGTTGAAAAATGGGTGAAAATTCCCTCTAAGGTAGATTTAATTGAAGTCAACTGAGGGTGGAGCTGATGAATTTATATAATTTTATTCAAACAATTAATTATTTTTTCAATTTCTTCTTGGATTGGAGGGTTTAGTGGAGGAAGGTTTGGTGGGGGAGAATTTATTTTTTGAGTTTTGTCATCCATATTACCTATTTCTAATTTAAATATTAAAAAAATATGATTTAAAACTAATACTTAGAATATAAAAAATGAAAAGCATAAATCATATAAATAAATTTAATTTAATTTCAAAATAATCAAAAAGAAAAAACCAAAAAATTACCTATAGATAATTGTTGATGTAAGGAGAAATTTGGCTCTCAAAAATATCATATTTTTTTTTCCTTCTCTAGTATTTGTTCCTCTCTCTCATTTTTCCTAGCACTTTGTTTTATAAAATCCATAGATCACATAATATAAATATTTTTTGGGAGATATGGGAAAAGAAAAATGGATTTATGTTCTATTATAACAAAAAATTGTTACTAATAGATATTGATTTTGTTATAATAGATATTTTATAACAAAATAGATTTACATTATCCATGGATATTCATTGTTGTTAGGTATTACCAAACCAAATCAACTTTCTATTTGATCCATACAAAAAGTCAAATATTCATTTTGGGATTTTTGCTAAGTTAAAACTATTTTTTTCCTATTATCACTATTTGACCCATCATGATCCTACACATGCCCTCTATGTATACACATGTCATTACATATAATATAATACATATTATATGAATAAAATAACCTACAAGAAAAAAAATAGAATATTAAATATATATTCAAATATATATAATTTTTAAAATAAATATACTAAGACAATTGTTAAATAAATCAAATATTATATGCATATGTATACATATACATACACGTACATAATACATACATATATAGATGTATGTATGTATATGCATGTATATGTATGTATATAATAAACTTAGAAGAGGGGGGATTTTATCAATATATAATAAATAAAATAAATAGACAAATGAAACAAATGAAATTTATTTTTACCTTGAGAGAAGAAATTACACTCTCCTTGCTCTTCATCCCTTGTGCAAACTCAAGGAATGGTGATAAAAATGGGAATTGTACCCTTTTTTAACTTGAGTTTAGGGTTTCCCTTGTTGCTGTAATTATTTTAGGTCATTAAGTGGGTTTAGGGGAAATTAATTATCTTAATTGAAATTAATTTTACACACCATTAGGAAAAGTAGAAACTTGGATGAAAAATTAATTTATTGATGGTGTGCAATCTAATACTATAAGGTTAATTATTTAATGTGTCTTATAATTATTTCAAATTGTGATACAAATTATTGAATTAAATTAGTCGATTAAATAGATTAAATAATTTTTTTAGTAGGTGATAATTAATTAAATACAATTCAAAAATTAATTATAGTATAATTTAAGTTCAAATTTTGATCTAAGAGAAATTTAAAACATCAATCTAGAATTGGGAATTTTTATATTTTAATTCATTTTAATTTAATTGAGCTAGATTCTTTAGAAAATTGAATTATCATTTTAGCTATTATTTAATTGGAAATTATTATAGTTATTCATTGAAATTATTCATAGAGAATTGTTTTTAATTAATTAAGTTGTATTTAAATGTATTTAAATCATTGTTTCAACTAGATAAATGTTTCAAAATTAAATTTAGTACAACTTGGAGGTTTGATCGGTTCACTATCACTTAGAAACCTAAAGGGGGGGTTACCTCAAGGAGGTCCTCTTGAGGCATCTTACATAGGGATGCCAAACCCTAATTAGGCTATCCTCATCATTGCAAGGTGTACAATATGGGTTTCACAACACTCATTCACCCTATATTGAACATAGGTTGTCATTAATGTCAAAGGATTGTCAAAGGTTGCTAATAGTTATTATCAAAGGGTTTTAGGCTATCAAAGATGAAAGAGATTGGAGTACCAGAATTGTCATTTGTCCTAATGTTCCAAAAGCATGTTGATTATCAATGTGTAGGTTGTCTAATAAATTATATCCTATATCAAGTAACATAAATTAAGGTTCTATGAGGCCCAACCCTATCTATGACCATTGTGATATATTTATAAAGACCAATTATGTTAGAATAATGAATTATTTGATATTTTGATCAATATTGTTTAAATATAATATATCATTGGAAATGTTGATGGGAAAAATGATTAAATCCTTAATTTTCATTACCTTTGAATATTATTATGGAAAGTGTGTGTGTGAAATTGAGAGAGTTATATATTCAAATTATGAAAGTATAAGAGAATATTAATGAGTGCACTCAACTACATGCTTAATGTTATAAAAAAATTGTGAATTATTTAAATGATGATAGTAGTACAAGCTCTTATTACATGTGTCTTGACAATTCGATAGGAAAGAATGAGAAGTAGGAGAATTTAGATTCTTACAAGCATAGGAGATAAGCATATTTAAATTAATATAAGAAAAAGAATAAAATGCATTTAATTCAAGTGATTCAATAATATTTTTTATGTTTTGTGGAAAAGGGTAATACTTGGGAATGAAACAAGACCCTTGTAGATCATGAATAAATTCCTAACATCATCGATGGTAAACTGAAACAACTCTAATTGACAATGAGGATGCTTAACATAAGCTAACAAGGTAAGTTATATGAATTTGTTATCTAGTCGCATAATGATATTTAGTAATAAATAATTGTTCAAGAATCCATTAGATAATACAGTTGAATAATTAAGGCTAGATTTCATTATTGTTAGAGATGGATTTAAATTCTTATTCAGCATCGAAGGAGATAAAGATTATACATATCAATATATTTCTATGCACTAACCTATTGAATTGAATCTTATTGAGAATAGGAGCAAGTGACTCCCATAAACTCTAGACCATGTGTTGGGAAAATTCCTAAGAGATGAGAATCATTAGGAAGAAAGGATAACCAATTCAAACTCTTGTCAATACGTCACTTAGTGAAGTATTCAAATAGAAGTGGGTCAATGCAACATTAGCATTAAGTGTCAAGTATAGTGGTGATGGTTTAGTTATTTTGAGTTTTAAATATGACCTTCGAATCTAGGAAGTATTTGAGGAGTTAAGATTTATGGTTAGTTTGTAATGTGATGTTTATGTGTGATATGTTTTTTATGCTTCAATTAAATGTAGAGTCATGCCAATCAAGTTGCAAGTGGTGTGTAAAGAGGTAAATTTCGGATGCAAGTTTGGAGGTAACTTTATGAGGGTCAAAAAGGTCATAATTTAAACATTTATTGCATTTTAAAGGCCCTAGGCATAGTACCTATGGACCTTGGGGGATTTTTTTTTACCATAATTTTTCCCATGCCTTATTTATGACCTCCCTTAAATGGCCTTGAAGGGAGGTGATGAATTTTTGGGATGAAAGGATAGATTTGACTCATCCCCATCCTCTTTGGTCTTCCCTCTCATTTATTACAATGGATTTGGGAAAAAAGACATGCATGTGCACCATGCCTCTTTAATACAGGAGATAAATTGGTGGGAAACTTGGGGGTATGGTGAGACAATTCAGATTGGACTTGTCATCATCTCACCCAATGGCGTGGAGTCCTAAATTCGTTAAAAGTTTGAGTTTTGGAAAAAAGGAGAGTTCTCTCCTTTTGGGAGAAATTAGTCATATGTTTTGGAGAGTTTGAAGAGTGCATTTTATTTTTGGATTGTTTTAAAACATGGGATTGGAGAAGAAAGCTTGATAACTATGGAGAAAAAGGAAGATTGAAGGATTCAAATAGAGCAACATGGAGAAATCTAAGCCCTATTTCCTCTAATTTCTTTTAGTTGATAAAATAAGTGATATGCAAGTCCTTGAGTTAAAATGGTTCTTTGAAAATGGATTTATTTGTAATTGTTGAATAAGTTAGTTGTAACTTACATACCAATATCATTTGGTAATTTTTTAGTGCTTGCTCAGGGGCATGTCTAGAGCCTATGAGGCTTCATGATGTCATTACAGTTGGGTGGACAGCAAGGTTTATCTCATAGTTATGTAAGTTATTAGTTTTTCCTAATACTAATTGTAATAGAGCAAGTCTTATTTTTGGTAAGCATTCTCTATAAATGTTGAAACTAAAATATGGAGTTCATCTATGTTTTACTTGAGGTATATTGATATAATGAAAGCATTACACTATTCATTTATATTGAAAATGATGGGTCTTTTATATGTTAACTTAAAAAGGAAATTGTTGAAGTGTGTAACATAGTGGGAAATGTGATGGGCCTTTTAAAAATAGGATTTTTGGTAAAGATGTTATTTCAAGTTTATAAATGAAAATGTATTTAACTTTCTTTTAGTGGAGATTGAAACAATATGATGGTTTCTAGCTTAATGAAGAAGAGTGTATGTAATGGATGAAATGATATAGTATCTACCCACTTCAAAAATAATGGTACAACCAATTTAATGTATGGATATATATATATAGGGCAGTTACAGTGCAAAGCAGATGTGACATTATTCATAAGTGTAGCTATGTTATTAAGCTTCTTTCTAAGTAGTTGATAAAATGACATGCTCATTACAATACCATGCATAAAATTTAATTATACTCTTAAAAAAAAGAGAGAAAAAGTGTTAACTACATTTTATATGTATAATTTATTTATTTATTTTAAATAAAGAAAAAAAATCCTTTCTTTACAACCCAAATATTTGATGTATATTATTATATATCAACTAACATATACTATCAGACAAGATGTTATGAGGTCTAGTCTCCCCACCATCCTCGTGGTACCAAAGGGCGTGTTGCACTAGCATCACCGGTCACGTGAAAAAATTTAACTAGGTGCACTATAGTTTATAGGGGGTGGATACCCAACCGATTCCTGTAGTCTAAGAAAAAAAACTAACATATACTATAGAATATAATTATTGTTTTCTTTTATACTATCCTATCAAATATTTTGGGAAGCGTTGATATCCCTATAGTATGTCAAGTGAGATCAAAACTAGTGTGACATGTGTATGTAGTACTGGACAATTATTTCGCATTAAGGTCTCCTAGTTTTGAGTGTGTGAATAGTGGAATTTAAAGATGTTTCCCGATCTTTCTCGTCACTTCTTTGGCAATGACAAGGGCTTCTACAATAGAAAATGTGAGTGTGTAGTTAGCCAGTGCTTTGTGGAAAGGTGGTTCCAATTAGTGTTTTATCTAGTTTCAAAAGGAGGGTGTGAAGGTGGGTGCAACAAAATGGAGCACTATATATGGAATTATAGGGTCAAGTTTGTAGTCCATCTGTGGGAGAGGCCATTCTTAGGTTGTATAGAAGAAGAACAACTACAACAAGTTTTCAAGGTAAATTGTTCCACTATCTTAAGTTGTTTCAAGAATTTGATAGGGGAGGAAGTGTTGCATACAGAATCTCAGAGGTTAATTTTTCCCTCCAACCTTCTATCCATTTTTATTTCTAATGTTGTGGACCTAATACAAAATATGCAAGTAGTGCAAGATATTGCAGTGAAGGTGGTGAAAGAAATATATTTGGAGAAAAATTCATTGCTCTATAATTTGTAGCAGTATGAATTTAGCCAAGGTGAGGGTTACATGGGTGGGTTGTTCCTAAAACACTATCTCTATAAGCAGCATTACATGGACATGTATGAAATTTTTAAGAAATTTGTCATGAATGATTTGCTGAGCTATCTCTACGGGTCTCTCTATCACTATCAGTTTGAAATAGAAGATGAGACAGTGAACAATTTAAGAATAAATTTCATGCCATTTCATATTTGAGGTCACATGTATGTCATCAAAGATCAGATCCAAGGGAGAAAGTAGCAGGTCAAAGAGCACAAAGGGTGTAGGGACAAGTTCCACACATGAATGTAGCACTACAGGAAGACCAAGGGGAGAATTATGTTCAGGGTTCATGTAGGGGTGTATAGTTTGATCTTTCACTCTTAGTTCTAATAAATTCAATTCTTATGATGTAAACTTGAAATTTTGAACCAGGTTGATATTATAAAAACTTTATTAGTAGTTGTATAGGGGCTAGTTTGCAAGTAGTAGAAGTAATGGAAATTTTTTGGTTTATACCCAATTAGACTATGCTCTACTTATTGTAACTACATATTATTATTAATATAATTTATAGGCATTCTTCCTTTGGCTTAAAAAAATGATATAATTTATATATAATAAAATAAACTCAATTACTTATATGTACCTATGCAGTTGTTTTCTATATTGAATAATGAGTTCATATTATAAAATAATAAATATAATATATATTTTACATAATAAATATTAAAAAAAATCATCAATATTAATATAAATAATTTAATAAATTTTAAATGAACAGAAAAGAGAATGAGGCTAAGGGTGGTAGTAGGGGATTTCCCAGCACCGACCCTCCCTCTCTAAGAAGCTCAATGCCCATGGGTTAGTGGTGCATCCCTCCCCCTCCATATATCATATATTTCCTTGAACAAAAGTCACACAAAAAAAAAAAATAGAAAGGAATAAACTAGGAAAAAACCCCTACTCTGTTCAAAATCAAAGGCAATATAATTTGTGATCATTCAAAAAAAAAAATTACACAGGTGAGTAAAATACATATATTTATATATATATATAAACATCCATATAAATCAGAACTATCATGTGTGATTTGCAAAGAGTGTGTAAATAAAATAATTAATATAGAGATAATTTAAACTCAAAAGAATCCCTCTTCTAAAATCCTCAAACAATTTCTTAGATAGAAAAGAAAAATTGCAATTTAAACTCAACACTTGATTGCACATGAACCCATTGAATTTCTATGTTAAAGGAAGATTATTACAAATGATTTTTTAGTCTTAATAGATTGATAAACAAAAAATAAAAACTCCTACAAACATCTTATATGCAATGGAAACATTAAAATATAATTCTATGCTCAATTATGTGAGCTCCAGCAAACTAGTTCACCTTCCAGCACTCGAACACTGCTTGCAATTCTTGTAATTTCATTCTAATGCTCTAAAACTTCAATGGACTATTGAAAATTAGTCCCAACCTAAAAAAACACACCAAGAACACATTCCTCCAAAGAATGCTACACCCTCTTCCTATATCCCCCAATTTCTCTTCTCGAAATTCCTCTTCAAAACCCCCTGCAATGAAAAGTGGTTTTTTGTTCTTAACTCTTGTTGTCCAGAAATTAATTTCATATGCTTTATTTTTCCTTATCTAATATAGCACGACCCATGGTGATTCCACTCATTAATTTCCCTCAAAAATCATTAAAAATAATTAAATATTCATTCCCAATAGCCCTCTAAAGATAGGAAAAAATAGTTTTAAATTCTTCTCTTTTTTGACTCCTAAAAAAGAAAAAATCAAAAAGTGGGCTTGGGTGCCCACTTCCTCAATCCCTACTCACCACAAAATTTCAAAATTGCTCAAAAAAATTCAAAAATTCTACTTGATATAGGATTGCATTGAGCTATAGATGCTCCTACATTAGGCACCCATGGTAGAAAAGAAATGTTTCATGAGTACCTCATAAACATTTGTATACTTTGTGTCTATCTTGGATCCACCTCTACTCCTTGTTCACTGGAAATTTTATGTTCCTCGCATCCTAAAACTTTACATTAGTATTCCCTTTCATCTTCCCTCCTTTTCTCATCCCCATGAAATAAAAATTACCAAACTCTACCTCCCACCAATGTGCTTTATCAAAATGAAACAAATCAATGGTATTCATACCTTCTTCTTCAACACAACATGTCTTGTATTACCTTTCTTGCTGCTATACCTTCTTCTACTCCTTTTTTTCCTTGTCTTCAATGCAACTTGCCACTTCGTTGGTGTCTTTAGAAAGACGCTCTACTGCTACAAACTAATTTTCCACACCCAAAACAATGTTAGAATGATAATCTTGTGACTCATCATCCACCTTCTACAACAAGTAATCAATTTCCTCTATTAAGGAATCTCCACCTTCATCATTCTTAAACAAGGAATCATTGGATCAACAAACCCCAACTTCACATTCACATCTTTCTCACCACTCTCACTATCTCTGACACATTTATTGCTGCAACTACACCTTTATTCTCATTATAAGAAGTATAAAAATCACAAATTACCTCATTACCTTTGGCTGCAACCTTTGTGTTAACTAAAATTTTCTCATTCCTCTCTCCTTTGATTGCTTCCAATTGCATTAGAAAATCATCCTCCTCACCTTCATCCTTTTTTCTTTAACTATTTCAAATCACTAACCAAAAAAATTTCAACTTTGCTATATACCTTTCCTCCTCTCTCATCCAATGGATTCAACTTATGATGAACTTCATCCTTCATCAAACTATAATTGTTCGCACATCCATCATTCACTACTTTCCTTTCAAACTGCCATGGTATACCCAACAATAAATGACAAACATCCATGTTCATAACATCACACAATACTTCATCATAATAACTTCCAATCTTAAATCTTACCACACATTGTTTATTTACCAACACTTTGTGATCATCCTGCAACCATGAGATCCTATGAGGATGTGGGTACCTCTTTCTCTCCAACTGCAACTTCTCAACCATCTATGTAGAAATAATACTATCAGTACTACCACCATCAATAATGAATTTACAAACTTTACCTTTGCATTTACATCTTATATGAAACAATCTTCTCCTGTGAATGGGTTCACTATTTTCATTTATCAAAACTCTCCTCATCATCAAGGCTTCACCATCTTCCACTTCTTCAAAATGTGTTGAACATGCATCTTCTTCATTTATGTTTTCTACTCTATTTTGATTTATAGTTCTTCTTCTTGGTCTTTCCTCTTCATGAGGACACTCATATGATTTGTGCTCCTCTTCTCCACACTTGAAACATGTTATTTTAAAATTTCCTCTTTCAAATCCCCTACCCAATCTTTCTCTTCCTCTAAATTTTTGATCGCGGGGCTTGCTTGAGTTTTCACATCTTTCATCCTTGCTTCCCTTAATGTCTCTAATCTATTTTTCATCCTCTTTTTACTACACATAAGCTTTATCCTTTCCCTTGTGTTTATTCTCAAACCTCTTGTTCATCCTTTCTTTTATCTCCAATGCTATTTAATAAGCATCTTCCATTGTCACAACTCTAACCAACGTCATCTCTTCTTGAATACTTGATCTCAATATGTTTATGTATCTTGCAACCTTTTCCTTGGTTGTCTCTAAATGTCCAGTCCTTATAAGAATTTTGTGAAACTCTTTTGTGTACTCCTTTACTATCTTTCTTCCTTGCTTCAAGCCTTGCATCTTTTTAAGCAATTCTAGCTCATAGTCTACTGGACTGAATTGCCTCTTCATTTTCTCTACCATTTTATCCCATCTTGTAATATTCTCTTTTCCTTTTCTTCCTCTTTCCAATTTAATTTCTCTCCACCAGATTGAATCATGTCCCTTCAATTTTGTCTTGCCAAACCTTACTCAGTATAGGTCTCCAAATTCCTCAAATTCAAAATAATCTTCCATGTCATTTATCCAATCTATCAATTCTTCTAGATTCAAACTCCCATTCAAGGTAGGAACATCAATACTTGTTTTTTTCCCATTTTTTTAAAAACCCTTAACAATGGATTTCTTGCAACTACTGCAACTTCCTCTCTTTGCTTAGTATTTAAACTAACATTCTCTATGTTCTCATCTTTTTCATCATCACTTCCTAGGTCTCTCATTCTTGAAAATCCTCTCCTTATCTCATTTTGCAAAGTTTCAACCTACCTTCTCAAGGCTTTCTTCTTCCTCTACCATGATAGGATCCTCTCCCATCCATTTTTTTCAACACCCACAACATGGTCCCGGTGCAACTGCCTCTCTTTAGCAGTCTATTACACACTCAATATCATGCTACTTTGATACCACTAATGTAGAGAGAATTTAAACTCAAAAAAAAATCCCTCTTCTAAAATCCTCAAACAGTTTCTTAGACAAAAAAAAAATTGCAACTTAAACTCAACACTTGATTGCACATGAACCCATTGAATTTCTCTGTTAAAGGAAGCTTATTAAAAATAATTTTTCAATCTTAATAGACTAATAAAGAGAAAATAAAAACTCCTACAAAAATCTTATATGAAATGGAAACATTCAAATACAATTCTATGTTCAACTATGTGAGCTCCAACAAACTAGTTCACCTTCCAGCACTCCAATACTACCTGCAATGCTTGTAATTTCATTCTAATGCTCTAAAAATTCAATGGACTATTGAAAATCAGTCCCAACCTGAAAAACACACCAATAACACATTCCCCCAAAGAATGCTACACCCTCTTCATGTATCCTCCAATTTATCTTCCCAAAATTCCTCTTCAAAACCCCTTGCAATGAAAAGTGGTTTTTTGTTCTTAACTTTTGCTATCCAAAAATTAATTTCATTTGCTTTATTTTTGCTTATCCAATATAGCACAACCCATGGAAATTCTTCTCATTAAATCCCCTCAAAAATCATTAAAAATAATTAAATATTCATTCTCAGTAGCCCTCTAAAGATAGGAAAAAAAATAGTTTTAAATTCTTCTCTTTTTTGACTCTTGAAAAAGGAAAAATCAAAAAGCAGGCCTGGCTACCCACTTCCTGATTCCCTAATTTTAATAGATCATTAAATGGTGTTTTAAAGCTCCACATTCAAATCCCAACAACTCAAATTTCCTTTCAAATATTTTTAATTTAAATATTTTAAAATTGTTTTTTTGTTTCTTTTTCTCCCACAAGTCAACTTGACAATGTTCAAAGGGAAATTAATTTTTCAAGTTTAATTATTCAAATATATGTCATTTACCATCTTCAACTTAAATTCCAAACCAAAATTTACTCACCACAAAATTATTAAATTTCTCAACAAAAATTGAAAATTCTACTTGATACAGGATTGCATTGAGCCATGGATGCTCCTGCATCAATAACCAAAATTTCTTGCAAGAGACTTAAACCTAGAAAAAATTAAATTAAATTAATAATAAACCCTTTACATCTAAAGTTGTAGATCTGTTGTTCAACAACAATGTTGTGCATCTTCACTGGATTGTGCAAATATTGTAAGTTTCATGACCTACAAAATAGATAAATATGGAGAAGTTTTAAAATTTCAAGTAATGGAGAATCTAAAAATAATTCTTCCCCCACACGCAGCCATTCATACATGCATATACACCTTTAAATCTGGATATTTCTTGCTCAAAATAAATAAAGGCTAAAGGGGAAAGCATGAATAAATATTGTGCTAGTAAATAAAAAGGAAATGAAGTGAAACCAAAGAGGATTGTAACTCTGTAATGCCCTTGCCACAAACCCTAGAGGACAACACACTAACAACTGAAAATGGACCAATTTTTCTTTTTTTAAAGAGTAGTGTTACACAATTGTAAATGAACATCAACTTACATCCTATCCTATTTCCTCTAAGGTTCATGACTACATTACGTAGTTCCCATTATCTAAATTAACAAAAACCATAAAACATTATAATAACCAATTTTAACATCAATTAAAATCACTTCTACACATTACATATAATCAAGTAATCCATGAGATACCACCATAATATGAACACAAAAAGATTAACTAATTTCATCCATTCCACTTTACATATACAATAACATTGAATACATAATTCCATCACATAGAAGAGTTTACATCAATGTACATCTTAACATTTACATTCTGATCATTAAAATCTCCTCATTACAAAAGAGGAGTGTACATCAAGCAAGGTGCCAGATACATCAATTGTCATACTATACAAATGCAAAGGTAACAAATCTCAAGTGCAGGTATAATGTTGAAGTCTTCAAATCAAGATAAATCACCACAACACGTATAAGGGAAGGGAACCCAATGGAGAACGAAGCACATTCCACCCCCCATGCTAGGAGATAACAAAGGGTCCCACCAACTAATAGACAATGATATTAGACAACACAAGACTAATGTAATAACAATGAACAAGTACAAAACAACATCACACAGCAGAACACCACTTCCAAAGGCACAACACATCAAAGAGAGACAAAAATAAAGAGGATAATAAGTTGTCATAGGAGGGAGTTTCATCGCATAATTTTCTATGGGTTACCCTAGTGTAACCTTCCTAGGCTACAGAACCCCCATCTTGGGTTACCCTGGCTGCCTCTACCGGCCGCTAGATGCCCATACAAACTATGCAGGACCAACATACATTCCAGTTGGACCATGTAGTTGATCTTGTCATTCCAAGCCTTCTCGACTCATCTCAAGCCTATACAAGCACTTGAGCCATGAGCGAGGCACCATTATCTTATCTTGTTTAGTGTTATTACTACCCAACCCCCTAGATTATTTTTAGGTTATCACTTAATTACAAACTCCCACATGGGTTACCCAGGCCCCCCTTTGGGTGTTGGCCCCCATTGAGAGCCACTCCCCTACAGACAACAAGGAACCCCAAATAAATTGAAACAAATCCATTTGCATGAATTCAAATCTCATAACACAATCACATGGTGAGGCATAGTCCCTTCCCGCTCACAAGTACCAAAAGTACCAATCACATAGGTGAATGCATTGTACAAGGCTAATGGCCATCATATTCACAATCAATATAAAATCCCCAATATCAAGTTAATCAAAATTTCCATCAAGAGAACAAATCTCCCTAGCCTCTAGAAAACTCTAAAATCCATTTCACAAGATAACAGAGCATAGGACTAAACCCATAATTTCATTTCCAAACAACATCCATTCACTTACTTATCCTCAACAACTTTTAAAACAATAATAGAAAATAGTTTTTGTAGTGGGTTAATGAGATACTTATTTCATACTTTCAAATTAATTATATTAAATCAAATTTAATCTCTTTCTACCCACCCCATTTTCATTCATTTAACTTTAACTATAACTGGATTTTCCTTTCCTTCCCTTATCTTTCAAACAAGGTCCATGAAAGCACAATTCCTATACAAGAGTGTATATATATGTATATGAGTATACTTTTATATATATATATGCAAATGTACCTATACATGTAAAATTATTCAAATAAAGTTTTGTTTATATCACTTCTGATTTCCTTTAAGGTATACATAGTATATAAATTCACCAATAAATAATCAACAAGTAGATGGCAAGTATTTATTTAAGCATATATAT